>OZ038391.1:7178218-7668717 GCA_964036045.1 Eutreptiella sp. 'Long Island Sound 2002'
ACGAAAACACGATAGGCCAATTTTTCGGAAATCTTTTATTCGCTCTTTGGTGGCCAAGCTCAGCAACACCGGCTCACATGATACGGATGACATGGCCGATAGCACTATTGTTACAAAGGATGTCGCACTATTTTGCATTGCAACGCCAAGCCTAGTAGTGCATGAAAGAGTTCTCCGAGTGCTACGCATGAAAATGAGAACCACACTAGCTTCATTAGAAGAAAAAATAGGATTCACAAAAGCGCTACCAAAGAAACAAGTACGGACCGCCTTCCGCAACTGTTGCTAGCAGTGGCCTACAAGGAGTTGCATATCCGCTGGATGTTATCCTTATTCAACTTCTTTGTAGTTGTTGTGCTTGCTCATTACTTTTCATACTGGATTTAATTGTCTTTGATAAAGTCAACAACTTTACGCATGTCACTAGTAGTAAACACGGCAAAAGGCAGTCAAATGGCTCAATGCGCACCCCTGCCCCAGCCACATGCCACGCACCTTTGCTTTCAACCACTGGTGCCCCCCCCACCGCATCCTTCAGCACATCCTCACCCACACAATCGCCAACTTTTTGGTACCGTGAACCCCAGTTACCCACGAAGCTCTCCAAAAACCCGGCCAAAAAGAGGAAAACACACCGACACCAACAACACCAACAAAACCATAGCCACCATCTTAGCCCACGCAAACTGCACCCCCTTTTGGAAGAGAAGGACCTAAAAAATGACCGCCCAAATAACTATTTTTTTTGGACATTTGCAACACACATGGCCCAGATGCCACCGAAAAAATACAATTTTACCCAATTTGCTGCTTTTTTCCACTTTTTGCTTATCAAAATAAACTATTATTTTGTCTGATTTGAGGGGTGTGTTTTACCAATCTTGTCGTTTTTGTATTTCAAAAGCCAACTGGTGCGTGCCTGTTCGGGAGCTCATTTTCAAAATATGACATTCTGCGGGTCTCCAGTTGCACCTATGTTTGTCCTGCGAAATAAATTGCTTTTTTGTGTACCTGAGTGCGCGAGGCCTCGCGCACTCAAGGTCATGGAAACAATTGTGTACAGAGGGCAACAAAAACAGGACACGAAGTGCACAACGTACAAACACTGAGATAAAAGCTTGGCAAAAATGTACAACCCTTTAAGGGCATATAATTGCATTCGCGTCGAAGGCGAGTGCGCGAGCCCTCGCGCACTCATGACTGCAAAAAGAGGCGTAACACTTGGGTTAATGGTGACTTACTTCTTCTTCGGTCCAGCAACCTTAGCCAACCTGGAACCCAGGCTTCTTGCTGTTGTACTTGTCCCACTTGGAGAGGCAACGGTACCTCGAGACGGCAGGGTACCAGAACGCGAGGGCGGCTTGAACTCTGCAGTAGCACTGGCAGCAGTCTTCGCTTTCTTCTTGGACTGTTCCTTACCAGAGTCGGGGCTGCTTGCATCGAAGTGAGAGGCGGATGCCCGCTTGCGCTTCTGCTGGGTCTCCAGTACTTGCTCCAGATCGTCTTCTTCTGACTCCTCGTCAGTATCGTCGTCGTCTGATTCCGCGGGCTTGTCCGATTCCTTCTCTTTCCCTTTTGCTTGCTTCTTGGTACTCGAGGGTGTTCCTTTTCCGGCTGCAGTACCCTGAGTTGGTACAACTTTGGCAGTCTTCTTCATCTTGGCTTGCATTGGCAAGGTAGGTGCAGGCGCACCAGGCTCAGTGTCTTCAGCGGGGGCCTCAGTCACGACATCTTGCTGGACGGCTTCTGCAGCATGCACCTGCTGGTGCCCTTCATGCCCTCGTTTGCTGTCCAAAACCCACAGTGGAATGCCACGCTGGAGCCACTCTTCTTGAGTATCCCAAGTTGCAGCTGTTGCTCCCTGCTCCGTCTGATCGGCCTCCAGCATGTACCGCATCACGATTGCATGCTGCAGAGCACCTCCAACGGCATTCCCTAGGTCCTTTTGCTTGATCGTTGACACAGCCAGAAACGCCACTTTAGTTTTGAGGTCAGACATCGCAATCTTTGCGGCCATGGCAGGCGTGTCGTCCACAACAACCACTGCATCAGGAAGCCCACTGCACAAAACGTATCTGTCCAGGTACCACAGCACGTGAATCAGAGGCATGAAACCGCCGAGGTTCTTCTCTTGCATCTCTTCGAAATGTCCAGCGGAATACGACACATAGTTCGGCAACTGTAAATGTGATGAATATAGACGAATAACGGAGGCAGCAGTGCGCGAGGCCTCGCGCACACAACGGCATCGTAACAATCGAAAGAAGCAGATATACCTGCTTATCCCAGCGACTCGTTGTTCCGATCCACATACAGTGCTCGTCGAACTGATACGTACTGCTGGTCACGGGACCCGATAACCAAGAGTACACCGGCAACCGAACATGGTAGAATGGCACTGTGGTTGGATCCTTGTCCTTCTCCATACGCCAGAGCCTCTGCATTTCGCGGCCAATACGGTGCACAACATCAGCCTCGCCATAGAAAATGACGTCTTTCCCCAGCATCATCACATCGAACAGCCACTTCGGAACAAATCCTGGAGAGTCGTATTCAATGAAAAGGTCAGCGTTGATGATCCACAACGGGTACTGCAGATCCCGGAAACGGCCTGGCGGTGTCTCTTCAATATTCTCAATACGGCAGGCTGTCAAAGCGTATTTGATCCCTTGCTCGTCCGACTTGGAGACATTGATCACATCGCTATTACTGAGCTGTGTCTGTGAAGGTGCCGATGATGGTGCCTCAACCTTCCTTTGCAGTTGTTTCCGCACGGCCAACGTCTGTGGTAATGGAGGTGCGCCCTTGTCCCCAGTGCGCCACAGAGGTGCAGTGAGCAACGTCTTCCATTTTGGCCAGGGCGACCGAAACTTCGTACTTTTTGCGTCCACCCAATAACCCCAATTTCCAAGCCCAATTTTCAATTGCGGCGTGCCCAGTGCTGCGACTTCTGCTCGGATCTTCGCATCGGCAGCTGTACGGATGTGACAAACGTGGTGAAGTGCGCGAGCCCTCGCGCACTGCAGCTGCGACACTGACGCATACCTGCGGTCTGGTTGACATGCTGCGTATTGTCCGGATGGTCAAGATGGAAAATAACCCATTGTTCCGTAATCTGCGCGTCAATGTAGTTCTGGGTGGTCTTCAAGGTCGAGTCCTTCAGGTTCATGTGCGCACAGACTTTCTGCAATAGGCTCGGTAGATGCAGCCCCTCCAGCCTCTTGAAGGCATTCCTTGTAACGTCCTCTTTCTTGCTCTTACTCTCGAGGTTCCTCATACCAGTAACCGCCTCACGGCCGCAGTAATACGCCAGGGAGAAGATGTCCCTCCAATTCTTGAATGTCGAGTCCTGCGGGGGGAGACAGTGTCATGGAGTGCGCGAGGCCTCGCGCACTGTAACCGTGCGATACACGAATACATACTGTATGTCCTGCTTCCTCCAAAGCCTCGGGTGCAAGAAACGCAGAGTTGACGGCAGCTTGGACAACAGCAATCTTGAACCTCTCGAAATCTTGTGGCTCTTTTTCCCGCTTCTGATCCTCAATGTACAACAACATGTTGTCCAGCGCCTCGGACAGCGGAATCCACGTCACAGACTGGCTGCCAGCTTGTTGCAATCCTGCAACCTTGGCACGGATCCTCCAAGGCGTTTCGTACTTCAGAATGTCAACGTAGCAAAACTCCTGCCAATCCTCCAATTCTTTGCCTTCTTCGAGACGCTGTTGCTGAATCTTTCTGCATGTTTCTGTGCCATGTTGACCATTCAGAACGTAAAGGGAGCCATCTGCAAAGCAAATCATGTACCGAAGCAAAAAGAAGAACCGTCTTCGATCGAAAGCGAAGCGAGTCATACCACCATCCTCCCACGCCGTTATGCGCAACGGTCCAGCTGGTGGCAGTGCTTGGTATCCTGCCACTTTTCTGGCAACGTCGTCATAGTTGATGGATCGGATCTGTCCGCGCTCCTTGGTCTTGTCAATTTTCAAATCAGCAATCTTTACCTTCACGGCTTTACCATTCTCCTGCCGCAGCCACTGTGCCACTTCGACTGTGAGCTTCATCTCCGGTATTGCTTTCTTCTCACCCTTCTTCTTGCGTCCTTTCTTCGGCGTGTCCCCGTGGTCGGTCCCTGGTGACGACTCCATGGCCTCTGCGTCTGTTACTGGACGTTCTGGCGACCCTGGTTCACTCATGATGCCAAACAATACCTGAAAAGGGCAAATGGCATGACATGAAACACGGTCATTTGAACTCTGAAATCAGTCGAAACGGTATTTTGCAGGTCGTTTTCGGAAATCTGTTCCACAAACGTCTTTGTTGTGACTTAATCCACGGCACTTAGCGAAGTACTCAGTGCGCGAGGCCTCGCGCACTCACATCGCATTACATACCTGTTTTCATAACGTTTAGTGCGCGAGGCCTCGCGCACTGCGGGTGTCAGTTACCGCAAGCGTTGCCGCACGTTGCGTGTTGCTGCTTCCTGTCTGTCGGCATCCATATCTGTTCTCTGTCCCACAACAGCATCCAGTTTCCGTTTCAGTTGGTTGGTGGGATTTGTTTTCTGGTCAATGAGGGCATCTAGTACGCTGTGACCAAGTAGCCGGTAGTGGTCGTAACCGAGGGGTTGTGTAGGTGAGGGCGGAAATCTCGGTAACCTCCGCGGCCAAGAAGGTGCAACCGTGCTTACTCTGTCCGACTCCCATTCCACATAGGCCATGCATATCCGGTCTGTCGCCAAAAATCTGGTCAGTCGTTGTCGCATGCTGTGTACCAGGTTCTTGGGAACGTTTTGCACCCCCACGCGTTTTCCACCAGGACCAACCTTTAGCAACAAGTAATGGTTTTCCACCTCCTGAACAGTAACAGAACCCGTGTTTCTCGCCTTGTCCCGCACCAGCTTGCTCAACATCCCTTCTCCAAACTCCTCTGAGTGTGCCTGACCGGGCAGGTCCTGGTGCCACTTGCTGTTGTACAACAATGTGCACATGATTGTGCGCTCGTACTTCAGTATGGTGTCACACGGTCCTCGACGCAGCCTCCGCAACAGACACAAACTCAACTGCAACACCTCCTGAGCTCGTGTCCCTGTAGCGTTGTTTTCCCCCGACCAATTGCACTCCCGTACCAGGTGACCCAAGTACAACAACAACGGGCACCAATCCGACAACAAATGCAAGACTGCGTTTGCCACTGCTGCCCTGTTGGCATGCGTAGTGTCACGACCACTGATCGCGGTTGCAGCTTGTGCCTTGCGCCGATACGGGCGTAGTATTCGGGGTGTGGCAAGCATCAGCGCAGCAATAGTTTTTTCCATAACTATCAGTTTGGGGTATGATAGTATGGTGGAACCAGGTCGTAGCAGACCTTTCCGTAGGTAGGTTAGAATAGGCCAGAACACCCGAAAAGTATGAGTAACAACGAACTTGTAGGCATGCCAGACACCGTAAACTACAGGCACGTAACGCAGGTATGCACGCATGTTCCATCGTTGGTTCTTGGCACCGTACAACAACTTTAGTACCCTGTAGTGTATGTTTTCGTCAACCAACAGCGGTAGAACTCTGTTTGTCTGTTGTGCTACGTCCCTTGCAAAGTGTAACAAGTTTAACAGACGAACACCACAAGTTACCTTCTCTTTGGACAGGGCAAACGGGCGCCACACCGGTGCCTGTACAGTCCTTGCATCCCTCCTCACATCCAACGGCGCTCTCACGTTTCCAGCGTCTGGTGTACACCCATCTGCATACCCCATGTCACGCAATGTCTGGTGGATTCTCCGTTCACGCTGCTGCAGAGCCCTTGCGACTGTCGTTATCCGTGCTGCCAGTTCCTCAATGGCTGGATGTCCTGCCCAATACGTGGGCCTCTGTTTCAGTTGAAGTACTGCCATTGCAGTACAGTTTTGCGACCGGTCACTTTCGTCTGGGTGTGTCGTGTATTGTGCCCGGTACCAGTTGTCTATCCACAGCACGCAACACGACGAAAGCACCAGTGACCAAGTTGCTTTAAGTGCTGCTGCTGCCTGTTCGTCCACTGTGTCTGCGGCAGCGTCTGCTTGCCCGAGTCGTACTTTTGTTCGTCTTTCTGTTTGCGTCAGGTACCCTGTTGTGTTTCCCGGTTTTTTCCTGTTTGGTACTGCCCGTTGACGCATCAACAGGTACAGGTTCCAGCCCTCCTGTTGCAAAATGCGCACCCAGCGCTTGTCCTCCTGTCGTTTAGCTGCTGGTAAACTGTGGCGCGTTCTTTTGTTGAACCTGAGTCGCTGTGCAAATGTTAACACCAGTTGCGCCGCCAGGTCGTTCCGTTTCAGTCCTTTCCATAGGTCACCTGCTGTTTGGTATGCTGGTTCTGCCGCGCATGCCTCTCGTAGTGCTGCTGCTCCTTTGCTTACTTCTGCAATCATGCGTTGCTCTACGGATTTTCTGGCTCGAAGTGGCATTTTGCGTCTTTCTCTGTGGAATTATATTTGCGCACATATGTTGGTTATCGTTTCGCACAGCGACCTTTAAAAAAAATGTATTAGAAAACATCTGGCCTTTTCCTGTCGTCATTCTGGTGCGTGTGCTGTCGCCGCAAATTGGATTTGGTGTCTGCGTGCGCTCCGTTCCCAGTAACCGCAAACTGTTTTCGCAACCACAATTTCCTGTTCTGCGTCCGTCTTTAAACCCAGTTGGAAAAAAAAACCATGTCTATCGGTCAACGAAGGCTACGCCGCTATTAAAACCGGACACGTCTACCATCGAGTGGCTGTTGGAAAAAAGCAAATCATTCCCCTGATCCCCTGAAAAATATGACGAAGGTTACCGATGTATAATCGACTGTCACAGGTGGTAGACGTGAAGGGGAATGTAAATACCGGCGTAGCCTAGCTTGATCGCTTTTTCATTTTCTTCTGTCATTTAAGTGCGCGAGGCCTCGCGCACTGATTGTTTCCGGGGAAACAATGTTCTATACCGTGTTGAATCTGATCAACATGGTGTCTACACACATATACACCGGAAAAATCAAACGTGTTTGTCCGTCTCGTACTGTACCTGCAATTGTACGCGTCACATCCAGTCTGAAAATTCAATACATAACGTGACCTGAGTGCGCGAGGCCTCGCGCACTCAGGTTGCTTAAATTTGTATTTTATTTTCACTTTACAGTACATGTGTTCCCCTAACATGGGAAGTCCGACAGCCATACACTTCCAATGCTCCCTGGTCAACACAATCCTAATTTTAATACCGTGTGGGAGCTGCGTATTTCCGCAAAAGCCAGTCCTTACGGGTTGTTACGTTTCGTGATAAACTCTGCTTTCGCTATCTTGAGTGCGCGAGGCCTCGCGCACTCAGAACGCCAGAGAAATGTAAAAAACGTCACATTGAGGAACACGGAGTTGCACAACACGAAAAAAGCAATTTATTTCACTACGTCTAAAATCACGTTCATGAAACATCCAAAAAAATAGTTTTTTTGCCCTGTTGCGAACCGGTCCTTTTTTGCGCGTTCGGCGCGCAAAACAGGGTGCAGTTTGCGTGGGCTAAGACCATAGACCACCGCACTGCTCCCCACACTCCAACCACCAGCCCGACCACAACCACAATCAACAGCCATCACCAACAAACGCACCCCATCCACAACTTAAACGATTGAAAAAACGACCAAAAACGCAACAGCGAGACTAAACCGCCTGCAGCCCCCCCCCCTCTCCCTAATACATAAATAAAGCACATCAAGCATTTCTCCGCACAGGCACCAGGATGCACCAAGGTGCATCAGCACGAAAGGGACACCCCAGTGCGCAACTACCATCATTTGTCTTTGCTCACACACTGAACCGTCATTGTATGAACCATGCAGCTAGGTAAGGTACAAATTTCTGTGTGTAAAGTAGTATATGCAACGGTCTCCTCATCTTTGGGGTGTTACCCAAGCTTTGTGCCGCGCATGAACTATTACGAATGTTGTTGTTGTTGTTGTTGTTGTCTTTGTCGTTGTTGTTGTTGTTGTTGTTGTTGTTGTTGTTGTTGTTGTTGTTCTCGTTGTTGTTGTTGTTCTCGTTGTTGTTGTTGTGTTGTTGTAAAGACGGCAAGCATCAAAATAGAATAACAATGATTGGTACCAAGCTTTACCACGCTGCCACTGTACCGGCAGCACCGCCGCAGCATCTTTCTGTAAATCAGATTTTTGTAGCTTTGAACTCTTGCACATTCAATTCTTGAATTTTTTCTGTCATCAAAACAGCGGTTTTGGGATTTGTGTTTCGATTAAAGTTTGTAGTACTGAACATGCCAAAAGAACCTGTTTCTTTAAACAAAATTTGTGTTTTTGCGTTTTTATAATGTTATAAACAAAAAGCCACACATCATTGAGATTCAAAATGGTCTCTTTTGTCTTAGCAGTCCGTTTGGGCAAGTGTATTGCATTCAAGTGTACAAACGAAGTTGGCAACACATCTTGAGGCTGGTTTGCAAAAATTAGGACAGTAGGTTCACACGCTGTTGTTGAAATGTTTGTTGATTGGAATCAAACATCTCCGATCACCATGTGTACCTTACCTTGGGGCACGGCATGCAACAACACGGCATACTTCCGTAGTACAATGACCTCCATGAACTTTGTAAATGTTGGAATATCATCATGAAAACGAATTTGAACTTGCTGTTGAACAAACAAATAAACATAACTTCAATGCACAATGCTTCAGATGTATAGATAAACAACATCAAAAATAAAATCAATAGCTTTTCTTGGCAAAACCTATCTCTCCCCGGTTGGCCCTCATCTCTCTTATGAATCACTTCTGTGCATTGGCAACATCGCAAAGACAGCGCGCCAATACAAATACATAGATTGTCACCCAATTGTCATATAAATTACCAGCTAGCCACTTTTTCCCATTGCACATTTCCTCTACCGACAACAGGTCATCGAACATGCACACTTCAACTTCGTTTCGCATGCATCGCATGCCTTGTATATCCCTAAATAGCAAGCCCCTCACTTCCGTTTCGTTGCAATTAATGCATGTTGGTGCGATACCATGTTTTGGGCTTTGCAAATTTACCTCATATTTGTCCGACATAATAACATGAAAGTTCATGCATGAATCGAGGTTTATGGATTCCATAACGCCATGTATGAAGCTCGGGGTGGCACTCCCTTTGACCATTGTCAATATGCAGGTCACGGTTATACTATGCCCGTCCCATTGTTTCACCAATTGCTGCCCGTAGGTGGGGGTATGAAATAAAAAAGCGACTTTTAGATTGCCACCAAAAGCTTCAAACACAGGAAAGTTGTGCAACATAGCATGTAATTTCAATACGATGTAAACTTTGTTCACTCCATAACTTCATGTTTACCGTAGCAAACCAAAAGTGCGATCGAGGTATGCCAGCAACTATTAACATCCAATTTGCATAACTTTACACTCTCCTTAAAATGGCTGATTTCAATATCACAAATCTTAATTTTGGTGTATAGAAACCCAAAGTGCAAGTGGTCATTGATTGCTTCTTGAAACCACATGTTCGTAAAACTGAAAAACGTACCAAAGCAACCAAACAGAAGCACAATGAACAGAAAACAGTAAGAGGACCCGCTTCCAGAAGAAAATGAAAAGAAAAACCGAAACCTTGGGAATCCCTTGGACATCGCACTCGCATAAAAGCACTCCCGAAAAGAAACCAGTCAGCCAAAATGCGCACAACACTCTTTGCGCCATACAGTCAAATGTGTTGATGAAAATGTTGCTTTGATTCCACTCACCTTGGAATCTTTTAATGAATCTCAATCATCCCAATCCTCAAAAACTTCCCCACAACCTTTTCAACTCACCTCATGGGCATTGTTCTTTTCTCCATCCTCTTTGCCAAAGCAGCGTTCTCAATTAGGGTCTGGAACCTGGTACTTTTGAAAATAACCAATTTTTAACAATTATTTTCATAACAACAACCGGTTTTGCCAATCAATAGTTTTCAAAATCACCGGTTTTCCGATTAATTGTCGTTCACTACCCAATTCTTGCCATCCATTATAATGAGGCCATATGAGTTGGGGCGCAAAGGTCCAAAATACCTGTAAACACGTATTTCACCATTCACCATCACGTACGTGGGACACCCGGCTGGGCATGTTCAATTTGGGCTCCCATTGCCTCTGTTCTGCCCTCTCAGCACGACAACAACACTATATACACAGCTTGCATCCCTACCGCGCCCTGCAGCCCACGTGTGTGTGTGGGGAGGGCGGGGGGGGGGGGGGGGGCTGACTGTGGATCTAAATATCGGTACGTATGTGCGAGAGCAAGGGACACATACATTCCTATGAAGTGGATTGTGGGTGATGGATGCGCCACATGCGTCACTTTTCTGGTATTTACTCACCTTGCAGCATAGGTTACAAATCAGGAAGGGGGCGCATGGTCCGTGGCCTACAGCGGCAGCTCAAAGATGCCACTTCAGACAGGACCAAAACCTTCGCTGGGCACGGGGGTTTGGAGGTTGTATAGGAAGTGTTTGTATCACGTTGCCACAGGCATTCATAGCTCAATCCGTCCGTAGTATTGCAAGTTTCTCTGGAACGCAGCCGTGATACTGACAGGATCTTGCATTATAAGGAGGAACATTGGGGGGCACGTTCTTCACATTGGGGACAGCTCATCACTGATCCCAACAGATTCCCAAAGAAGAAATTGGCCCGCCAAAAAGCCTATGCGACAATCAAATGCAACAATGTTTGGGCATGTCCTTTCTATTGGCATCAGTACAGCAACTGCCAGCTCATCCCAGTGGGTGGGGGACAGAGACTGAGAGAGAGGGGGGATGGGAAAGAAAGAGACAAAGAGAGACAGAGAGAGAGAGACAGAGAGAGGGAGGGGGGGGGGGAGCGAGTTTGGGGAGGAGAGGGACGAATGGACTCAGTGAGTGAGTGAGAGAGGGGGGGAGTGAGCGAGGGAAGGACATGTACACTGAAGAACGCCTGCAAAGCATTTTAAGCCAATACTCACGGCGCATGGCAGGCACGGTAGCACAAGCCTCTTCCCGAGGCAGGGGCACAAAGGTGCAGAGGGCAATGTGGTATCCAATTGCGGTGAGCGTAAGCGCCACAGCGCCAGCCGGGCACCCAGTCAGGCAGTCGCCTGCACCCCTGCAGGCTCCCCTCGCGGTCAGATTTCACTGGCATACATCTCATCGATCAGGCATCGATAGTGGTCGCGGCAGCCCTTGCGGTTGATTTTCATGGACGTGGTCAGCAGCCCGTTCCCAGGGGTCCACTCGTCCGCGACCACGCGCACACGTTTCACGAACTCCTGTTTGGGCGCATTGGCTTCCGCCTGGAGGCGGTCGAAATCTGCCAGAATCGCGCGGTGCAGGTCGCTGTCCTTCAGGAGAGTCCCGAAATCCAGGTCAGTTTTATCATTCTGGGCCGCCCACTTCAGCAGCTGCGGCTTGTTTGCCTGCATTATCACTACCACAAAATCTTCTGTCGGCTCTGCCGTGCAAAAGATCCTGAACAGAGGATCAATGGTCGGTACATGGTGAGACGACAGAGTCGCATGCTCGGGGTCTATGTTTGGGTGAGCAAAATGTGACTGCACACTTGGGCCCTGGTTCCACCACCCACCACCACCCACCACCACCGCCACAGTTCGGGGACACAAATGTACAGCCATTGAGCTCAAAAATCACATGATTCTGCCAAGGTGCAAAAAGTCTGCGGCCAGGATCGAACCCACGACCCATTCGCCCGCCTGCACAACCCCTCTAGAAAGCAGAATATAACCTAAACATTAGATCAAAAATGCTGTCATTTGTTGCCTCATTCAGATTCTGGCGGTCCAGGGCGTAATTGCCAAGTTGGTTAGGTACCCCGCAGAATTAGTTCGGTTTTGGCACAAAGGCTTTTTCCCTCCAAAACAGCCCCACAAACCCCTCAAAACGGCCAGGCTAAGAGAACGTCATATGCTGCGACTGGCTTGCCTTGGCCGTGTCGAAGGATATTTCACCCTCTAACGGCACCGCATGTCCGAGAAATGACCACAAGAGGGTCCAAATGGCCCAGAATCCCCCAGTTTTGGCCGCACAGCCCCAAAACCAAAGAATGGGCCGTATCTCAGGGTGCGTGGCGCAAACTCTGACACCAAGGGCACCTAGCCCACCCAAAAACCCCACTTTTGGTGGTTCCCACCCCTCAGAATGAGGATTTGGATTTTCAACACAGGTGGTTCCCACCCCTCAGAATGAGGATTTGGATTTTCAACACACCCATGCACATCAAAAGTGGTTTGCCCATTGGGAAAAGATGAAAATCACCAAGGACAAACAGTAATAATGCGGCCGATTTAGGTAAAGAAAAGTTTGTCCACCCCAACCTGGGGTCACCTTGAATCGTCACCTGGGCACACCACACGTACAGCCATGGCGTGGGCACGTCATGTGCACTGCAGGAACAACGCATGTACAGCATGGGCACAAGCTCTCGGCCCATACCCGGAAGGCACTGCAAAGCTCGAGGGCTGGCAACGCATCTCAATGGCCTCAGTGGCCACGTACTCACCAGCCGCGAGTTTGATCAGGTTCTTCTTGCGATCCAAGATCTGGAGCTCCCCATTCTCGTCCCATTGGCCGATATCTCCACTGCGGAGGAAGCCGTCAGGCGAGAAGCACTCTGCATTGAGGTCTGGGCGCTTGAAGTAGCCCTGCATCACATTGGCCCCACGGAAACAGATCTCGCCTTGACCCTTCTCGAGGGTGTAGCCCATCTCCGGCACGGGCTCCAACCGGATCTCGCAACACGGCGCAGGAGCGCCTACGACGCCATGGGACCGGGGGCGCCAGGCCCACTGGCAGGTCCCAGCCGCCGCCGTCTCGGTCATACCGTAGCCCTGGATGACGCGCGTGCAGAACACCAGCTCCATGAACTCTTGCGTCGAGGGCGTCAGCGGCGCGCCCCCCGCGACCAGGAGCTGCAGCTCCCCACCCAACATCTCTTTGAAGTTGTTGAAGAGCCACCGATCGATGAGCCGCGCGGATTGGCCTCCCTTCAGAGCAGCGGTAGATCGTAGGCGGTGCAGTAGATTATGGGCGGTGGGGCAACGACAACAGTTTCATGATGAAAACAGCAACCTCGGCGAAGGCAGAAGACACGCGCACTCTGCGAACACAACAGCGGGACCTCAGGACCTTCTTCTTCGTCCGAACTGCCCAGTCAAATGCCCGGGCGGCCAGCGCCCCTTTACCCTCGATCGACTGCAGAACGCCCTTTCGGATGGTGTCGAAGATGCGCGGCACGCCGACCATAATCGCGGGCCTGATGGCCTTGAGATCTCCGTGGGGTCGGCACGTCTGGTCCGTCAAGTGCCAGGGATGGCCGTACCCGATGCCACAGCCGAGCGACATGAAGCATTGCTGGCACACGAATTCGAACACGTGGGCCATGGGCAGGAAAGCGGCGTACGTGAGCCGATGCCCCTCGTCCTCGCCCAGGAAAGGGATGCAGTCCAGAAACGCCGCCACGGAGGCGAGAATGTTGCGGTGCGACAACTGCACCCCCTTCGACCGCTCTACGGTCCCCGAATTGTACATGATCAGGGCCGTGTCGTCAGGGTCCACGTGCACGGCCGGGAGGGCATCGTACTGGCCGGCGATTCGGGACTGTTGGAAAATCGCATGCAATTGCATCACAGGATTGCAGATGTGCACCGCTGCGTGGGGGGAAGCGAGGGGCCAGGGGCAGGTATGGCAGACATCTTAAAGATCTAACACCGAAATCACCGGCCAGTGTCAAAAGGGTAAAAAACGGTGGGGGAAAAAGGCTGAAAAGGGGACCAAAAAAGTGGGGGGAAGTGGAAACAACTTTCAACCAAAATTGCAGAAGCAAAATCTGCAGGAAGTGATAACGATGTGGGGGTGGCCGATGCCAAAAAAAAATCAACACATTTCTGCACGTTTCCAACGTTTTCCTCCATTGTGCCCAAGTGAAACATTTTCCCACGTCGAGCCTCAATAAAATTCTTTGGCTCATTGAGCAGGCCAGTCCAAAAATGTGCGTCACATGCCGTCCAAACGTACTGGGATTTTCTGATGCTGTGTACACCAAAGCTCGGGCAGACACGCTTTAGAATGGTGCGCGGGTGTGGGTCCCTGGAACACTTGCAGCGCAGGACAGGGCAGCCACAAGAGAAACATAAGCACGTTGATCAGCTGCCGTGTCACATGACATGTCATCAACGTCAATCAAACCCTGAAGAGGAATCAGCTGCTGGTGCTGCTGGTGCTGCTGAAGATGACCCTGATGAGCTTGAGACACTGATGTACCCGAAAGCGCTCATGGTTGTCTGGATTGAGACTGTTCTCACCACAGCAACTATGCGCCTCAAATTGCTTTTTCCTGGCAACTCAGTAGCACCAGAAGGTGTGATCACGCCCAGCAACGAAGCTGAAGGATTTCGTAAATGAGGGCCACAACCAGGTGAAGAAGGCCCAGGCAATGCCTCTTCCTCGACATCAATGCAGCAACAGCACAAAGCGGTCACAGGGGCTCATGTGTGTCTTTTTCCCGCAACACCACGATCATATTAAGGAGGGGCTCAGGGCAAAGGGTGACTTAAACTCTCCCGAGAATCCATCCTACGCACGGGAGTGGTTTGGACCTAAACAGCTCTCCTTCGCACACACATACACTGTCCGGTCTGAGTGCGCAAGGACTGAGGTACAACTATGTTTGAAAGCCTCATGATGCCCCTGGTCCAGATTGTCGGAGTGCATTGCCTGGCTTCTCATGCTCGTATGTGCGGCGTAAATTCTATTCAATAAACCTCTCGCTCAACCCTCCTTGGGACCCCGTCCCCTCCCAGGCAAACCTTAGAAGAGAAATTCTGAAGCCCCCGCCCTGGTCTAACCCCTGCAGGCACATCCCCCTCTCCCTTCCAAAGCAGTCCTTTACTGAGAAGAGGAACGGCAGAGTGCTGGGCATTATGGGTATGGTTTGGGGAGCAATGGAGGGAAACTGGGAAGGCCGTGTCGGGAATGGGTGGGGGCTAAGTGTGTGTTGCGGTCAACGTGATTCGGGTTTTTCGTTCCTGGTCCAAGATTTATGTTGTGCTTCTGGTGAAGGTGCGGTTTATAGCGGATTGGGCAGGATTCGCAGCGTGTGGATATCGCAGTCCATCCACCATGTGCGAGGACGCCAGTAGGTGGTGGGGAATGAGAGAACAGCAACTGAGGAAAGGAAGGCTCGTCTCCTCCTTGAACGTGCGAACGCCCCTCACGAATGCAGACACCCATTGTACCTGTGCGTCCGCGAGCAGATCCGAGTATTTGTTGACCACGAGTGTGCGGCCGAATTTCGTCAATTTTGCCCTCACGGCGTCGACGTTCGCCAGCCACGTAGGCTCGGGGGTGGGGCTGCCCACTTCCTGGTCGGTGTAGATGATGGTGTGGAGCTTGGGGCAGTGCTCTACAAGACCCAAGATGACCTGCATTTTGCCAGTGGATGTCAGCAGGACCTCCGCGTTCGTCTCCTGCAGGGTTTCCTGCAGCACCTGCAGAGCGCCACGCCCAGCCGTGGCACAAGGGTGTCTTCTTTAGGCCCCCGTCCTCCCTCCCTTTTCTGTGCCAACTCATCCGGTTCGAATTTGGGATTTTGATATCGGCGGTTGTGATCACTGAGCCACCAATAATCGGGGTACCCGAAAGCAGATGGGGCGGGGTAGGAAGGTAGGGTGGTAGTGAACCATATTGGCAAAGCAGCACAGGAAAAGGCAACGTGCGGAATCCTGAAGCAGCGCCTGGCCTTACTATCAGCCCATGGGCCAGCCAGCAGACTCTAGTTGTACTGCCCTCTCCCCGCCCTCCCTCCTCCGCTGCCATGTGAGCTAGGTACGCATCCACACAAATGGACGTCCCATGTTCAGAGTCGCTGGCATTCCTCATTGGAGGTGAGCAATGACGCTGGTCACCAAACCACTCCCACTCAGTCGGCCACGCAGGGCGAAGCGTGCTGTCTCTTACGTCCGCAAGCAACGGCCAGAACCAGGGTGCTGGGGAGCGGGGTTGGGATTCTCTGTCCAGA
The DNA here is from genome assembly GCA_964036045.1 of Eutreptiella sp. 'Long Island Sound 2002'. Taxonomy (NCBI): domain Eukaryota; phylum Euglenozoa; class Euglenophyceae; order Eutreptiales; family Eutreptiaceae; genus Eutreptiella; species Eutreptiella sp. 'Long Island Sound 2002'. Next base: position 7,194,281 of record OZ038391.1, read on the forward strand.
TCGAGGTGTCCGAGGCCACAACGGTCCCATTGGACCGTTTCAACACCAACACAACACACACCTCGGCCCCTAATGTGGCGTAGCAAGTGACGACGGTGATGCCCTGGCGAAACGCCGCGTGCGAGCACACCGACCACTCGGGCCGCGTCTCATCAAAGATCGCGAAGAATCCACCCTTTTTGAGGCCGCACTCCAATAACACTTGAGACATGCAACGCACATCTACGTCCACCTCTCCGTAGGTCCGCCACTGCATGTCCTCCTTCGTGGGCACATCAAGCTTACCCCGCTTCTCCCATGCGATGACCGGTCGCCATCCATGGCACTTGTTTTTTCTGTACACCTGGTTTGAAAACAATTGGTCTCTCCGACATTGAACGCGACTCTCTTTCTCTCGGAGGGGGTTGAGGTCCAAGCAGGCAAGCACGAAGAAAAGCATTGTTCATAGAAATGCAGTCAAGCAAGCTACACATAGAGATGGTCGTGCATTATGTGCACGTGTCACATTGCGAAATTGAAGACTAAGGGTTTTTCATCCTCGTCCCCATCTTTCGCTTCCCTCGCATGGCCTCCACACTTTCATACACCACACACGTAACAATCATGTGTAATACACATGTGACGAATATGCGTGAAAAAATAGATGCGCACAAGCATTGGAGCCGACTGCAAACTCTTGCATGGGCCAAAGAACATGAGCCAATTCCCCTGGATCACTAGCCGCACACCCCCAACAGTGATCAGGTGCCCGAGCACCGTACGGGTCTATGAACACTGTGGCTGCTGTCACCACGGGTCACCGACCGTGTTTCTGGCCGCCAACATGGCCTCCACATTCTCACACACTACACACGTGACGATCATGTGCAATACATACGTGACGAATATTCGTGACAACCTAGATACGCACAAGGATTGAAGCCGGCTGCGAACTCTTGCACATGTCATTACAGGGGGGGGGGGGATTTAGTACGGGAAAATTTTTGCCCAGAAAAATTCCGCCGGGGAAAAATTCCGCCACAATCGATGGGAAAAATTGCGCCACACTTTCCCATGGTGAAGGGCAAGGCCTAAGGTCGGCTCTCCTTACACCACTTGAGGAAAAGGTGTGATGAGGGTCTAGTTTGCTCAGGTCCACATAGTTCCCCGCACTGCTAGTGGCATCCAAATTATTGATTGCTCCCAGCCGCTGACCCTGGTCGTAACTCCCCAATTAGGAGTCCCCGGGCCTTGCTCTTTATCTTTTTGCCATTCCTTTTGGGTATTTTTTGCTGTGGCCCCCCAAATATTTTTCTTGAAACATTGTCAGGCAGTTCGCAGAAAACAGATTGCCAACCAAAAGGTTTCGGTCTGGAAAAAGATGTGCAACAGAATGTGGACGTCGTCATCCAGGTACTGGGCTGCAGCTGCCTTTGCCGAACAGCGACCTACAGAGAACACAGTGTCAGTTGACAATGCGCTCACTATTGACTGGTAACTACATGTGGTAGGCAGCCTGAAGTGCCCTGAAGGATAGAACCCTGTGTTGATCGCAGCGGTATTCACAGCAGCCAAGCACACAACACAGATTCGAACCAGACCATCCATCCACATGACGTATTTAATTCTGCACCCCTCTCCCCCGATCATACCCCCCCCCCCCCCCAGCACAGGGTACAAATTTTGAACTTGATGTCCAAAAAAAGGTATGGGAAAAATTGCGCCACAATCGTTAAAAGTGATGGGAAAAATTGCGCCAGAATTGGGCGTACTAAATTTTTCCAGACAGGTTTCTTCAGGTACTAAATCCCCCCCCCGTATCCCCTACGCTCTGGTATGCACATCCCCAACCCTGTTCATCCCTCTTCGCCTCTTAAGCACATGGTGTACCACATCTCTAGGGACTCCATCATTACTTCTAATGTCGTGCAGCACGACGGAATTGGAAGGGGATGGGGCATAAGTAGCTTGCACCCGCGACTCGAATTCCATCGGCCGCATGTGTACATTGGCATGCGCCAGCACAAGCAATGTGCCAACAAATGTTTGTACGAGAGCGACCACTATGCGCCGTAAATGCTTATCTTCTCTCCTATATACAGTTTATTGGTAGTCCTTTTCAGCCAGTTCCTCACGGGCAGGCAATACAACACGCGGTGCAACAAATCCAGTGAAGGAAGAAAATTATGAACAACACGAGAGAGTTGATGATGGTTCACTGTTCTTCAGATAATGAAGTAAAACCAGACCCCAACCTAGTCCCAGTGCTCTCCCAAAATGTCGGGGCCATGGCCCCCTCCCTATATATCGCATGCACTTTGCTGGTGTTGGTTAGTTCCGAACGGAAATGTGCATGTTTGGGTGTTCACTGGCTGAGTGCCGTCGCTGTGGACAGGGTTGCGTGCCTCTAGGGGGCCTCCCCACTTGATCACTGATCCGCGGGGGTCCCCCCCCTTCCTAGAATGATCTATGGATCACGGATCACTTACCCCATAAGCCCCCGCCCACTGCCTACCTAAATGAAGCGGTTTCCCCGGATCATCCATCTGGACACTCTTGGGGGTTGACGAAGACCTAGGGGCTCAATCAGGTGGTTGTTCGAGGGGGAGGCTCCATTAGCACCACGAATAGCAAAAAAACTCATTAGTAACCGGTCAAAGACTGCAAACCACAAATGTGCAAGGGTTGCCCGTCGATGTGCATATTAGCCCCGCGCCATGGAAGCCGGGCTGGTCGGGGGTCTTAGGGTAAAGAACTCACCTTGACTGAGTTCGCCCATAATTCGCCAAGAGTGGCGCTATGATGCGGCCGTTGGTATAATAGCTGGAAGGTGGAGTTGCGGCGGATGGTGCCATTCTCTGGGAGATCTTGCGCAGCGCCAGAGACAACAATGCTACACTCCAAGTAGTCCTCTTGCCGCTTGGTGACATCAAGGAGAGGCACATAGAGGTGGCGACGGTGCTTCCGGGGGCCAGGGGTAACAAGCTCGCGGGGCGGCGTGGAGGCAAAGGCATATGCACCACTGAATGGACCCAGCACGAGGGGCCCCGCAAAATGTTGCAAAGTGGAGCGGGGGAGCCGTGCAACTATTTGGGTTGGCAGGCCCGAGAGCAACATGGCAGAGGCCACAAGCAAAACCCTACAGCATGGGGACAGGGGCCTTCAAGCTCAAGAGCCCTGCCTTCGTTCCCTAGAGTTGTGATCCTCCAAATGATAAAGGTTAAGGGCTGGCCTTAAGGGGAAAAAAATTGGAGTTCTTAAGGACAGCCCTGGTGGTGGTTGGCGGTTGGTGGCAGTTGGCGGTGGTTGGCGATTGGTGGTTGGTGGCGGTTGGCAGTTGGCGGTTGGTAGTTGGTGGGGTTGGTGGCGGGTGGCGGGTGGTGGTTGGCGGAGAATTGGGAATTGTAAATTGTATGGGCACGAACACCAACTATGTACGACATGCGGTGGTGTTGAGCATAACTTGTGCGGTTACCGTGTCCTTTTTTTGAGGCATGGCGGAGACAAGGGCATGAGACAAGGGCCGAATTATTCAACAGAGCGGCCAACGGTTACCGTGTCCTTTCGTGGGGAGCTGGGTTGTCGGACACACACTGCGGGCCTTAGTCATTAAGAATCATTAGCACATGTTGTTGTTTCAACTTCATCAACCAAATCGCCTTTGTGGTTCGCTATGGGCACAACCGCACACAAGCATGAACTATGCAAAGTGATTTTTGTTACTATTTGCCTCCAACACAGGGGGGAGGATTCTCCGCTTTTTGAATCTCCTTGAAACTTGATGTGGGCTCCCAACAAATGGCTACAAATGTCGATTGGTTGAGATGTTGGGTAATGATCCAATCAACAAAGTGTTCAAACGAAGTAGTGGCATCCGCATGACACCATACCACGCAAGAGAACACAAAACTAGAGGCCAAGGGACTGTATGATGGTGTAAAATGTGAGGGAGTCACATTTGCTTCTCAAATGTTGGAAACACATCACCTTGCAAAAAAACATTTACAACCAAATGTTGGTGATTGCATAGAAACACACACACACACACACACACACACACACACACACACACACACACACACACACACACACCCACACCCACACACACACACACACACACCCACACCCACACACACACACACACACACACACACACACACACACACAGTGCAGCCATGTAAGCAAAAAAGCCGATTCTCAACAACGCATGAATCTTGGACAATCAGAGGAAGAATGTTGCTCTCATGAACATCCGGAAGATGAATGACTTCGCAATCAGGTCACAAGATTAGATGGGTCATTGCAACTTTGACTATATTGACGTATACATGAAACATAGATGATGTCGACGTCATAGTTCGTGAGCAACGAAGCATGCAATTGCATGTTTCCACAAGGGTGATGAACTTTTTCACAATGACATCAGCACAATTGCAAATCAAATTGTCTTACCTACAGCAAATGCATCAATTTGGTGTACCATGAAACAGGATGCACAAACTTATGTGCCCTTAAATTTGCAATAAATTCGGAGATTTAGTTTGTTGAAGAGATATTGTAAAAAAACGAGCGTACAGTTCTCATGGCTGTAATGAGGCAGTCAAGTGACTTTAGCTACGCTAGCGTCATCCCCACATGAGCGGTCTTGGATAGAAAGTCCCGGTCACCAGTGTCTCAATCAGCCAATACGCATGGTCCCTTTCCAGAGACGCAAATATTTATTCACACTCATGATTGTTGGTGACTAAGGGCTTTGTGAAAGACGTAAGTGGTGAAACAAAAAAAGCCAAAAACGAAGAACACCAAACGAAGGAAACCAAAACGGTCACCTCTTGTCAAAAAAGCTTAATTGGAAATTTTTGCACACAAAGGCAAACTCTACGGATGGCAAGCACTGAACGAAATTCAATCCATTTGCTGAAGGAAAGAGTACAAGAGATGAATTCGGAGTGTCCATTCCATCGTTCATTCATTTGCTCTTTGCATAACGTGCACCAAATTTTTTCTTCATGTATACACACATATGCTCCGTCCAAGTAAAAGGTAATCTCTTAAAACCTCTTGGCTCCAAAACCTGTGCCATGCCCAACTGCACAATTCACACCTTGAGTTTGCAACTGCTCTTTTGGAAAGAGTGAAAGCTGCCCTCAATCTCCTTCTTGTCCGTTGGGCAACTACACCCAACACACAAACGCGGTGAAACTTCTGCTCCCACCTCTTCCCCCCCACAACCGCCTCACCCAAAAGGTGGCATTGCCCAAGAAACCACGGAGATGCTTGGGAAGGATCCAAGCTGGCTTTGTCCTTCTTGTGAGGGGGCTTTAATTGAAAGACTGCCGGACAGTGGCACGGGCTGGATGAAGTTTGCTTGCCGCAAAGCCAACACCACCTTTTTTCATATCCCATCTGTGCGGACAAAGCATCCATAAATACATCAGATGAAAACTATACATCTACTGAGTAGATTCGTGCAAAAAAAATTCATGGATACCTTGTCCGCTCTCGATTGCTAAAAAAAATTCGGCCACTTACTCTAGTGTCCACAATACAAGACCGGTGCCTAATAAGAGACCGGGGTGGGTTTTCGGAGGCCTTGCACGCGCACCTCATGTTGGCAACCGGGTTCCTAATAAGAGACTGTGTTGCCACCGGGCACCTCATGTTGGCAACCGGGTTTGTAATAAGAGACCCGGTTGTCACCGAAGGAGAGACGAGCAACCAAGCATGCAATGCATGAGCAACAACACAAGAAATAACGAATAATGAATAATAATAATGAAACTACATCAACCTCGGCCACTTGGCGGAGTTCTCATCTTGCACCGGTCCTTGGGAAAATAGAGCAAACACATCCGGAGGCAATATGAATCCGGGAGGAAGCGGAGGCAACTCCGGCAAGCGAGTGGTGATTGATAGGTGCCATGGAACCCATAGCCCGGGGCTTGGGCTTGCCTCTACCAAGTCTAGGACTTGGCTTTGGTTTTGGCTTTGGGGCCACACTGGCGATAGCTTAGCGCAGCGCAAGCAGCGCAGCGCATCAAGGTTTGGGGCCAGCGGGAATCGAACCGACAAAGCCTCGGATCCGCGACCAGGTTCCCAATAAGAGACCAGGGCCGGCTCAAAACCCCAAAAATAAATAAGAGACCAGGGACTTGTATTGTGGACACTAGAGTACCGGTAAAAGGGCCTCCAGCCTGATTTAGCTTTTAAACTGCCCCAAAAACCACCAAATCTAATTGAAAAAGCACTTGGAGCTATCGGTAGGGGGGGCACGGGGCACGTCACAAAGTAGGAAACCCCCCCCCCTCCCCAATGAGGGTTCATATGAACCCATTGTGGTTCCAAAAGAAGGTTTTTGGTCCCTCTTTGCTTCGCCCACCTCCGTATGTGGGTGTAGCCCCCCCCCCCCCCCCCCTTGGGGTGCCAGGCCGCCCTGTTGCAGGGTAGGGTTATATCCCCTTGCACATGAATGGTTCTTGCACCATGATGACATGTGTTACACCACTTTCTTATGATTCACGAAGGCTAAAAGCAAAGGCAAAGCACAAAACATCTTATTGCGATATTGTTGACCGCGCATCTCCTTTTGGCTCCCATACCTTGCCTCCACCACCCGGGCCGTCTTGCTAATCCATGCCACTTCATCCTCTTCAAGAGGGCGATCAAACTTATGGTTGTGTCGATGAATTGCAGTGAAGGCGTAGATGTTGATTCCACTATTTAAATTCCTGCCAGGCAATAGTGCAATATGAATTTGGGAAAAAATCCGAAAATCGCCGCTGCAGGAATCAGCGCTCAGTTGGGCCGTGGAGGGCATGTACTAACAACCTCCCCGATGCCAAAATCAGCCTTTCATCCGTAAAATTTTCAGAGAAAATCCATCCGGAAGGTTTTACTCCCTCCCGCGCAGCGCCCCGAACAGGCGCCGCAAACGCGGGAGGCGCCTGGCCCCCCCCTAGGATTTAACTCTTTGGTGACATCTACCCGATCCTCTTGAGGAGAAATGTCATTGGGACAAATCTACGTCAGAATGGGGTTGGGAACAAGGGACAACGTCTTCTTCTTCACCACAAACCTTTTTGGTGGTCATACCTTCGTCCTCGGACTCTGCCACCTCGTCACTATCGGAGAACAACAGTCCCTCCGAACTTGAAGACTGTTCTCGACTCAAACCAACACTGCCCTCATCTAACTCATCCAACATTGCACAAGCAAATGGGTCTTGTTTAGCCAACCGGAGACTTGTGGAATCTGTCCAATTAGAAGACAAAAAATTTTCGCTTTCATTGAGACCAGGGTGGCTGCCCCCGGGGGTTTCCTCCATGGACACCATTGGCAAAAACAAGAAAAGCACCAAGCTCAAGCAAGGGTTGCTAGCAGTGCCGACAGGCAAAAGCCGGACCGGCATCCCCGAAGGGCCTGGGACCCTCCCTCCCGAGTAGCGTGGGTCTGGACCTACCCGCAGAACCACAAATTATAAGATTTGGTGCCGTGTAGCGCCCAAACGAAGCGCCACTGTGAAGGGCGGGGATTTGAGCCGTCATTTGGCAAATTGCTCGGCTTCCGTCGGCTCGGGCCACGAGGGGTACGCGGGTCCGCCGGGACGGTAAGGGAGCCGGCCTCCTGCAGCTCCCAGAGAATCCCAACGAGATCCGCGAGCAGCTCATTGAGGGGCGACACGGGCTGCTGTTCGGTCACGCTTCCCAGGAAGGTCGGGATCTTGGTCCCCGGGTTGTCCGTGAACCGGGGCACCGCGTCCACCGCACCGCGGTTGTGCACCAGCAGCGATATCAGCAACGACCACAGCTGGTTCCGGTTGTGGGCGTCCCGTAGTAGTGCCACAGGAGGGTCGCCAGCGTGAGGCTGTCGTCGTGCTTGCCGACCTTGACCGTGCAGCTCCCGGTGAGCATCTCGTAGAGCCGGAGGAAGCCCATGCCCAGCAGGACCCCGAACATCGACTCCGGCGGCCTCGATGCGACGGCTTTCCACAGCATGGTCGCCACCTGAATGGTGAGGAGAGGGGGGGGGGGGGGCATGGAATCGCTTGGTGGGCGGCACTTCGGGAGCCGACCCGCACATTGTTACTGCCCATGGCAATGGCCGCCTCAAAGTCCCCGGACATGCCCATGCTCAGCTCAATCTCCTCCTCAAGGCATCTCCAGCGCCTCTGCAGTCCGCCTGCGGCACTCTTGAAGGCAGATGAAGTTCTCGTGTTTGCTCGTGTAGTCCGGCATCCCAATCGTCATCAGGCCTCCGAACCGGAGGCCCTCGCAATTCTGGACAATGTAGTCTGCCAGAGCCGCCTCTTGCCCAGGCTCCAGCCCGCTTTTGGAGTCCTCTCCGCTGGCGTTGACCTGCACGTACACCCGCAATGGCTCCCGCTTCAAACTCAACACCGCAGCGTTCAGTTTGTTGGCGAGCTTCTCCGAGTCCACTGTCTCCACCGCCAGTCCCCGGCACCCCTCGACCAACGCCTTGGTTTTGTTCGACTGCAAGTGCCCTATGAAATGCCACTGAATGTCCTCCGGTAGGTCTTGGCTCTTGTCCACAAGCTCCTGCACGTAGTTCTCACCGAAGCAGCGGTGGCCGGCGTCGTAGGCGGCCTTGACAAGCACAGCGGTGTGCAACTTGCTGACAGCCACCAGCCGAGGCTCTCGGGGGGCAGCAGCCTTCGTGACCGCAGCAGCGATCCTCCTCTTCACGTCCAGCAAGGCCTCTTGCACGCCCGAGGGGGTGTTGGCTTGAGGTTTCGCTGGAAGGGCAAGCGCCGTGGTCTCTGAGGATCCTGCACTTGTGGCGGTGGCAGGCTCCACTGGTGCAGCCATTTTGTCACCTGAGGGGCAGACACATACGCACGAGGATGCAGACGAGATATGTAGGTCCTGCCGCAAAAGACAGCAGCCAGGGCTGCAGCAGAAACAACACAGGGGGGGGCAGAGCCCAGGCTAACCGTGTGCTGTGCACCATGAACTTTGGGGAAATCGCATTGCACCACAAAAAAATCGATGGAGGGGTACTGGAGAAGGGACTGCACATTTGGGCTGCACATTGCAAGGCTGAAAGGTTCAACTGCTGAGCGATCACAGTTTGTGCCAAGGGCACTAAACCCCCCCCCCCCTACAAGAGCAAGTCAAAATAAAAACACGCGAGCTCTCATTGGTACCCCCCCCCCCATTGTCCATGCTACACCAAAGTACCAAATTGATACGGTCCCTACGCCTACTGTGACTTAGACAAGACCGCAGCTTGGTACCACCTTCACCTTCGCTCGTATTCCCAAAGGCATGCAGACAAAAGAAGGTTTTTGGCACGTGAAATTTCCGGTTCACACCCATGTTCCCAAAAATAGTGGACGACAGGAGGCTACTGGTAGGCAGGATTACAAACACTTCGCTAACTGGACACCCAGATTGAAAAGAGAGGATTGCATGGTGAGCCAGTGCAAGAAAGGGGAGCAATAATGCCCAAACTTCTCCCAAATCAAGCTTTGTGGGTTCAAGTAGGCCAACGCTTACACAACACATGTTCATGACCAGATGTAACTTGCAGGTTGGCCACCAAACCCGTGTCTTATGTGGCTGCAGAACATTTCGTACCGAATCGACTGCCAGTCGCCCGCCAAACGCTGCGCCAACATCACCTCCGTGTGCTTTACGAGGGGGAGCACGATCAGCCAAGCTTCTCCGATGAGTCTCCGATGTATTGAATTCATTCTCACTTATTACGCATCCCTGACAGGCCGTTGGTGGTGTTTCTCCCGGAATACAATGAGCCGGATACGCCCCCATGCTTAGCACAGGCCCCAAACAGAAACCGTCTTCAGTGTGGACCGGCTCTGCGCCCAAGGTAACCCACCTGTGTCCAGCTTTTCAGCAGAGTTGGGACTGTTGCCCCTGTGGGCACTACCAGCTGGCCATCCGCACATCTCAGCCTGGGATGAAATGCTTCAGGAGTGATTGCAAAATTACAGGGCTACCAGAGTCATCCTGGTGTCCTGAAGTCGCCCAAATAATCGCGGGGAATGCCCAAGTCATAGCATAATAGACCTGTTACTGACCAGTGGCCCAAACAGTGGGGTTCACATACAATTGACAGTCTGGACTACTGCTGGACTACTGTCTTCATTTTGGGGGGGTGCCCTGTGTGGCTCATCCTCAAAGCATATCAGTATCAAACTTACATAGTGCAGAAGAGGCACTGCCAGCCAAAACTTAATTGCTGCAAGCCAACGTGCTGTTACTTTGTTACTCATCATATTTATGAATTTACGCCCCAATATCCGAAGCTTACCCCAAGCGGCACTTTGTCCCCAAGCGGCACTTTGCGACCAGCACCTAAGCTTTTCACGGATATATGCACTCTAAAGCAACAAAATCAAAACGGCTGAACAAATCGAAACGGGATGAGAGGCAGCAGTTCAGCGGCACACATGTGTTGTGCTGTCCGAAGAATAAGTCAACTGCAACCAGTGGATAATACTGTAATGTACCAATGGACTCAGTGTCCCTTAATACTGTATTTCCGTGTCCAGACCTGACAGAATAAGTTCACCGAGGCTGGAAGGCAGTCGTGGAACAATGTGTGCACATAAAGTTGGTTTCGATGATTTTTAAGTGCACGCCAGGGACTAAGAGAAATGTCGTCAGCACCTAGTGCAGAAAACAGCTGTGTCCGGTGCACACTCCTGCACATGATCCCTTTGCCTGTGCTGACTGAATCGATGTACTATCGGGTCTTCTTTTTTTGATTTCGCAACCCAGTCCATGTGCAAAGGGATTGGTGGGGGCTTGTCCCAACACATATCAACGTCCCCACACCACGTGCAAAGGGATTGGTGGGGGCTTGTCCCAACACAAATCAACGTCCCCACACCATGCGCAAAGGGATTGGTGGCAGGGTGTTCTAACACAAATCAAAGTCCGTTCGTGGTCTCCATAGTAGTGTGGTCCCTGTTGATGGTCAGGCGCAAGAGAGACGGAAAAGGTGGCACTCTATTAGAGAGCAAGGGTCACTACTCTTCCTAAAATGCAACATGACGCCCCCCAAAAGCCAAAACCGATATTCATGCCAACTTGCCCAGAGTGCTGCAAAACTTCACCTGTAGAAAACCCTTCTGCACCATATAAACTGTTGAGCTTATCTCCAGCAACCTTCATCAAATATGCAACTATTGAGCTCAATCTATCGTCAAATCTTGGAAACTCAAACACCTGCTCTGCTGGATTAGGACTAGCACAACCACTACATGCGCGGTTGGTAGCTACCTACACTGCTGAAGAAAAATGCCGGCTGCTTGCACGAAGATGCATTTGGATCCCACCTATCTGTGTCCATGTAAACCGGTGTTGACTCATTGAAAAATGCCGGCTGATGACGGGAAAATGGCTCCATTCTTGGTGCCGTGTAACTCCTTGGCATCGTTTTACCAACCTGGGGTTCACTAGATGCCACGGGGAGAGAATACATACTGTTCATATCAATACTCGGTGCCGATACCCCATGGGCGTGGGGAACATTGTGACGATCCGCATTGCCAATGTTGCGACCAATATAACTACCATTGTTGCCAATATCACAGCCACTGTTGTTGTCTTGGCAATTACCCCCAGTATTGCTACTGTTGTTTGCACGGCCACGATATGGCACCCTAGCATGCATTGACAGGGCGTCTTTCCCACAAGCGCTTTCACAGGACTCTGCATAGCCCATTCCGTACAAACTACCCCCCGCCAAGAGACCCACCAAATCAAGCACCAGAATACAACAAACAAGGAGATGTATATGGTTGGGGTCAAAAATTTTGTTGGTCCTAACGCATTTCAAAGTCGAGAGGCATCTAGCACGGCAAAGAGAGAGTGGACCAGCGGCAGGGGGCGGGGAGAGGGAGTGGGAAAGAAAGCGACGGAGGCTTTTGAGGAAAAAATTGACTGCATTTTTGGCCATTTTGTACCCCTTTGGCGCTCGCATGTGGCACTCGAATTCGCCCCTTATCAAAAGAGACAAAAAGGAATTTCATAATCGTCATTTCATTATCCAAAGGCCCAGGCAGACACCGCCCCCCATACACACTTTGGTGTCGTTCTGGTACCTCATGGAGCTGTGTAAACTTCTCTGTTGCTCTTCCTCCTTTTCCTTACCGTTGTCCACACCCACTTTGCATGCTGGATGCCTCTCAACACAACACCTGTGCCGGGCGGCGTGCTGTGTCCTCATACCAACTGGGGCCCCCACTCCCTTCACTTCCCACGTGGTTGTACTTGCACATGTGTTTATTCACACATTTCATGCCATGCTTGCATACAGTCCTTGTTGGCCCCGGCTGCTCCTACCACGGCCATTAGTCTGCCCCAATACTCCAGCCATCGGCCCTTGCAAGAATTCGCAATGCTTCCCAAATCTATTCGCGGTCCATTTCTATTACCCTCTCGCCCCCTGATGAACACGAGGCCCACCCATAAGAACAGTAGCTGCCAAATCCATCCCTGCTACACACACCATGCAGTGCACACTCCTACCACAACATTCCACATTCCAGCAACCCAAAGATTTGTCCTTCCAGTACATACCTCGGAATCTGATGATGCTGCTGATTTTCGCTTCAACTCGGTAATCTGCTTTTCCAACCCATTGATCTTCCCTTGCATGCTTTGCATCTGAGCATCCTTGACTTGCATCTGAGCACATCATGACAAGAGCTTTCAAAGTGCTCAATAGGGCTCTGTTCAAGCAGGGAGTTTCCCCAGCACCCTACTTGGGAGACATGCTTAGAACTGACTTACTAGACACAATGCCACTGCTAGATCACCCTAAGGCACACGCAAGTGAACAATTATGGGTCAGCATCAAGCTATCCGAGAGTGACAACCATGTGCTCACAAATCCATTTTTTCCAGGCATGTCAAGAGTAAAAATCGTGCATGCCAGTGCATGTCCATGCATGTCCCGGCCTACTGCCAATCCCAATGCAGGTCCGCCAATCCGTGTCTGGACATGCTTTGCCAGACCCGTATGCACACTGCGGTGTCCTTCTGGTACCTCATGGAGCCTCATAAAACTCCCCATCGCTCCCCTCCTGAGTCCTTCCCGCCATCCACGCTCTCCTTGCTGTACAGAATGCCTCTTGACATCAAACTCCTGAGCAGCGTGCCGTGTGAGGGAGGGAGGACCGAGATGCAGGTGTGAATTCGGACACCTGGTGGGGCTGTTGGCACGAGCTTTGGGCTACTAACTGGAGTAGCAAGGCCTGAAAAAGGGCCATATGCAAACATGGTATGTTGTGGGTGAATAAAGACAAGGGAAAAGTTAGTGCCCTGGAAAGTGAAGGGAGTGGGGACTGAGGGCATCCGGTGGCATGAGGACTCTTACGTAGCAGTGCTCCATTTCGGTTTCTGACTCCTGTTGTGCTTCGTAACTTGCACTTTCTACTTCGCCCCCCTCCAATGCCAATCTACCTGAACCTCGTTGGCACAACAAAACAAGAAAAGGTTCTGGATAAAGCCAACCACATTTGGCAAAGAGGGGATTCAGCGTGCCACAGTCCCTTGTGAACGTTTTCCCCTCATCAAACATGCAACAGCCCCGCTATCCATCCAGGATTCTCACTTGCAGAGGGGGGGGGGGGGTGGTTACACTACAAATTGTGTCATGTAGTTTTCTCCCGTCAAAATCAATATCACAAATTTTTGCCCTACATGATGCCTCACACATGCAAAATCAATATTCACAAACACCATGCCTTGGCCTGGCAAAGGAAGCAAACCTGTGCAAAAGAGATAGCTCCAGCATGACAAGAACGGCAACAGCCCCCAAACCTGGTCATTACACATCTGGTCGAGCGGCTGTGGTTGCCAACCTGTCTCTTGGCATCGGCGGCTGCCTGCGTTGTGTGGACCTTGAGCGTACGTTCACCTCTCAAGGTTATGGGAAGCACTTTTGCCGCCGTAAGCATGCCCCAAATGCTTTTGTTTGTTAGGCCTCGACGAGACTTGGACTGGCAATGGGACTGAGATTGGGCTTGGGAACGGGAGCGGGCCTCGCCCACTTGTTGGTTGATCCACGAGACTTGGACTTGAAATATTGCTCACGTTGGGCCCGCGGATCCTTATCACCTTGGTTGGATCCATCTTGGTTGTATCTCAGCGAACGAAGGTGGTATCTGGGCAGAAGATCGGTGCTGGTCTAATCGCTGAGGGTTGTGGAGGCTTATTTAGCATTGTTGAGGCTTGTGGAGCAGTATTTGGACGTCCATCGGGTTTGAGGAGGGCTAGTCACGGCTGTTTAGGGTTGTTCAGGATTTCAAAGTGTTGGTATGTTGAGGGCTAAAATCAGAATTCTAGGGTTCACAATTAGATTTGGGGCAGAATTCAAACTTGGGCTGAATGTAGAGCTGGAAGCTGAAAGCCAGAATGTGCCCAAAAGTGGGCAAGGGGCATGCAAACCAAGCAAAATGAACATACTTGAGCCTGGTAACCCGCATTCATGGCTAGAAGATGCATGGTGTCAAGTCCATCAGCAACAACATTATCAACAACCACGTGAGGAGCACTAGTGTCTGCCATATTAAGAGAGCAGGGGAAAAAGACCTGATTCCATGGCAATGAATTATGCCAGATTTGAGGGCCCCCACGCAAAACCCCATGCGAACACACGGTTGCATTCAGAAGTATATGGCAGTGCATTCTATGGCCATATCACTGCATCCACACCAACCGGGCCATTATCAAACCCTGCTACGGCTGTAGTTGCACAAAAGGAGGTGCTGAGGAACGCAGTTGTCGCTGTACAAAAGGGGTTTGGTTGGGGCTGTGGTTCCGACTGCACAAAAGGCATGAGGCTAGGGCAGTGGTCGCCGCTGCACAAAAGTTTGCAAAACACGTGTGATTGGATTTGTTGCATTCTGGGTGCTTGTTGCACCTGTCACCGGCACAAAGATGATACTTCAATATTCCGACGCAAGGGAACTGATGCACCCCCCGATGCTCGGGTACAAGTTGGGGCATGCCTGGGAGAGTCAAAAGGTAGAACAAGGAAATGGTCTCATAACCTCTGCTCGTCCCGGATATGGTAGGGGTTATGTCGCCAAATTGCCTCCTTCCCGCTCTGTGGACCCCTATACGCAACTCTGGGAATCAAACTTCAAGCTGTCCACTGCTATGATTGTCCGATAGGACACTGTGGTAGCGAATGCAACACACAGTGCGGATTCCTCCCATTTTTCCTCTTCATTGACCACCAAAAACAGTAACCCAATTGCCGGAAATGGGGGATGTTTGAAACACGGGGGGGGGGGGCGACTACAACCGGTCCTGATGCGACCCACCCCCCAAATATCTTTCAAAACCTGGGGGGGGGGAGGGGTAGTTGGGGGGGAGGGGGGTTCCTCCCGGGGGGTGGGGGGGGGGGTCTGGCCGGGGGTCCCGGGGGGGGGGGGGGTCTGGCAGGGGGTCGGGGGGGGGGTCTAGCCGGGGGTCATGGGGGCATCCAGCCAGGGGTGAGGGGGGAGGGGTTAGGGTTAGGGCTCGGGTTAGGGTTAGGGTTAGCCCTAGGGTTAGGGTTAGTGTTAGGGTTAGGGCTAGGGCTAGGGTTGGGGCTAGGGTTGTGGTTGCTGTTAGGGCCTGCAGCCCTCCCGTAGCCCTAACACAAATATGAATTCTCTAAAATTTTTGAGTATTTTGAGTATAAACACATAGTAAGAAAAAAAACTTTGGCGCCTTTGGCGCCGGACAGTTTTCTCTAGAGACACTTGTTGGTGGCTGAGCCGGCACCACTATCTTTCAAAACCTGGGGGAGGGGGATGGGGGGGGGGGGGGGCTGGGGGGGGTTGCATACAAGGACCGGGCCCGGCCGCCCCCCCGTGGTTTGAAAAATCTGGTTGGGGGGAGGCCTGCTTGGACGAGGACTCTGCGTACGCGTTTCTGTTTCGGGGGTAGGGATGGCCCGGTCCCGAGGATATTGAGACAAGTGAGGTCACGTCCAATGGCACTAGCGAACAGCGTCCAGTGATCCCCACACAGCCTCCACGGCATGGGCGTAGCCAGCACAGCTTTTCGCAACCTTCCCGAAAATCAACCCCATGCCCCATCCATCCCAAAAACCCTTTGCAACCAACGTTCCCTCCGATTATTCCATGTAGCAAGCCCGCAGATGCTTCAGGATGCGCATTGTCCAGTGTTCTATGACCTCAAGCCCTTTTCTACTGGGAAGAGTATTCGCAACGAAAACTGGATACAACAGCGCATCGTCGATTCTAGATAGCCTTCTATCATGAGCCGCCTTCACGACATGCATTCACAGAGCAGTTCTTTTCTCCGGGTACAATCTGCCACTAGTGTATGCCATTCGGCAGCCTCTCCTTGTGTGTCTCCGTCTGCCTCTGACATCTCTGAGCCCCTCCAGCTCTTGTGTAGTGTGCTGTGCCGGCTCGTGTGACTGTGACTGTCAAGGCGGAGCAATCCCAGCCTCATTTGCCAAAACATAGACCTGGTTTGAAAATTGGACACCGCCTTCGCATTATCTTGTTGCCCGTGCAAACTGCATTGCAATATGCAACCCCAAGGCCTTAGGAAAGTCATCAGGGATGAGTTAAACCCAGAACAGGCGCTTGTGGGGGTGCACAAGGGTGGCTCACGTGGCAGATCACTGAGCCAACAAAGCATGCGTGAAAGGATACCCTCAGCTGCAACAAAACGAAATGACCAGTTTTCTTGAAAGAATCACCAATTAGCCTCATTCAATTTGGTGCAATCCCATGCAAATGCAATGTCCTCACTGAGTTTTGTGCTGCACTGATTGACACGCGCGCCATCTGCCAGCTGGGCATCTCACTTCTGCTCTTCGTCAAAGTTTGCCATCAGTTTTTGCCTGTGTTCTTTGATTCTGAATTTCTGTTGTAGATCACCAGACTGAAACAGGCCTGGCAGCACATGATCAATAGTTTAGACGAAAGACACCACACTGTGCTGCCGCAATTTACTTCAGATCCAGTAGACCATCTCCGTTGTGTTTGCACTCCACAGTCTAATCGCCATTTGAAAAGTCTTGGTGGATTTGCACTTGTCCTATAGCCCACATCTTGCTGTCTAAGATAAGAACATTGCACACCGTTTCCTAATATGAATTTGCAGGATTTGGATGCTTCCTGGAGGCACCACAACACCACCGGAGCAGACCAATCGGCGCCTTTTTCTTCGCAGGGGTTGCACCAATGTAGCTGTTTCTCTGGTACAAAATCTAGGTGTGTGATTTCCATCAAGCGGTACACCACACTTTACAGTGTATCTGCACGCCATGGTCCCCAACATGGTACTTCTTTGCAAGGAGAAAATTCTTCTGTGGAAAATCGACCATCACAAACCTCAAGCTTGCCCAAAAGGCTCCCGTGGGATTGTTGCACAGCGACTAACGCACTTAAAGGAGCGACGGCAGCAGGCGTTTGCAGAAGAAAGACTGCCAATGGTACATGTTCCAAAGGCATCTTTCTGTTGTGAGACGGGATAAGTACACACTTAAAGAAAGTGTGCTTTGGCCCCCCTGCAATGAGCGACGATCTGTTGCTTGGGCGGGCGGTTTTGCCCCACTTGAGCTTACTGAAGTGGGGTTTGCCCAGGACTCTATCAGTGCTGGCCACGGTCCACAGACCCTTTGCGGGGTAGCCTGGCGTGTTTGTTGCTCGTGTCGCCCATTGGGGGGGTCCTCAGCAGCGGCTGTCCACCGCACTCGAGCGGTGCACAATATAGTTTGCGCACATGCACTAACTTCTCTGAAACATAGATAATAAATGGTCGTCGAACTTTCAATGCTGTAATGTCTCTGCTGTCATCAATATGATTGCACACTGAGGATCAAATACAACACCACCAATAGTCAAACCGAAAATGTAAATGCCGACTGAACTGAGAATAGAAAAGAAAGAGGAGGATCCAAGCTCGCAATGCAATGCCCAGAAAACCGTGAAATTCATAAGAACGATGAGACTGAGAAGAAACAGAAACTTAGATGTCCACATGTGGAGTGAAAAATGCAGGGGGCGGAGGGGGACGGAGCCGTTGAAATGCTTGACGCTAACAACGTAGGTGGTTTGCCAAGGGGGTCCAAACTGACCCCTCGGGGTCAGGGGAGGGGGTGAGACTTCATCAGATTGACAGATTGAATGATTGATAGAAAGACAAACAGAAATTAGGTCAGGGGAGAGGGCATAGGGAGGTGGAGGAGTCCACCGGGGATGGCGGATGCGGGGGACCCCAAAGCATCGCATTTGAGATCCATAAAGCCAAAAACTTCACAGCAGCTGATACATTGCAATATCCAAAACAACCATCTCCCTTATGCCCTCCTCTCCCCGCCCTTTTTGGACTTCCATCTTTCCACCTTGGGAATGCCTGCATCAGAATTCCACAGCATGCCTGCCAATGTAAGTCCTACCCTGCCCCTTCACCAAAAAAATCACTCTGGAATTCTCCCTAATGAAACACAGCTATAACTGTTGAGCTTATCTCCAGCAACCTTCATCAAATATGCAACTATTGAGCTCAATCTATCGTCAAATCTTGGAAACTCAAACACCTGCTCTGCTGGATTAGGACTAGCACAACCACTACATGCGCGGTTGGTAGCTACCTACACTGCTGAAGAAAAATGCCGGCTGCTTGCACGAAGATGCATTTGGATCCCACCTATCTGTGTCCATGTAAACCGGTGTTGACTCATTGAAAAATGCCGGCTGATGACGGGAAAATGGCTCCATTCTTGGTGCCGTGTAACTCCTTGGCATCGTTTTACCAACCTGGGGTTCACTAGATGCCACGGGGAGAGAATACATACTGTTAATATCAATACTCGGTGCCGATACCCCATGGGCGTGGGGAACATTGTGACGATCCGCATTGCCAATGTTGCGACCAATATAACTACCATTGTTGCCAATATCATAGCCACTGTTGTTGTCTTGGCGATTACCCCCAGTATTGCTACTGTTGTTTGCACGGCCACTATCACTGACGCCAGTGCCACAACTAGCACCATTGTCTGCACCCCCACCGCCACTGCCACCGCCACTGCCACCAGCACTGCCACTGCCACTGCCAGCACTAGTGCCACCGCTACAACCCTCGCTGCTATTTTCTCCATTATTGCCTTCAGCGTTGTCAAAATCCTCAGGCACCAACACACACGTCCATCTGAAACCCTCCGGTGTCTTACGAGCTTTTTGCCGTTGCGAAGGAACCTGAGACAGCAAACACAGAGTGCAAATTAGGTTGGCAAATTAGGTCGCAAGGGATATCATGGCAAAGAGTCCTCGTTCCCGGATGACAACTCAATCCCATCCGGAAACCGTGCAAGGAGCTGAGGAAGTGCAATAATTTGAGGTAACCTGATTTTAGAGCCTGTCAAGAAATGTCAACATTTCGAAAGATGAGATGCAAGATTTTTTGATTTGATTTGATTTCATAACAACCAAAATGGTCCAATGGATGCCCTCAACATAAGACATTGCCGTCTTCTGAGGGCTGAGGCACTGGCAAATCCAATTGCCAAAAGGGGTTGGGGGGGGCCTGGGGCTTTGGGGCTCCCTGAGAAAGGGGGGGGAGGAGGAGGAGGTCCAAACGGGGGCTCAAGGCCCGCCTAGCCCTCACCCTTGGATTTGCACGATGCCCTAATGGTACCCTTTGCGCTCCGTATCCTTGTTTCATGGACCCTGGTACGATATGGCACCCTAGCATGCATTGACAGGGCGTCTTTCCCACAAGCGCTTTCACAGGAATCTGCATAGCCCATTCCGTACAAACTACCCCCCGCCAAGAGACCCACCAAATCAAGCACCAGAATACAACAAACAAGGTGATGTATATGGTTGGGGTCAAAAATTTTGTTGGTCCTAACGCATTTCAAAGTCGAGAGGCATCTAGCACGGCAAAGAGAGAGTGGACCAGCGGCAGGGGGCGGGGAGAGGGAGTGGGAAAGAAAGCGACGGAGGCTTTTGAGGAAAAAATTGACTGCATTTTTGGCCATTTTGTACCCCTTTGGCGCTCACATGTGGCACTCGAATTCGCCCCTTATCAAAAGAGACAAAAGGGAATT
The DNA here is from genome assembly GCA_964036045.1 of Eutreptiella sp. 'Long Island Sound 2002'. NCBI lineage: Eukaryota > Euglenozoa > Euglenophyceae > Eutreptiales > Eutreptiaceae > Eutreptiella > Eutreptiella sp. 'Long Island Sound 2002'. The sequence goes on from OZ038391.1 coordinate 7,214,336, forward strand.
TCATAATCGTCATTTCATTATCCAAAGGCCCAGGCAGACACCGCCCCCCATACACACTTTGGTGTCGTTCTGGTACCTCATGGAGCTGTGTAAACTTCTCTGTTGCTCTTCCTCCTTTTCCTTACCGTTGTCCACACCCACTTTGCATGCTGGATGCCTCTCAACACAACACCTGTGCCGGGCGGCGTGCTGTGTCCTCATACCAACTGGGGCCCCCACTCCCTTCACTTCCCACGTGGTTGTACTTGCACATGTGTTTATTCACACATTTCATGCCATGCTTGCATACAGTCCTTGTTGGCCCCGGCTGCTCCTACCACGGCCATTAGTCTGCCCCAATACTCCAGCCATCGGCCCTTGCAAGAATTCGCAATGCTTCCCAAATCTATTCGCGGTCCATTTCTATTACCCTCTCGCCCCCTGATGAACACGAGGCCCACCCATAAGAACAGTAGCTGCCAAATCCATCCCTGCTACACACACCATGCAGTGCACACTCCTACCACAACATTCCACATCCCAGCAACCCAAAGATTTGTCCTTCCAGTACATACCTCGGAATCTGATGATGCTGCTGATTTTCGCTTCAACTCGGTAATCTGCTTTTCCAACCCATTGATCTTCACTTGCATGCTTTGCATCTGAGCATCCTTGACTTGCATCTGAGCACATCATGACAAGAGCTTTCAAAGTGCTCAATAGGGCTCTGTTCAAGCAGGGCGTTTCCCCAGCACCCTACTTGGGAGACATGCTTAGAACTGACTTACTAGACACAATGCCACTGCTAGATCACCCTAAGGCACACGCAAGTGAACAATTATGGGTCAGCATCAAGCTATCCGAGAGTGACAACCATGTGCTCACAAATCCATTTTTTCCAGGCATGTCAAGAGTAAAAATCGTGCATGCCAGTGCATGTCCATGCATGTCCCGGCCTACTGCCAATCCCAATGCAGGTCCGCCAATCCGTGTCTGGACATGCTTTGCCAGACCCGTATGCACACTGCGGTGTCCTTCTGGTACCTCATGGAGCCTCATAAAACTCCCCATCGCTCCCCTCCTGAGTCCTTCCCGCCATCCACGCTCTCCTTGCTGTACAGAATGCCTCTTGACATCAAACTCCTGAGCAGCGTGCCGTGTGAGGGAGGGAGGACCGAGATGCAGGTGTGAATTCGGACACCTGGTGGGGCTGTTGGCACGAGCTTTGGGCTACTAACTGGAGTAGCAAGGCCTGAAAAAGGGCCATATGCAAACATGGTATGTTGTGGGTGAATAAAGACAAGGGAAAAGTTAGTGCCCTGGAAAGTGAAGGGAGTGGGGACTGAGGGCATCCGGTGGCATGAGGACTCTTACGTAGCAGTGCTCCATTTCGGTTTCTGACTCCTGTTGTGCTTCGTAACTTGCACTTTCTACTTCGCCCCCCTCCAATGCCAATCTACCTGAACCTCGTTGGCACAACAAAACAAGAAAAGGTTCTGGATAAAGCCAACCACATTTGGCAAAGAGGGGATTCAGCGTGCCACAGTCCCTTGTGAACGTTTTCCCCTCATCAAACATGCAACAGCCCCGCTATCCATCCAGGATTCTCACTTGCAGAGGGGGGGGGGGTGGTTACACTACAAATTGTGTCATGTAGTTTTCTCCCGTCAAAATCATTATCACAAAATTTTGCCCTACATGATGCCTCACACATGCAAAATCAATATTTACAAACACCATGCCTTGGCCTGGCAAAGGAAGCAAACCTGTGCAAAAGAGATAGCTCCAGCATGACAAGAACGGCAACAGCCCCCAAACCTGGTCATTACACATCTGGTCGAGCGGCTGTGGTTGCCAACCTGTCTCTTGGCATCGGCGGCTGCCTGCGTTGTGTGGACCTTGAGCGTACGTTCACCTCTCAAGGTTATGGGAAGCACTTTTGCCGCCGTAAGCATGCCCCAAATGCTTTTGTTTGTTAGGCCTCGACGAGACTTGGACTGGCAATGGGACTGAGATTGGGCTTGGGAACGGGAGCGGGCCTCGCCCACTTGTTGGTTGATCCACGAGACTTGGACTTGAAATATTGCTCACGTTGGGCCCGCGGATCCTTATCACCTTGGTTGGATCCATCTTGGTTGTATCTCAGCGAACGAAGGTGGTATCTGGGCAGAAGATCGGTGCTGGTCTAATCGCTGAGGGTTGTGGAGGCTTATTTAGTATTGTTGAGGCTTGTGGAGCAGTATTTGGACGTCCATCGGGTTTGAGGAGGGCTAGTCACGGCTGTTTAGGGTTGTTCAGGATTTCAAAGGGTTGGTATGTTGAGGGCTAAAATCAGAATTCTAGGGCTCACAATTAGATTTGGGGCAGAATTCAAACTTGGGCTGAATGTAGAGCTGGAAGCTGAAAGCCAGAATGTGCCCAAAAGTGGGCAAGGGGCATGCAAACCAAGCGAAATGAACATACTTGAGCCTGGTAACCCGCATTCATGGCTAGAAGATGCATGGTGTCAAGTCCATCAGCAACAACATTATCAACAACCACGTGAGGAGCACTAGTGTCTGCCATATTAAGAGAGCAGGGGAAAAAGACCTGATTCCATGGCAATGAATTGTGCCAGATTTGAGGGCCCCCACGCAAAACCCCATGCGAACACACGGTTGCATTCAGAAGTATATGGCAGTGCATTCTATGGCCATATCACTGCATCCACACCAACCGGGCCATTATCAAACCCTGCTACGGCTGTAGTTGCACAAAAGGAGGTGCTGAGGAACGCAGTTGTCGCTGTACAAAAGGGGTTTGGTTGGGGCTGTGGTTCCGACTGCACAAAAGGCATGAGGCTAGGGCAGTGGTCGCCGCTGCACAAAAGTTTGCAAAACACAGGTGATTGGATTTGTTGCATTCTGGGTGCTTGTTGCACCTGTCACCGGCACAAAGATGATACTTCAATATTCCGACGCAAGGGAACTGATGCACCCCCCGATGCTCGGGTACAAGTTGGGGCATGCCTGGGAGAGTCAAAAGGTAGAACAAGGAAATGGTCTCATAACCTCTGCTCGTCCCGGATATGGTAGGGGTTATGTCGCCAAATTGCCTCCTTCCCGCTCTGTGGACCCCTATACGCAACTCTGGGAATCAAACTTCAAGCTGTCCACTGCTACGATTGTCCGATAGGACACTGTGGTAGCGAATGCAACACACAGTGCGGATTCCTCCCATTTTTCCTCTTCATTGACCACCAAAAACAGTAACCCAATTGCCGGAAATGGGGGATGTTTGAAACACGGGGGGGCGACTACAACCGGTCCTGATGCGACCCACCCCCCAACTATCTTTCAAAACCTGGGGGGGGGGGAGGGGCAGTTGGGGGGGAGGGGGGTTCCTCCCGGGGGTGGGGAGGGGTCTGGCCGGGGGTCCGGGGGGGGGGGGGTCTGGCAGGGGGTCGGGGGGGGGGGTCTAGCCGGGGGTCATGGGGGCATCCAGCCAGGGGTGAGGGGGGAGGGGTTAGGGTTAGGGCTCGGGTCACCGAGCTGGTGGAACCAGTCTTGGTTTCATAACCCTTTTTAGTGTCTAGGGTGGACCTACTAGGTTTAGCAGCAAGCAAGCAAGCAAGCAAGCAAGCAAGCAGCAAGCAAGCAAGCAAGCAGCACGCGCGAAATGGGGAAAAATCAGATCTCCGTCGTGGTGCTTCAAATTCAGGTGAAATTTTGGTGGATGATACCTATGGGTGTGAAGTACAATCACACAAAGTTTGAGCAAGAAACTCAACGGTGGCGGCCGGGAATGGGATTCGCAAGTGGCGGACCTCAGTTTCAAAAACTGCAGTTTAGGGCCAAAAACAGCCATTTTTGGGCCAAAAAAGCCCTGGAACACATTCAAAACGGCCAAACGAAGGGAGACGGTGGGTACACTCCACGTGCGGCTTGACTTCCCCGTGTCAACGAGCTCTTTGCGGCCCTCTAACTGAATGATATGTCCCGGAAACAGCCCAAAAAGGCCCCAGAAGCTCAAATGCCGACAGCCACAAACCAAGAATAGGCCATATCTTTGGCTACATGGCTCGAAATGCGATTCCGAGGGCACCTACTCCACCCGCAACCCCCCACTTTTTGTGGTTTCCACCCCTCAGAATTGCCCGAACGGACACCTAGACCCCAATACCTAGGCCCACTAGGCGGCCGCAAGCTGCAAGCTCAAGCCCAAACAGGCGGGTGCCCAAATGGGGCTAGGGTTGTGGTTGCTGTTAGGGCCTGCAGCCCTCCCGTAGCCCTCCTTCTTGTTGCTTTAACACAAATATGAATTCTCTAAAAATTTTTGAGTATTTTGAGTATAAACACATAGTAAGAAAAAAAACTTTGGCGCCTTCGGCGCCCGACAGTTTTCTCTAGAGACACTTGTTGGTGGCTAAGCCGGCAGCACTATCTTTCAAAACCTGGGGGAGGGGGATGGGGGGGGGAGGGGGGGGGAGGGGGCTGGGGGGGGTTGCATACAAGGACCGGGCCCGGCCGCCCCCCCCGTGGTTTGAAAAATCTGGTTGGGGGGAGGCCTGCTTGGACGAGGACTCTGCGTACGCGTTTCTGTTTCGGAGGTAGGGATGGCCCGGTCCCGAGGATATTGAGACAAGTGAGGTCACGTCCAATGGCACTAGCGAACAGCGTCCAGTGATCCCCACACAGCTTCCACGGCATGGGCGTAGCCAGCACAGCTTTTCGCAACCTTCCCGAAAATCAACCCCATGCCCCATCCATCCCAAAAACCCTTTGCAACCAACGTTCCCTCCGACTATTCCATGTAGCAAGCCCGCAGATGCTTCAGGATGCGCATTGTCCAGTGTTCTATGACCTGAAGCCCTTTTCTACTGGGAAGAGTATTCGCAACGAAAACTGGATACAACAGCGCATCGTCGATTCTAGATAGCCTTCTATCATGAGCCGCCTTCACGACATGCATTCACAGAGCAGTTCTTTTCTCCGGGTACAATCCGCCACTAGTGTATGCCATTCGGCAGCCTCTCCTTGTGTGTCTCCGTCTGCCTCTGACATCTCTGAGCCCCTCCAGCTCTTGTGTAGTGTGCTGTTCCGGCTCGTGTGACTGTGACTGTCAAGGCGGAGCAATCCCAGCCTCATTTGCCAAAACATAGACCTGGTTTGAAAATTGGACACCGCCTTCGCATTATCTTGTTGCCCGTGCAAACTGCATTGCAATATGCAACCCCAAGGCCTTAGGAAAGTCATCAGGGATGAGTTAAACCCAGAACAGGCGCTTGTGGGGGTGCACAAGGGTGGCTCACGTGGCAGATCACTGAGCCAACAAAGCATGCGTGAAAGGATACCCTCAGCTGCAACAAAACGAAATGACCATTTTTCTTGAAAGCAATACCAATTAGCCTCATTCAATTTGGTGCAATCCCATGCAAATGCAATGTCCTCACTGAGTTTTGTGCTGCACTGATTGACACGCGCGCCATCTGCCAGCTGGGCATCTCACTTCTGCTCTTCGTCAAAGTTTGCCATCAGTTTTTGCCTGTGTTCTTTGATTCTGAATTTCTGTTGTAGATCACCAGACTGAAACAGGCCTGGCAGCACATGATCAATAGTTTAGACGAAAGACACCACACTGTGCTGCCGCAATTTACTTCAGATCCATTAGACCATCTCCGTTGTGTTTGCACTCCGCAGTCTAATCGCCATTTGAAAAGTCTTGGTGGATTTGCACTTGTCCTATAGCCCACATCTTGCTGTCTAAGATAAGAACATTTCACACCGTTTCCTAATATGAATTTGCAGGATTTGGATGCTTCCTGGAGGCACCACAACACCACCGGAGCAGACCAATCGGCGCCTTTTTCTTCGCAGGGGTTGCACCAATGTAGCTGTTTCTCTGGTACAAAATCTAGGTGTGTGATTTCCATCAAGCGGCACACCACACTTTACAGTGTATCTGCACGCCATGGTCCCCAACATGGTACTTCTTTGCAAGGAGAAAATTCTTCTGTGGAAAATCGACCATCACAAACCTCAAGCCTGCCCAAAAAAGCTCCCGTGGGATTGCTGCACAGCGACTAACGCACTTAAAGGAGCGACGGCAGCAGGCGTTTGCAGAAGAAAGACTGCCAATGGTACATGTTCCAAAGGCATCTTTCTGTTGTGAGACGGGATAAGTATGTGCACCTAAGCAACGCAGCCCCCAGCCCTTTGGCATGCCTAAGACTGCTGCCAAATTCACCCGTTGTGCCCTGCACTAATGCCACCCCCCATTGACTGCCCAAGACTATTACACACTCCTATGGCCCCCCAACAACAGCAATTCCAACAAGAACAACAAGGGCAATATGCGGCCGCAGCAGCTGCTGCAGCAACAACAACAATAATCATTGTCAAACAACAACATCAACAGCAACAACAACATGAGCGATATCAACATGTAAAGACACACCAACACCAACACCAACCTGAACAACGCCATCAGCTACAAACGACAACAGCAGCAGCAGCAGCAGCAGCATCTTGTCAACATCTACAGCATCAGTGGCAGCAAGAGCAACAAGAATGCTGACAGCAAAGACATCAGTAGCATCCACATTCGTAACCAGTTTGTGCTAGCACAGGGCTTTGGTACCACCCCAGGGATGACCCCTTGCGCAAGACTACAGTACATTCAAGAATACATCCCGATCGGATACCATGCCCACCAAACACATGGTGTTGCAGGCGAACATGGGGACTGTGACCAAGCAACACCCAAAAAGGCGCTCTGAGCCCGACGGGGAGAGCTGTGGTGTGAGATCCGTGTCAGGGCAGGCTGAGCAGCTGCGGAACTGCCCCACAGTCCTACCACTGGGTTGAGGAGGGGTAGCCCCCCCCCCGCCCCGGTTTTGGACAAACGGTGCTCTCCAAAGCTTCTGGAAGAATACTTGGTGGAGTCTTCCGATGGCAGCAACCGGCCCCAGGCACCCACAATGGGAGATGATGACATCACACGCTACAGAGATGCCCCCCCCACACAGATTCGTTCGGAAAAAGGCGTTTTGCTTGCCAGAACCTGCTTAAACCCCGTCTGCCAAATGCATTTTGGGGGAGGGGGGGCACAAACCTGGGCCTGGTATCCAAGTTCTGACAACCCCCCCCCCCCCCCCGCAGGCAGGGACATCCGGGGGGAGGGTCAAGAATGGGCATCCAATGGAGCAATATCATGAGGGGGCAGGCCTGAAGGTGGTTCTCCGCGCCGCGGGCCCCGCCCCGCAGCACACCCCACACAGATATGGGGAAGGGCAGGTGCGTTCCAAAGGCACCGCAAGAGATGGGGGTTCTCAACATAAGGCTAAGGGGTTCGACTTATGTGGTTATGGTTAGATCTGTGGACCTTCCACCCCGTGCCCATGGCTGTGGTGCCTTGCCCAAAAGGCCGATGCCTCGAGAGCCCTCGTGTGCATAGTTCGCCAAATCACCCCCTTCCCCTCCCATGCACACTTCTCGGCCGCCGGCGGGGCTGTGAAGTTGGTGGCTGAGTTGGTGGTGAGGTGAATGGCTGGGCTGCTGCCATACATGCATCCATTGTTGAACATGGCATGCATTTGCAGTTTTCGGTTCTGGCCGTGCACGTGCCTGATGTTGATGTTGAAGGCCAGTGGAACCCTGGCTCAGCGGTTCTATACCTGGCTGCACTATCCTGGGGCCTGGAGGGCCTTCCTGTGGGCTGAGACCTACTTAAGGTAAGCCAAGCGAAGGTGTCAGTGAAACCCGTGGTGGACCAACCTTGGTTAACATGGCCACCTACCAAGAGCTACTGCATTGCACCCGCTCAAAGGCACGTAACTTCAAAAAGGAGTTGGAATGAATGGCGATGCAAATTGGTGTGAGAAATGAAACGCGCTGTCACAGCGAGAATCTACCGCCTTCCAGAAGGCGAGGGCCTTCTCGGGTGGGGCGGGCGCTGGCCTCGGCAAAAGGGGCAGGGCGTCACTTTGCCGCTCATCCACCAAGCCCACTGTAAGACGACAGTGCAGAATTTCTTGGGGCGGTCTTCTCAGCGTCTCCAAAGCGGAGAGGAATCAAGGCGGCAACATAACTGCTGCCGTCTCAGGGTCCCCACGTTTAGGAAGAGTAGCCCGAATGTCTCAGCTAAGTGGTACTATCCTAGGCCCAGAGGGCCCTCCCAAGGGGGGGGGGGGGGGTCCATGGTTGCCTGAACCAGGATTCCCGTGGTTGAAGGTCAGGCTAGGCAAGCGACAAATGAAGAATGTATATCCCCTGGTTGGACATGTTTGCTGCATGTTTGTTTGTCTGTGTGCCACCATGGAACAAATAATACCGTAGATCTAGCCATTCACCTGTTTGAATCAAGTTAGGGAACCCTCGTAGGGATTATGATAAGCTGAAGAAGCCATGCTGTATTTCCACCATCTGGACCATGTGATGTCCAAGGAAGCGCGATATTCTAGGGCCGTTCAATCAAGCACTCAAGCAAATCACTGCCATGTGTCACACTCCGCCCCTCTGAGCTTAGCCCCAACGACGCGCATGCGAAGTTTTGTGCTCTTTGCCCGTGCTTTTGCGCGTGTGAACACGCACGTGCACACGCCTGTGTGTACGCCTATGTGTGCTTTCTTCAGATAAATGGATGGGTGGTACAGATGTGGAGAAGGCCCAAGCAGAGAGGATGTTCAAGTTGGTCTCCGCTCGCTTTGAGGTCAGTGAGTCAACAAATTAGACCTCTCGCCAGAACTTCAATACAGAGGGTGGTCAGGTCCCCTTCAACCCATTCCCCCATGCCATGACCCAGAACCCAACCGCGTCCCATAATCAAAACTATCGCTGATGAGCCCCCAGTGGAGTGGCACCATGGCTAGCAATTGGGTCACTGTTCGATACTGTTCGGGTTAGGGTCGGGTGCATCAACTGCATCTCACGCAAAAGCGTGCTATGGCAAAAAACTACACTGTCAAGTAAGTGGGTCCAGACCAACACAAATCAATGTCCCCACATCATGTGCAAAGGGTTTGGTGGGGGCTTGTCCCAACACAAATCAACGTCCCCACACCATGTGCAAAGGGATTGGTGGGGGCTTGTCCCAACACAAGTCAACGTCCCCACACCATGTGTAAAGGGATTGCTGGGGGCTTGTCCCAACACAAATCAACGTCCCCACACCATGTGCAAAGGGATTGGTGGGGGCTTGTCCCAACACAAATCAACGTCCCCACACCATGTGCAAAGGGATTGGTGGGGGCTTGTCCAAACACAAGTCAACGTGCCCACACCATGTGTAAAGGGATTGCTGGGGGCTTGTCCCAACACAAATCAACGTCCCCACACCATGTGCAAAGGGATTGGTGGGGGCTTGTCCCAACACAAATCAACGTCCCCACACCGTGTGTAAAGGGATTGCTGGGGGCTTGTCCCAAAACAAATCAATGTCCCCACACCATGTGCAAAGGGATTGGTGGGGGCTTGTCCCAACACAAATCAACGTCCCCACACCATGTGCAAAGGGATTGGTGGGGGGGTGTCCCAAAACAAATCAACGTCCCCACACCATGTGCAAAGGGATTGGTGGGGGCTTGTCCCAAAACAAATCAACGTCCCCACACCATGCGCAAAGGGATTGGTGGGGGCTTGTCCCAACACAAATCAATGTCCCCACACCATGTGCAAAGGGATTGGTGGGGGGTGTCCCAAAACAAATCAACGTCCCCACACCATGTGCAAAGGGATTGGTGGGGGCTTGTCCCAAAACAAATCAACGTCCCCACACCATGCGCAAAGGGATTGGTGGGGGCTTGTCCCAAAACAAATCAACGTCCCCACACCATGCGCAAAGGGATTGGTGGGGGCTTGTCCCAACACAAATCAACGTGCCCACACCATGTGCAAAGGGATTGGTGGGGGCTTGTCCCAACACAAATCAACGTCCCCACACCATGCGCAAAGGGATTGGTGGCACGGTGTTCTAACACAAATCAAAGTCCGTTTGTGGTCTCCATAGTAGTGTGGTCCCTGTTGATGGTCAGGCGCAAGAGAGACGGAAAAGGTGGCACTCTATCAGAGAGCAAGGGTCACTACTCTTCCTAAAATGCAACATGACGCCCCCCAAAAGCCAAAACCGATATTCATGCCAACTTGCCCAGAGTGCTGCAAAACTTCACCTGTAGAAAACCCTTCTGCACCATATAAACTGTTGAGCTTATCTCCAGCAACCTTCATCAAATATGCAACTATTGAGCTCAATCTATCGTCAAATCTTGGAAACTCAAACACCTGCTCTGCTGGATTAGGACTAGCACAACCACTACATGCGCGGTTGGTAGCTACCTACACTGCTGAAGAAAAATGCCGGCTGCTTGCACGAAGATGCATTTGGATCCCACCTATCTATGTCCATGTAAACCGGTGTTGACTCATTGAAAAATGCCGGCTGATGACGGGAAAATGGCTCCATTCTTGGTGCCGTGTAACTCCTTGGCATCGTTTTACCAACCTGGGGTTCACTAGATGCCACGGGGAGAGAATACATACTGTTAATATCAATACTCGGTGCCGATACCCCATGGGCGTGGGGAACATTGTGACGATCCGCATTGCCAATGTTGCGACCAATATAACTACCATTGTTGCCAATATCACAGCCACTGTTGTTGTCTTGGCGATTACCCCCAGTATTGCTACTGTTGTTTGCACGGCCACTATCGCTGACGCCAGTGCCACAACTAGCACTATTGTCTGCACCCTCACCGCCACTGCCACCGCCACTGCCACCAGCACTGCCACTGCCACTGCCAGCACTAGTGCCACCGCTACAACCCTCGCTGCTATTTTCTCCATTATTGCCTTCAGCGTTGTCAAAATCCTCAGGCACCAACACACACGTCCATCTGAAACCCTCCGGTGTCTTACGAGCTTTTTGTCGTTGCGAAGGAACCTGAGACACAAAACACAGAGTGCAAATTAGGTTGGCAAATTAGGTCGCAAGGGATATCATGGCAAAGAGTCCTCGTTCCCGGATGACAACTCAATCCCATCCGGAAACCGTGCAAGGAGCTGAGGAAGTGCAATAATTTGAGGTAACCTGATTTTAAAGCCTGTCAAGAAATGTCAACATTTCGAAAGATGAGATGCAAGATTTTTTGATTTGATTTGATTTCATAACAACCAAAATGGTCCAATGGATGCCCTCAACATAAGACATTGCCGTCTTCTGAGGGCTGAGGCACTGGCAAATCCAATTGCCAAAAGGGGTTGGGGGGGGCCTGGGGCTTTGGGGCTCCCTGAGAAAGGGGGGGGGGGGGGAGGAGGTCCAAACGGGGGCTCAAGGCCCGCCTAGCCCTCACCCTTGGATTTGCACGATGCCCTAATGGTACCCTTTGCGCTCCGTATCCTTATTTCATGGACCCTGGTACGATATGGCACCCTAGCATGCATTGACAGCGCGTCTTTCCCACAAGCGCTTTCACAGGAATCTGCATAGCCCATTCCGTACAAACTACCCCCCGCCAAGAGACCCACCAAATCAAGCACCAGAATACAACAAACAAGGTGATGTATATGGTTGGGGTCAAAAATTTTGTTGGTCCTAACGCATTTCAAAATCGAGAGGCATCTAGCACGGCAAAGAGAGAGTGGACCAGCGGCAGGGGGCGTGGAGAGGGAGTGGGAAAGAAAGCGACGGAGGCTTTTGAGGAAAAAATTGACTGCATTTTTGGCCATTTTGTACCCCTTTGGCGCTCGCATGTGGCACTCGAATTCGCCCCTTATCAAAAGAGACAAAAAGGAATTTCATAATCGTCATTTCATTATCCAAAGGCCCAGGCAGACACCGCCCCCCATACACACTTTGGTGTCGTTCTGGTACCTCATGGAGCTGTGTAAACTTCTCTGTTGCTCTTCCTCCTTTTCCTTACCGTTGTCCACACCCACTTTGCATGCTGGATGCCTCTCAACACAACACCTGTGCCGGGTGGCGTGCTGTGTCCTCATACCAACTGGGGCCCCCACTCCCTTCACTTCCCACGTGGTTGTACTTGCACATGTGTTTATTCACACATTTCCTGCCATGCTTGCATACAGTCCTTGTTGGCCCCGGCTGCTCCTACCACGGCCATTAGTCTGCCCCAATACTCCAGCCATCGGCCCTTGCAAGAATTCGCAATGCTTCCCAAATCTATTCGCGGTCCATTTCTATTACCCTCTCGCCCCCTGATGAACACGAGGCCCACCCATAAGAACAGTAGCTGCCAAATCCATCCCTGCTACACACACCATGCAGTGCACACTCCTACCACAACATTCCACATTCCAGCAACCCAAAGATTTGTCCTTCCAGTACATACCTCGGAATCTGATGATGCTGCTGATTTTCGCTTCAACTCGGTAATCTGCTTTTCCAACCCATTGATCTTCACTTGCATGCTTTGCATCTGAGCATCCTTGACTTGCATCTGAGCACATCATGACAAGAGCTTTCAAAGTGCTCAATAGGGCTCTGTTCAAGCAGGGCGTTTCCCCAGCACCCTACTTGGGAGACATGCTTAGAACTTACTTACTAGACACAATGCCACTGCTAGATCACCCTAAGGCACACGCAAGTGAACAATTATGGGTCAGCATCAAGCTATCCGAGAGTGACAACCATGTGCTCACAAATCCATTTTTTCCAGGCATGTCAAGAGTAAAAATCGTGCATGCCAGTGCATGTCCATGCATGTCCCGGCCTACTGCCAATCCCAATGCAGGTCCGCCAATCCGTGTCTGGACATGCTTTGCCAGACCCGTATGCACACTGCGGTGTCCTTCTGGTACCTCATGGAGCCTCATAAAACTCCCCATCGCTCCCCTCCTGAGTCCTTCCCGCCATCCACGCTCTCCTTGCTGTACAGAATGCCTCTTGACATCAAACTTCTGAGCAGCGTGCCGTGTGAGGGAGGGAGGACCGAGATGCAGGTGTGAATTCGGACACCTGGTGGGGCTGTTGGCACGAGCTTTGGGCTACTAACTGGAGTAGCAAGGCCTGAAAAAGGGCCATATGCAAACATGGTATGTTGTGGGTGAATAAAGACAAGGGAAAAGTTAGTGCCCTGGAAAGTGAAGGGAGTGGGGACTGAGGGCATCCGGTGGCATGAGGACTCTTACGTAGCAGTGCTCCATTTCGGTTTCTGACTCCTGTTGTGCTTCGTAACTTGCACTTTCTACTTCGCCCCCCTCCAATGCCAATCTACCTGAACCTCGTTGGCACAACAAAACAAGAAAAGGTTCTGGATAAAGCCAACCACATTTGGCAAAGAGGGGATTCAGCGTGCCACAGTCCCTTGTGAACGTTTTCCCCTCATCAAACATGCAACAGCCCCGCTATCCATCCAGGATTCTCACTTGCAGAGGGGGGGGGGGGGTGGTTACACTACAAATTGTGTCATGTAGTTTTCTCCCGTCAAAATCATTATCACAAAATTTTGCCCTACATGATGCCTCACACATGCAAAATCAATATTTACAAACACCATGCCTTGGCCTGGCAAAGGGAGCAAACCTGTGCAAAAGAGATAGCTCCAGCATGACAAGAACGGCAACAGCCCCCAGACCTGGTCATTACACATCTGGTCGAGCGGCTGTGGTTGCCAACCTGTCTCTTGGCATCGGCGGCTGCCTGCGTTGTGTGGACCTTGAGCGTACGTTCACCTCTCAAGGTTATGGGAAGCACTTTTGCCGCCGTAAGCATGCCCCAAATGCTTTTGTTTGTTAGGCCTCGACGAGACTTGGACTGGCAATGGGACTGAGATTGGGCTTGGGAACGGGAGCGGGCCTCGCCCACTTGTTGGTTGATCCACGAGACTTGGACTTGAAATATTGCTCACGTTGGGCCCGCGGATCCTTATCACCTTGGTTGGATCCATCTTGGTTGTATCTCAGCGAACGAAGGTGGTATCTGGGCAGAAGATCGGTGCTGGTCTAATCGCTGAGGGTTGTGGAGGCTTATTTAGTATTGTTGAGGCTTGTGGAGCAGTATTTGGACGTCCATCGGGTTTGAGGAGGGCTAGTCACGGCTGTTTAGGGTTGTTCAGGATTTCAAAGTGTTGGTATGTTGAGGGCTAAAATCAGAATTCTAGGGCTCACAATTAGATTTGGGGCAGAATTCAAACTTGGGCTGAATGTAGAGCTGGAAGCTGAAAGCCAGAATGTGCCCAAAAGTGGGCAAGGGGCATGCAAACCAAGCGAAATGAACATACTTGAGCCTGGTAACCCGCATTCATGGCTAGAAGATGCATGGTGTCAAGTCCATCAGCAACAACATTATCAACAACCACGTGAGGAGCACTAGTGTCTGCCATATTAAGAGAGCAGGGGAAAAAGACCTGATTCCATGGCAATGAATTATGCCAGATTTGAGGGCCCCCACGCAAAACCCCATGCGAACACACGGTTGCGCTCAGAAATATATGGCAGTGCATTCTATCGCCATATCACGTCATCCACACCAACCGGGCCATTATCAAACCCTGCTACGGCTGTAGTTGCACAAAAGGAGGTGCTGAGGAACGCAGTTGTCGCTGTACAAAAGGGGTTTGGTTGGGGCTGTGGTTCCGACTGCACAAAAGGCATGAGGCTAGGGCAGTGGTCGCCGCTGCACAAAAGTTTGCAAAACACGTGTGATTGGATTTGTTGCATTCTGGGTGCTTGTTGCACCTGTCACCGGCACAAAGATGATACTTCAATATTCCGACGCCAGGGAACTGATGCACCCCCCGATGCTCGGGTACAAGTTGGGGCATGCCTGGGAGAGTCAAAAGGTAGAACAAGGAAATGGTCTCATAACCTCTGCTCGTCCCGGATATGGTAGGGGTTATGTCGCCAAATTGCCTCCTTCCCGCTCTGTGGACCCCTATACGCAACTCTGGGAATCAAACTTCAAGCTGTCCACTGCTACGATTGTCCGATAGGACACTGTGGTAGCGAATGCAACACACAGTGCGGATTCCTCCCATTTTTCCTCTTCATTGACCACCAAAAACAGTAACCCAATTGCCGGAAATGGGGGATGTTTGAAACACGGGGGGGGGGGGGGGGGGGCGACTACAACCGGTCCTGATGCGACCCACCCCCCAACTATCTTTCAAAACCTGGGGGGGGGGAGGGGCAGTTGGGGGGGAGGGGGGTTCCTCCCGGGGGTGGGGGGGGGGGGTCTGGCCGGGGGTCCGGGGGGGGGGGGGGGGTCTGGCAGGGGGTCGGGGGGGGGGGGTCTAGCCGGGGGTCATGGGGGCATCCAGCCAGGGGTGAGGGGGGAGGGGTTAGGGTTAGGGCTCGGGTCACCGAGCTGGTGGAACCAGTCTTGGTTTCATAACCCTTTTTAGTGTCTAGGGTGGACCTACTAGGTTTAGCAGCAAGCAAGCAAGCAAGCAAGCAAGCAAGCAGCAAGCAAGCAAGCAAGCAGCACGCGCGAAATGGGGAAAAATCAGATCTCCGTCGTGGTGCTTCAAATTCAGGTGAAATTTTGGTGGATGATACCTATGGGTGTGAAGTACAATCACACAAAGTTTGAGCAAGAAACTCAACGGTGGCGGCCGGGAATGGGATTCGCAAGTGGCGGACCTCAGTTTCAAAAACTGCAGTTTAGGGCCAAAAACAGCCATTTTTGGGCCAAAAAAGCCCTGGAACACATTCAAAACGGCCAAACGAAGGGAGACGGTGGGTACACTCCACGTGCGGCTTGACTTCCCCGTGTCAACGAGCTCTTTGCGGCCCTCTAACTGAATGATATGTCCCGGAAACAGCCCAAAAAGGCCCCAGAAGCTCAAATGCCGACAGCCACAAACCAAGAATAGGCCATATCTTTGGCTACATGGCTCAAAATGCGATTCCGAGGGCACCTACTCCACCCGCAACCCCCCACTTTTTGTGGTTTCCACCCCTCAGAATTGCCCGAACGGACACCTAGACCCCAATACCTAGGCCCACTAGGCGGCCGCAAGCTACAAGCTCAAGCCCAAACAGGCGGGTGCCCAAATGGGGCTAGGGTTGTGGTTGCTGTTAGGGCCTGCAGCCCTCCCATAGCCCTCCTTCTTGTTGTTTTAACACAAATATGAATTCTCTAAAATTTTTTGAGTATTTTGAGTATAAACACATAGTAAGAAAAAAAACTTTGGCGCCTTCGGCGCCCGACAGTTTTCTCTAGAGACACTTGTTGGTGGCTGAGCCGGCTGCACTATCTTTCAAAACCTGGGGGAGGGGGATGGGGGGGGGGAGGGGGGGGGGGGGGGGGGCTGGGGGGGGTTGCATACAAGGACCGGGCCCGGCCGCCCCCCCGTGGTTTGAAAAATCTGGTTGGGGGGAGGCCTGCTTGGACGAGGACTCTGCGTACGCGTTTCTGTTTCGGAGGTAGGGATGGCCCGGTCCCGAGGATATTGAGACAAGTGAGGTCACGTCCAATGGCACTAGCGAACAGCGTCCAGTGATCCCCACACAGCTTCCACGGCATGGGCGTAGCCAGCACAGCTTTTCGCAACCTTCCCGAAAATCAACCCCATGCCCCATCCATCCCAAAAACCCTTTGCAACCAACGTTCCCTCCGACTATTCCATGTAGCAAGCCCGCAGATGCTTCAGGATGCGCATTGTCCAGTGTTCTATGACCTGAAGCCCTTTTCTACTGGGAAGAGTATTCGCAACGAAAACTGGATACAACAGCGCATCGTCGATTCTAGATAGCCTTCTATCATGAGCCGCCTTCACGACATGCATTCACAGAGCAGTTCTTTTCTCCGGGTACAATCTGCCACTAGTGTATGCCATTCGGCAGCCTCTCCTTGTGTGTCTCCGTCTGCCTCTGACATCTCTGAGCCCCTCCAGCTCTTGTGTAGTGTGCTGTTCCGGCTCGTGTGACTGTGACTGTCAAGGCGGAGCAATCCCAGCCTCATTTGCCAAAATATAGACCTGGTTTGAAAATTGGACACCGCCTTCGCATTATCTTGTTGCCCGTGCAAACTGCATTGCAATATGCAACCCCAAGGCCTTAGGAAAGTCATCAGGGATGAGTTAAACCCAGAACAGGCGCTTGTGGGGGTGCACAAGGGTGGCTCACGTGGCAGATCACTGAGCCAACAAAGCATGCGTGAAAGGATACCCTCAGCTGCAACAAAACGAAATGACCATTTTTCTTGAAAGAAATACCAATTAGCCTCATTCAATTTGGTGCAATCCCATGCAAATGCAATGTCCTCACTGAGTTTTGTGCTGCACTGATTGACACGCGCGCCATCTGCCAGCTGGGCATCTCACTTCTGCTCTTCGTCAAAGTTTGCCATCAGTTTTTGCCTGTGTTCTTTGATTCTGAATTTCTGTTGTAGATCACCAGACTGAAACAGACCTGGCAGCACATGATCACTAGTTTAGACGAAAGACACCACACTGTGCTGCCGCAATTTACTTCAGATCCATTAGACCATCTCCGTTGTGTTTGCACTCCACAGTCTAATCGCCATTTGAAAAGTCTTGGTGGATTTGCACTTGTCCTATAGCCCACATCTTGCTGTCTAAGATAAGAACATTTCACACCGTTTCCTAATATGAATTTGCAGGATTTGGATGCTTCCTGGAGGCACCACAACACCACCGGAGCAGACCAATCGGCGCCTTTTTCTTCGCAGGGGTTGCACCAATGTAGCTGTTTCTCTGGTACAAAATCTAGGTGTGTGATTTCCATCAAGCGGTACACCACACTTTACAGTGTATCTGCACGCCATGGTCCCCAACATGGTACTTCTTTGCAAGGAGAAAATTCTTCTGTGGAAAATCGACCATCACAAACCTCAAGCCTGCCCAAAAAAGCTCCCGTGGGATTGCTGCACAGCGACTAACGCACTTAAAGGAGCGACGGCAGCAGGCGTTTGCAGAAGAAAGACTGCCAATGGTACATGTTCCAAAGGCATCTTTCTGTTGTGAGACGGGATAAGTATGTGCACCTAAGCAACGCAGCGCCCAGCCCTTTGGCATGCCTAAGACTGCTGCCAAATTCACCCGTTGTGCCCTGCACTAATGCCACCCCCCATTGACTGCCCAAGACTATTACACACTCCTATGGCCCCCCAACAACAGCAATTCCAACAAGAACAACAAGGGCAATATGCAGCCGCAGCAGCTGCTGCAGCAACAACAACAATAATCATTGTCAAACAACAACATCAACAGCAACAACAACATGAGCAATATCAACATGTAAAGACACACCAACACCAACACCAACCTGAACAACGCCATCAGCTACAAACGACAACAGCAGCAGCAGCAGCAGCAGCATCTTGTCAACATCTACAGCATCAGTGGCAGCAAGAGCAACAAGAATACTGACAGCAAAGACATCAGCAGCATCCACATTCGTAACCAGTTTGTGCTAGCACAGGGCTTTGGTACCACCCCAGGGATGACCCCTTGCGCAAGACTACAGTACATTCAGGAATACATCCCGATCGGATACCATGCCCACCAAACACATGGTGTTGCAGGCGAACATGGGGACTGTGACCAAGCAACACCCAAAAAGGCGCTCTGAGCCCGACGGGGAGAGCTGTGGTGTGAGATCCGTGTCAGGGCAGGCTGAGCAGCTGCGGAACTGCCCCACAGTCCTACCACTGGGTTGAGGAGGGGTAGCCCCCCCCCGCCCCGGTTTTGGACAAACGGTGCTCTCCAAAGCTTCTGGAAGAATACTTGGTGGAGTCTTCCGATGGCAGCAACCGGCCCCAGGCACCCACAATGGGAGATGATGACATCACACGCTACAGAGATGCCCCCCCCACACAGATTCGTTCGGAAAAAGGCGTTTTGCTTGCCAGAACCTGCTTAAACCCCGTCTGCCAAATGCATTTTGGGGGAGGGGGGGCACAAACCTGGGCCTGGTATCCAAGTTCTGACAACACCCCCCCCCCGCCCCCGCAGGCAGGGACATCCGGGGGGAGGGTCAAGAATGGGCATCCAATGGAGCAATATCATGAGGGGGCAGGCCTGAAGGTGGTTCTCCGCGCCGCGGGCCCCGCCCCGCAGCACACCCCACACAGATATGGGGAAGGGCAGGTGCGTTCCAAAGGCACCGCAAGAGATGGGGGTTCTCAACATAAGGCTAAGGGGTTCGACTTATGTGGTTATGGTTAGATCTGTGGACCTTCCACCCCGTGCCCATGGCTGTGGTGCCTTGCCCAAAAGGCCGATGCCTCGAGAGCCCTCGTGTGCATAGTTCGCCAAATCACCCCCTTCCCCTCCCATGCACACTTCTCGGCTGCCGGCGGGGCTGTGAAGTTGGTGGCTGAGTTGGTGGTGAGGTGAATGGCTGGGCTGCTGCCATACATGCATCCATTGTTGAACATGGCATGCATTTGCAGTTTTTGGTTCTGGCCGTGCACGTGCCTGATGTTGATGTTGAAGGCCAGTGGAACCCTGGCTCAGCGGTTATATACCTGGCTGCACTATCCTGGGGCCTGGAGGGCCTTCCTGTGGGCTGAGACCTACTTAAGGTAAGCCAAGCGAAGGTGTCAGTGAAACCTTTGGTGGACCAACCTTGGTTAACATGGCCACCTACCAAGAGCTACTGCATTGCATCCGCTCAAAGGCACGTAACTTCAAAAAGGAGTTGGAATGAATGGCGATGCAAATTGGTGTGAGAAATGAAACGCGCTGTCACAGCGAGAATCTACCGCCTTCCAGAAGGCGAGGGCCTTCTCGGGTGGGGCGGGCGCTGGCCTCGGCAAAAGGGGCAGGGCGTCACTTTGCCGCTCATCCACCAAGCCCACTGTAAGACGACAGTGCAGAATTTCTTGGGGCGGTCTTCTCAGCGTCTCCAAAGCGGAGAGGAATCAAGGCGGCAACATAACTGCTGCCGTCTCAGGGTCCCCACGTTTAGGAAGAGTAGCCCGAAGGTCTCAGCTAAGTGGTACTATCCTAGGCCCAGAGGGCCCTCCCAAGGGGGGGGGGGGGGGTCCATGGTTGCCTGAACCAGGATTCCCGTGGTTGAAGGTCAGGCTAGGCAAGCGACAAATGAAGAATGTATATCCCCTGGTTGGACATGTTTGCTGCATGTTTGTTTGTCTGTGTGCCACCATGGAACAAATAATACCGTAGATCTAGCCATTCACCTGTTTGAATCAAGTTAGGGAACCCTCGTAGGGATTATGATAAGCTGAAGAAGCCATGCTGTATTTCCACCATCTGGACCATGTGATGTCCAAGGAAGCGCGATATTCTAGGGCCGTTCAATCAAGCACTCAAGCAAATCACTGCCATGTGTCACACTCCGCCCCTCTGAGCTTAGCCCCAACGACGCGCATGCGAAGTTTTGTGCTCTTTGCCCGTGCTTTTGCGCGTGTGAACACGCACGTGCACACGCCTGTGTGTACGCCTATGTGTGCTTTCTTCAGATAAATGGATGGGTGGTACAGATGTGGAGAAGGCCCAAGCAGAGAGGATGTTCAAGTTGGTCTCCGCTCACTTTGAGGTCAGTGAGTCAACAAATTAGACCTCTCGCCAGAACTTCAATACAGAGGGTGGTCAGGTCCCCTTCAACCCATTCCCCCATGCCATGACCCAGAACCCAACCGCGTCCCATAATCAAAACTATCGCTGATGAGCCCCCAGTGGAGTGGCACCATGGCTAGCAATTGGGTCACTGTTCGATACTGTTCGGGTTAGGGTCGGGTGCATCAACTGCATCTCACGCAAAAGCGTGCTATGGCAAAAAACTACACTGTCAAGTAAGTGGGTCCAGACCAACACAAATCAATGTCCCCACATCATGTGCAAAGGGTTTGGTGGGGGCTTGTCCCAACACAAATCAACGTCCCCACACCATGTGTAAAGGGATTGCTGGGGGCTTGTCCCAACACAAATCAACGTCCCCACACCATGTGCAAAGGGATTGGTGGGGGCTTGTCCCAACACAAATCAACGTCCCCACACCATGTGCAAAGGGATTGGTGGGGGATTGTCCCAACACAAGTCAACGTGCCCACACCATGTGTAAAGGGATTGGTGGGGGCTTGTCCCAACACAAGTCAACGTCCCCACACCATGTGTAAAGGGATTGCTGCGGGCTTGTCCCAAAACAAATCAATGTCCCCACACCATGTGCAAAGGGATTGGTGGGGGCTTGTCCCAACACAAATCAACGTCCCCACACCATGTGCAAAGGGATTGGTGGGGGGGTGTCCGAAAACAAATCAACGTCCCCACACCATGTGCAAAGGGATTGGTGGGGGCTTGTCCCAAAACAAATCAATGTCCCCACACCATGTGCAAAGGGATTGGTGGGGGCTTGTCCCAAAACAAATCAACGTCCCCACACCATGTGCAAAGGGATTGGTGGGGGGGTGTCCCAAAACAAATCAATGTCCCCACACCATGTGCAAAGGGATTGGTGGGGGGTGTCCCAAAACAAATCAACGTCCCCACACCATGTGCAAAGGGATTGGTGGGGGCTTGTCCCAAAACAAAGCAACGTCCCCACACCATGCGCAAAGGGATTGGTGGGGGCTTGTCCCAAAACAAATCAACGTCCCCACACCATGCGCAAAGGGATTGGTGGGGGCTTGTCCCAACACAAATCAACGTGCCCACACCATGTGCAAAGGGATTGGTGGGGGCTTGTCCCAACACAAATCAACGTCCCCACACCATGCGCAAAGGGATTGGTGGCACGGTGTTCTAACACAAATCAAAGTCCGTTCGTGGTCTCCATAGTAGTGTGGTCCCTGTTGATGGTCAGGCGCAAGAGAGACGGAAAAGGTGGCACTCTATCAGAGAGCAAGGGTCACTACTCTTCCTAAAATGCAACATGACGCCCCCCAAAAGCCAAAACCGATATTTCTGCCAACTTGCCCAGAGTGCTGCAAAACTTCACCTGTAGAAAACCCTTCTGCACCATATAAACTGTTGAGCTTATCTCCAGCAACCTTCATCAAATATGCAACTATTGAGCTCAATCTATCGTCAAATCTTGGAAACTCAAACACCTGCTCTGCTGGATTAGGACTAGCACAACCACTACATGCGCGGTTGGTAGCTACCTACACTGCTGAAGAAAAATGCCGGCTGCTTGCACGAAGATGCATTTGGATCCCACCTATCTATGTCCATGTAAACCGGTGTTGACTCATTGAAAAATGCCGGCTGATGACGGGAAAATGGCTCCATTCTTGGTGCCGTGTAACTCCTTGGCATCGTTTTACCAACCTGGGGTTCACTAGATGCCACGGGGAGAGAATACATACTGTTAATATCAATACTCGGTGCCGATACCCCATGGGCGTGGGGAACATTGTGACGATCCACATTGCCAATGTTGCGACCAATATAACTACCATTGTTGCCAATATCACAGCCACTGTTGTTGTCTTGGCGATTACCCCCAGTATTGCTACCGTTGTTTGCACGGCCACTATCACTGACGCCAGTGCCACAACTAGCACTATTGTCTGCACCCTCACCGCCACTGCCACCGCCACTGCCACCAGCACTGCCACTGCCACTGCCAGCACTAGTGCCACCGCTACAACCCTCGCTGCTATTTTCTCCATTATTGCCTTCAGCGTTGTCAAAATCCTCAGGCACCAACACACACGTCCATCTGAAACCCTCCGGTGTCTTACGAGCTTTTTGCCGTTGCGAAGGAACCTGAGACACAAAACACAGAGTGCAAATTAGGTTGGCAAATTAGGTCGCAAGGGATATCATGGCAAAGAGTCCTCGTTCCCGGATGACAACTCAATCCCATCCGGAAACCGTGCAAGGAGCTGAGGAAGTGCAATAATTTGAGGTAACCTGATTTTGAAGCCTGTCAAGAAATGTCAACATTTCGAAAGATGAGATGCAAGATTTTTTGATTTGATTTGATTTCATAACAACCAAAATGGTCCAATGGATGCCCTCAACATAAGACATTGCCGTCTTCTGAGGGCTGAGGCACTGGCAAATCCAATTGCCAAAAGGGGTTGGGGGGGGCCTGGGGCTTTGGGGCTCCCTGAGAAAGGGGGGGGGGGGGGGGAGGAGGAGGTCCAAACGGGGGCCCAAGGCCCGCCTAGCCCTCACCCTTGGATTTGCACGATGCCCTAATGGTACCCTTTGCGCTCCGTATCCTTATTTCATGGACCCTGGTACCATATGGCACCCTAGCATGCATTGACAGGGCGTCTTTCCCACAAGCGCTTTCACAGGACTCTGCATAGCCCATTCCGTACAAACTACCCCCCGCCAAGAGACCCACCAAATCAAGCACCAGAATACAACAAACAAGGTGATGTATATGGTTGGGGTCAAAAATTTTGTTGGTCCTAACGCATTTCAAAATCGAGAGGCATCTAGCACGGCAAAGAGAGAGTGGACCAGCGGCAGGGGGCGGGGAGAGGGAGTGGGAAAGAAAGCGACGGAGGCTTTTGAGGAAAAAATTGACTGCATTTTTGGCCATTTTGTACCCCTTTGGCGCTCGCATGTGGCACTCGAATTCGCCCCTTATCAAAAGAGACAAAAAGGAATTTCATAATCGTCATTTCATTATCCAAAGGCCCAGGCAGACACCGCCCCCCATACACACTTTGGTGTCGTTCTGGTACCTCATGGAGCTGTGTAAACTTCTCTGTTGCTCTTCCTCCTTTTCCTTACCGTTGTCCACACCCACTTTGCATGCTGGATGCCTCTCAACACAACACCTGTGCCGGGCGGCGTGCTGTGTCCTCATACCAACTGGGGCCCCCACTCCCTTCACTTCCCACGTGGTTGTACTTGCACATGTGTTTATTCACACATTTCATGCCATGCTTGCATACAGTCCTTGTTGGCCCCGGCTGCTCCTACCACGGCCATTAGTCTGCCCCAATACTCCAGCCATCGGCCCTTGCAAGAATTCGCAATGCTTCCCAAATCTATTCGCGGTCCATTTCTATTACCCTCTCGCCCCCTGATGAACACGAGGCCCACCCATAAGAACAGTAGCTGCCAAATCCATCCCTGCTACACACACCATGCAGTGCACACTCCTACCACAACATTCCACATTCCAGCAACCCAAAGATTTGTCCTTCCAGTACATACCTCGGAATCTGATGATGCTGCTGATTTTCGCTTCAACTCGGTAATCTGCTTTTCCAACCCATTGATCTTCACTTGCATGCTTTGCATCTGAGCATCCTTGACTTGCATCTGAGCACATCATGACAAGAGCTTTCAAAGTGCTCAATAGGGCTCTGTTCAAGCAGGGCGTTTCCCCAGCACCCTACTTGGGAGACATGCTTAGAACTGACTTACTAGACACAATGCCACTGCTAGATCACCCTAAGGCACACGCAAGTGAACAATTATGGGTCAGCATCAAGCTATCCGAGAGTGACAACCATGTGCTCACAAATCCATTTTTTCCAGGCATGTCAAGAGTAAAAATCGTGCATGCCAGTGCATGTCCATGCATGTCCCGGCCTACTGCCAATCCCAATGCAGGTCCGCCAATCCGTGTCTGGACATGCTTTGCCAGACCCGTATGCACACTGCGGTGTCCTTCTGGTACCTCATGGAGCCTCATAAAACTCCCCATCGCTCCCCTCCTGAGTCCTTCCCGCCATCCACGCTATCCTTGCTGTACAGAATGCCTCTTGACATCAAACTTCTGAGCAGCGTGCCGTGTGAGGGAGGGAGGACCGAGATGCAGGTGTGAATTCGGACACCTGGTGGGGCTGTTGGCACGAGCTTTGGGCTACTAACTGGAGTAGCAAGGCCTGAAAAAGGGCCATATGCAAACATGGTATGTTGTGGGTGAATAAAGACAAGGGAAAAGTTAGTGCCCTGGAAAGTGAAGGGAGTGGGGACTGAGGGCATCCGGTGGCATGAGGACTCTTACGTAGCAGTGCTCCATTTCGGTTTCTGACTCCTGTTGTGCTTCGTAACTTGCACTTTCTACTTCGCCCCCCTCCAATGCCAATCTACCTGAACCTCGTTGGCACAACAAAACAAGAAAAGGTTCTGGATAAAGCCAACCACATTTGGCAAAGAGGGGATTCAGCGTGCCACAGTCCCTTGTGAACGTTTTCCCCTCATCAAACATGCAACAGCCCCGCTATCCATCCAGGATTCTCACTTGCAGAGGGGGGGGGGGGTGGTTACACTACAAATTGTGTCATGTAGTTTTCTCCCGTCAAAATCATTATCACAAATTTTTGCCCTACATGATGCCTCACACATGCAAAATCAATATTTACAAACACCATGCCTTGGCCTGGCAAAGGGAGCAAACCTGTGCAAAAGAGATAGCTCCAGCATGACAAGAACGGCAACAGCCCCCAAACCTGGTCATTACACATCTGGTCGAGCGGCTGTGGTTGCCAACCTGTCTCTTGGCATCGGCGGCTGCCTGCGTTGTGTGGACCTTGAGCGTACGTTCACCTCTCAAGGTTATGGGAAGCACTTTTGCCGCCGTAAGCATGCCCCAAATGCTTTTGTTTGTTAGGCCTCGACGAGACTTGGACTGGCAATGGGACTGAGATTGGGCTTGGGAACGGGAGCGGGCCTCGCCCACTTGTTGGTTGATCCACGAGACTTGGACTTGAAATATTGCTCACGTTGGGCCCGCGGATCCTTATCACCTTGGTTGGATCCATCTTGGTTGTATCTCAGCGAACGAAGGTGGTATCTGGGCAGAAGATCGGTGCTGGTCTAATCGCTGAGGGTTGTGGAGGCTTATTTAGTATTGTTGAGGCTTGTGGAGCAGTATTTGGACGTCCATCGGGTTTGAGGAGGGCTAGTCACGGCTGTTTAGGGTTGTTCAGGATTTCAAAGTGTTGGTATGTTGAGGGCTAAAATCAGAATTCTAGGGCTCACAATTAGATTTGGGGCAGAATTCAAACTTGGGCTGAATGTAGAGCTGGAAGCTGAAAGCCAGAATGTGCCCAAAAGTGGGCAAGGGGCATGCAAACCAAGCGAAATGAACATACTTGAGCCTGGTAACCCGCATTCATGGCTAGAAGATGCATGGTGTCAAGTCCATCAGCAACAACATTATCAACAACCACGTGAGGAGCACTAGTGTCTGCCATATTAAGAGAGCAGGGGAAAAAGACCTGATTCCATGGCAATGAATTATGCCAGATTTGAGGGCCCCCACGCAAAACCCCATGCGAACACACGGTTGCGCTCAGAAATATATGGCAGTGCATTCTATCGCCATATCACGTCATCCACACCAACCGGGCCATTATCAAACCCTGCTACGGCTGTAGTTGCACAAAAGGAGGTGCTGAGGAACGCAGTTGTCGCTGTACAAAAGGGGTTTGGTTGGGGCTGTGGTTCCGACTGCACAAAAGGCATGAGGCTAGGGCAGTGGTCGCCGCTGCACAAAAGTTTGCAAAACACGTGTGATTGGATTTGTTGCATTCTGGGTGCTTGTTGCACCTGTCACCGGCACAAAGATGATACTTCAATATTCCGACGCCAGGGAACTAATGCACCCCCCGATGCTCGGGTACAAGTTGGGGCATGCGAGGGAGAGTCAAAAGGTAGAACAAGGAAATGGTCTCATAACCTCTGCTCGTCCCGGATATGGTAGGGGTTATGTCGCCAAATTGCCTCCTTCCCGCTCTGTGGACCCCTATACGCAACTCTGGGAATCAAACTTCAAGCTGTCCACTGCTACGATTGTCCGATAGGACACTGTGGCAGCGAATGCAACACAAAGTGCGGATTCCTCCCATTTTCCCTCTTCATTGACCACCAAAAACAGTAACCCAATTGTCGGAAATGGGGGATGTTTGAAACACGGGGGGGCGACTACAACCGGTCCTGATGCGACCCACCCCCCAACTATCTTTCAAAACCTGGGGGGGGGGGGGGGGGGGGCAGTTGGGGGGGAGGGGGGTTCCTCCCGGGGGTGGGGGGGGGTCTGGCCGGGGGTCCGGGGGGGGGGGGTCTGGCAGGGGGTCGGGGGGGGGGTCTAGCCGGGGGTCATGGGGGCATCCAGCCAGGGGTGAGGGGGGAGGGGTTAGGGTTAGGGCTCGGGTCACCGAGCTGGTGCAAACCAGTCTTGGTTTCATAACCCTTTTTAGTGTCTAGGGTGGACCTACTAGGTTTAGCAGCAAGCAAGCAAGCAAGCAAGCAAGCAAGCAGCAAGCAAGCAAGCAAGCAGCACGCGCGAAATGGGGAAAAATCAGATCTCCGTCGTGGTGCTTCAAATTCAGGTGAAATTTTGGTGGATGATACCTATGGGTGTGAAGTACAATCACACAAAGTTTGAGCAAGAAACTCAACGGTGGCGGCCGGGAATGGGATTCGCAAGTGGCGGACCTCAGTTTCAAAAACTGCAGTTTAGGGCCAAAAACAGCCATTTTTGGGCCAAAAAAGCCCCGGAACACATTCAAAACGGCCAAACGAAGGGAGACGGTGGGTACACTCCACGTGCGGCTTGACTTCCCCGTGTCAACGAGCTCTTTACGGCCCTCTAACTGAATGATATGTCCCGGAAACAGCCCAAAAAGGCCCCAGAAGCTCAAATGCCGACAGCCACAAACCAAGAATAGGCCATATCTTTGGCTACATGGCTCGAAATGCGATTCCGAGGGCACCTACTCCACCCGCAACCCCCCACTTTTTGTGGTTTCCACCCCTCAGAATTGCCCGAACGGACACCTAGACCCCAATACCTAGGCCCACTAGGCGGCCGCAAGCTGCAAGCTCAAGCCCGAACAGGCGGGTGCCCAAATGGGGCTAGGGTTGTGGTTGCTGTTAGGGCCTGCAGCCCTCCCGTAGCCCTCCTTCTTGTTGTTTTAACACAAATATGAATTCTCTAAAATTTTTTGAGTATTTTGAGTATAAACACATAGTAAGAAAAAAAACTTTGGCGCCTTCGGCGCCCGACAGTTTTCTCTAGAGACACTTGTTGGTGGCTGAGCCGGCAGCACTATCTTTCAAAACCTGGGGGAGGGGGATGGGGGGGGGGGGGGGGAGGGGGCTGGGGGGGGTTGCATACAAGGACCGGGCCCGGCCGCCCCCCCGTGGTTTGAAAAATCTGGTTGGGGGGAGGCCTGCTTGGACGAGGACTCTGCGTACGCGTTTCTGTTTCGGAGGTAGGGATGGCCCGGTCCCGAGGATATTGAGACAAGTGAGGTCACGTCCCATGGCACTAGCGAACAGCGTCCAGTGATCCCCACACAGCCTCCACGGCATGGGCGTAGCCAGCACAGCTTTTCGCAACCTTCCCGAAAATCAACCCCATGCCCCATCCATCCCAAAAACCCTTTGCAACCAACGTTCCCTCCGACTATTCCATGTAGCCCGCAGATGCTTCAGGATGCGCATTGTCCAGTGTTCTATGACCTGAAGCCCTTTTCTACTGGGAAGAGTATTCGCAACGAAAACTGGATACAACAGCGCATCGTCGATTCTAGATAGCCTTCTATCATGAGCCGCCTTCACGACATGCATTCACAGAGCAGTTCTTTTCTCCGGGTACAATCTGCCACTAGTGTATGCCATTCGGCAGCCTCTCCTTGTGTGTCTCCGTCTGCCTCTGACATCTCTGAGCCCCTCCAGCTCTTGTGTAGTGTGCTGTTCCGGCTCGTGTGACTGTGACTGTCAAGGCGGAGCAATCCCAGCCTCATTTGCCAAAACATAGACCTGGTTTGAAAATTGGACACCGCCTTCGCATTATCTTGTTGCCCGTGCAAACTGCATTGCAATATGCAACCCCAAGGCCTTAGGAAAGTCATCAGGGATGAGTTAAACCCAGAACAGGCGCTTGTGGGGGTGCACAAGGGTGGCTCACGTGGCAGATCACTGAGCCAACAAAGCATGCGTGAAAGGATACCCTCAGCTGCAACAAAACGAAATGACCATTTTTCTTGAAAGAAATACCAATTAGCCTCATTCAATTTGGTGCAATCCCATGCAAATGCAATGTCCTCACTGAGTTTTGTGCTGCACTGATTGACACGCGCGCCATCTGCCAGCTGGGCATCTCACTTCTGCTCTTCGTCAAAGTTTGCCATCAGTTTTTGCCTGTGTTCTTTGATTCTGAATTTCTGTTGTAGATCACCAGACTGAAACAGACCTGGCAGCACATGATCAATAGTTTAGACGAAAGACACCACACTGTGCTGCCGCAATTTACTTCAGATCCATTAGACCATCTCCGTTGTGTTTGCACTCCACAGTCTAATCGCCATTTGAAAAGTCTTGGTGGATTTGCACTTGTCCTATAGCCCACATCTTGCTGTCTAAGATAAGAACATTTCACACTGTTTCCTAATATGAATTTGCAGGATTTGGATGCTTCCTGGAGGCACCACAACACCACCGGAGCAGACCAATCGGCGCCTTTTTCTTCGCAGGGGTTGCACCAATGTAGCTGTTTCTCTGGTACAAAATCTAGGTGTGTGATTTCCATCAAGCGGTACACCACACTTTACAGTGTATCTGCACGCCATGGTCCCCAACATGGTACTTCTTTGCAAGGAGAAAATTCTTCTGTGGAAAATTGACCATCACAAACCTCAAGCCTGCCCAAAAAAGCTCCCGTGGGATTGCTGCACAGCGACTAACGCACTTAAAGGAGCGACGGCAGCAGGCGTTTGCAGAAGAAAGACTGCCAATGGTACATGTTCCAAAGGCATCTTTCTGTTGTGAGACGGGATAAGTATGTGCACCTAAGCAACGCAGCCCCCAGCCCTTTGGCATGCCTAAGACTGCTGCCAAATTCACCCGTTGTGCCCTGCACTAATGCCACCCCCCATTGACTGCCCAAGACTATTACACACTCCTATGGCCCCCCAACAACAGCAATTCCAACAAGAACAACAAGGGCAATATGCACCCGCAGCAGCTGCTGCAGCAACAACAACAATAATCATTGTCAAACAACAACATCAACAGCAACAACAACATGAGCGATATCAACATGTAAAGACACACCAACACCAACACCAACCTGAACAACGCCATCAGCTACAAACGACAACAGCAGCAGCAGCAGCAGCAGCATCTTGTCAACATCTACAGCATCAGTGGCAGCAAGAGCAACAAGAATACTGACAGCAAAGACATCAGCAGCATCCACATTCGTAACCAGTTTGTGCTAGCACAGGGCTTTGGTACCACCCCAGGGATGACCCCTTGCGCAAGACTACAGTACATTCAAGAATACATCCCGATCGGATACCATGCCCACCAAACACATGGTGTTGCAGGCGAACATGGGGACTGTGACCAAGCAACACCCAAAAAGGCGCTCTGAGCCCGACGGGGAGAGCTGTGGTGTGAGATCCGTGTCAGGGCAGGCTGAGCAGCTGCGGAACTGCCCCACAGTCCTACCACTGGGTTGAGGAGGGGTAGCCCCCCCCCGCCCCGGTTTTGGACAAACGGTGCTCTCCAAAGCTTCTGGAAGAATACTTGGTGGAGTCTTCCGATGGCAGCAACCGGCCCCAGGCACCCACAATGGGAGATGATGACATCACACGCTACAGAGATGCCCCCCCCACACAGATTCGTTCGGAAAAAGGCGTTTTGCTTGCCAGAACCTGCTTAAACCCTGTCTGCCAAATGCATTTTGGGGGAGGGGGGGCACAAACCTGGGCCTGGTATCCAAGTTCTGACCACACCCCCCCCCCCCCCCGCAGGCAGGGACATCCGGGGGGAGGGTCAAGAATGGGCATCCAATGGAGCAATATCATGAGGGGGCAGGCCTGAAGGTGGTTCTCCGCGCCGCGGGCCCCGCCCCGCAGCACACCCCACACAGATATGGGGAAGGGCAGGTGCGTTCCAAAGGCACCGCAAGAGATGGGGGTTCTCAACATAAGGCTAAGGGGTTCGACTTATGTGGTTATGGTTAGATCTGTGGACCTTCCACCCCGTGCCCATGGCTGTGGTGCCTTGCCCAAAAGGCCGATGCCTCGAGAGCCCTCGTGTGCATAGTTCGCCAAATCACCCCCTTCCCCTCCCATGCACACTTCTCGGCTGCCGGCGGGGCTGTGAAGTTGGTGGCTGAGTTGGTGGTGAGGTGAATGGCTGGGCTGCTGCCATACATGCATCCATTGTTGAACATGGCATGCATTTGCAGTTTTCGGTTCTGGCCGTGCACGTGCCTGATGTTGATGTTGAAGGCCAGTGGAACCCTGGCTCAGCGGTTCTATACCTGGCTGCACTATCCTGGGGCCTGGAGGGCCTTCCTGTGGGCTGAGACCTACTTAAGGTAAGCCAAGCGAAGGTGTCAGTGAAACCCTTGGTGGACCAACCTTGGTAAACATGGCCACCTACCAAGAGCTACTGCATTGCATCCGCTCAAAGGCACGTAACTTCAAAAAGGAGTTGGAATGAATGGCGATGCAAATTGGTGTGAGAAATGAAACGCGCTGTCACAGCGAGAATCTACCGCCTTCCAGAAGGCGAGGGCCTTCTCGGGTGGGGCGGGCGCTGGCCTCGGCAAAAGGGGCAGGGCGTCACTTTGCCGCTCATCCACCAAGCCCACTGTAAGACGACAGTGCAGAATTTCTTGGGGCGGTCTTCTCAGCGTCTCCAAAGCGGAGAGGAATCAAGGCGGCAACATAACTGCTGCCGTCTCAGGGTCCCCACGTTTAGGAAGAGTAGCCCGAAGGTCTCAGCTAAGTGGTACTATCCTAGGCCCAGAGGGCCCTCCCAAGGGGGGGGGGGGGGTCCATGGTTGCCTGAACCAGGATTCCCGTGGTTGAAGGTCAGGCTAGGCAAGCGACAAATGAAGAATGTATATCCCCTGGTTGGACATGTTTGCTGCATGTTTGTTTGTCTGTGTGCCACCATGGAACAAATAATACCGTAGATCTAGCCATTCACCTGTTTGAATCAAGTTAGGGAACCCTCGTAGGGATTATGATAAGCTGAAGAAGCCATGCTGTATTTCCACCATCTGGACCATGTGATGTCCAAGGAAGCGCGATATTCTAGGGCCGTTCAATCAAGCACTCAAGCAAATCACTGCCATGTGTCACACTCCGCCCCTCTGAGCTTAGCCCCAACGACGCGCATGCGAAGTTTTGTGCTCTTTGCCCGTGCTTTTGCGCGTGTGAACACGCACGTGCACACGCCTGTGTGTACGCCTATGTGTGCTTTCTTCAGATAAATGGATGGGTGGTACAGATGTGGAGAAGGCCCAAGCAGAGAGGATGTTCAAGTTGGTCTCCGCTCACTTTGAGGTCAGCGAGTCAACAAATTAGACCTCTCGCCAGAACTTCAATACAGAGGGTGGTCAGGTCCCCTTCAACCCATTCCCCCATGCCATGACCCACAACCCAACCGCGTCCCATAATCAAAACTATCGCTCATGAGCCCCCAGTGGAGTGGCACCATGGCTAGCAATTGGGTCACTGTTCGATACTGTTCGGGTTAGGGTCGGGTGCATCAACTGCATCTCACGCAAAAGCGTGCTATGGCAAAAAACTACCCTGTCAAGTAAGTGGGTCCAGACCAACACAAATCAATGTCCCCACATCATGTGCAAAGGGTTTGGTGGGGGCTTGTCCCAACACAAATCAACGTCCCCACACCATGTGCAAAGGGATTGGTGGGGGCTTGTCCCAACACAAGTCAACGTCCCCACACCATGTGTAAAGGGATTGCTGGGGGCTTGTCCCAACACAAATCAACGTCCCCACACCATGTGCAAAGGGATTGGTGGGGGCTTGTCCCAACACAAATCAACGTCCCCACACCATGTGCAAAGGGATTGGTGGGGGCTTGTCCCAACACAAGTCAACGTGCCCACACCATGTGTAAAGGGATTGGTGGGGGCTTGTCCCAACACAAATCAACGTCCCCACACCATGTGTAAAGGGATTGCTGGGGGCTTGTCCCAACACAAATCAATGTCCCCACACCATGTGCAAAGGGATTGGTGGGGGCTTGTCCCAACACAAATCAACGTCCCCACACCATGTGCAAAGGGATTGGTGGGGGGGTGTCCCAAAACAAATCAACGTCCCCACACCATGTGCAAAGGGATTGGTGGGGGCTTGTCCCAAAACAAATCAACGTCCCCACACCATGCGCAAAGGAATGGGTGGGGGCTTGTCCCAACACAAATCAATGTCCCCACACCATGTGCAAAGGGATTGGTGGGGGGTGTCCCAAAACAAATCAACGTCCCCACACCATGTGCAAAGGGATTGGTGGGGGCTTGTCCCAAAACAAATCAACGTCCCCACACCATGCGCAAAGGGATTGGTGGGGGCTTGTCCCAAAACAAATCAACGTCCCCACACCATGCGCAAAGGGATTGGTGGGGGCTTGTCCCAACACAAATCAACGTGCCCACACCATGTGCAAAGGGATTGGTGGGGGCTTGTCCCAACACATATCAACGTCCCCACACCACGTGCAAAGGGATTGGTGGGGGCTTGTCCCAACACAAATCAACGTCCCCACACCATGCGCAAAGGGATTGGTGGCAGGGTGTTCTAACACAAATCAAAGTCCGTTCGTGGTCCCCATAGTAGTGTGGTCCCTGTTGATGGTCAGGCGCAAGAGAGACGGAAAAGGTGGCACTCTATCAGAGAGCAAGGGTCACTACTCTTCCTAAAATGCAACATGACGCCCCCCAAAAGCCAAAACCGATATTCATGCCAACTTGCCCAGAGTGCTGCAAAACTTCACCTGTAGAAAACCCTTCTGCACCATATAAACTGTTGAGCTTATCTCCCGCAACCTTCATCAAATATGCAACTATTGAGCTCAATCTATCGTCAAATCTTGGAAACTCAAACACCTGCTCTGCTGGATTAGGACTAGCACAACCACTACATGCGCGGTTGGTAGCTACCTACACTGCTGAAGAAAAATGCCGGCTGCTTGCACGAAGATGCATTTGGATCCCACCTATCTATGTCCATGTAAACCGGTGTTGACTCATTGAAAAATGCCGGCTGATGACGGGAAAATGGCTCCATTCTTGGTGCCGTGTAACTCCTTGGCATCGTTTTACCAACCCGGGGTTCACTAGATGCCACGGGGAGAGAATACATACTGTTAATATCAATACTCGGTGCCGATACCCCATGGGCGTGGGGAACATTGTGACGATCCACATTGCCAATGTTGCGACCAATATAACTACCATTGTTGCCAATATCACAGCCACTGTTGTTGTCTTGGCGATTACCCCCACTATTGCTACTGTTGTTTGCACGGCCACTATCACTGACGCCAGTGCCACAACTAGCACTATTGTCTGCACCCTCACCGCCACTGCCACCGCCACTGCCACCAGCACTGCCACTGCCACTGCCAGCACTAGTGCCACCGCTACAACCCTCGCTGCTATTTTCTCCATTATTGCCTTCAGCGCTGTCAAAATCCTCAGGCACCAACACACACGTCCATCTGAAACCCTCCGGTGTCTTACGAGCTTTTTGCCGTTGCGAAGGAACCTGAGACACAAAACACAGAGTGCAAATTAGGTTGGCAAATTAGGTCGCAAGGGATATCATGGCAAAGAGTCCTCGTTCCCGGATGACAACTCAATCCCATCCGGAAACCGTGCAAGGAGCCGAGGAAGTGCAATAATTTGAGGTAACCTGATTTTAAAGCCTGTCAAGAAATGTCAACATTTCGAAAGATGAGATGCAAGATTTTTTGATTTGATTTGATTTCATAACAACCAAAATGGTCCAATGGATGCCCTCAACATAAGACATTGCCGTCTTCTGAGGGCTGAGGCACTGGCAAATCCAATTGCCAAAAGGGGTTGGGGGGGGCCTGGGGCTTTGGGGCTCCCTGAGAAAGGGGGGGGGGGGAGGAGGAGGTCCAAACGGGGGCCCAAGGCCCGCCTAGCCCTCACCCTTGGATTTGCACGATGCCCTAATGGTACCCTTTGCGCTCCGTATCCTTATTTCATGGACCCTGGTACGATATGGCACCCTAGCATGCATTGACAGGGCGTCTTTCCCACAAGCGCTTTCACAGGACTCTGCATAGCCCATTCCGTACAAACTACCCCCCGCCAAGAGACCCACCAAATCAAGCACCAGAATACAACAAACAAGGTGATGTATATGGTTGGGGTCAAAAATTTTGTTGGTCCTAACGCATTTCAAAATCGAGAGGCATCTAGCACGGCAAAGAGAGAGTGGACCAGCGGCAGGGGGCGGGGAGAGGGAGTGGGAAAGAAAGCGACGGAGGCTTTTGAGGAAAAAATTGACTGCATTTTTGGCCATTTTGTACCCCTTTGGCGCTCGCATGTGGCACTCGAATTCGCCCCTTATCAAAAGAGACAAAAAGGAATTTCATAATCGTCATTTCATTATCCAAAGGCCCAGGCAGACACCGCCCCCCATACACACTTTGGTGTCGTTCTGGTACCTCATGGAGCTGTGTAAACTTCTCTGTTGCTCTTCCTCCTTTTCCTTACCGTTGTCCACACCCACTTTGCATGCTGGATGCCTCTCAACACAACACCTGTGCCGGGCGGCGTGCTGTGTCCTCATACCAACTGGGGCCCCCACTCCCTTCACTTCCCACGTGGTTGTACTTGCACATGTGTTTATTCACACATTTCATGCCATGCTTGCATACAGTCCTTGTTGGCCCCGGCTGCTCCTACCACGGCCATTAGTCTGCCCCAATACTCCAGCCATCGGCCCTTGCAAGAATTCGCAATGCTTCCCAAATCTATTCGCGGTCCATTTCTATTACCCTCTCGCCCCCTGATGAACACGAGGCCCACCCATAAGAACAGTAGCTGCCAAATCCATCCCTGCTACACACACCATGCAGTGCACACTCCTACCACAACATTCCACATTCCAGCAACCCAAAGATTTGTCCTTCCAGTACATACCTCGGAATCTGATGATGCTGCTGATTTTCGCTTCAACTCGGTAATCTGCTTTTCCAACCCATTGATCTTCACTTGCATGCTTTGCATCTGAGCATCCTTGACTTGCATCTGAGCACATCATGACAAGAGCTTTCAAAGTGCTCAATAGGGCTCTGTTCAAGCAGGGCGTTTCCCCAGCACCCTACTTGGGAGACATGCTTAGAACTGACTTACTAGACACAATGCCACTGCTAGATCACCCTAAGGCACACGCAAGTGAACAATTATGGGTCAGCATCAAGCTATCCGAGAGTGACAACCATGTGCTCACAAATCCATTTTTTCCAGGCATGTCAAGAGTAAAAATCGTGCATGCCAGTGCATGTCCATGCATGTCCCGGCCTACTGCCAATCCCAATGCAGGTCCGCCAATCCGTGTCTGGACATGCTTTGCCAGACCCGTATGCACACTGCGGTGTCCTTCTGGTACCTCATGGAGCCTCATAAAACTCCCCATCGCTCCCCTCCTGAGTCCTTCCCGCCATCCACGCTATCCTTGCTGTACAGAATGCCTCTTGACATCAAACTTCTGAGCAGCGTGCCGTGTGAGGGAGGGAGGACCGAGATGCGGGTGTGAATTCGGACACCTGGTGGGGCTGTTGGCACGAGCTTTGGGCTACTAACTAGAGTAGCAAGGCCTGAAAAAGGGCCATATGCAAACATGGTATGTTGTGGGTGAATAAAGACAAGGGAAAAGTTAGTGCCCTGGAAAGTGAAGGGAGTGGGGACTGAGGGCATCCGGTGGCATGAGGACTCTTACGTAGCAGTGCTCCATTTCGGTTTCTGACTCCTGTTGTGCTTCGTAACTTGCACTTTCTACTTCGCCCCCCTCCAATGCCAATCTACCTGAACCTCGTTGGCACAACAAAACAAGAAAAGGTTCTGGATAAAGCCAACCACATTTGGCAAAGAGGGGATTCAGCGTGCCACAGTCCCTTGTGAACGTTTTCCCCTCATCAAACATGCAACAGCCCCGCTATCCATCCAGGATTCTCACTTGCAGAGGGGGGGGGGGTGGTTACACTACAAATTGTGTCATGTAGTTTTCTCCCGTCAAAATCATTATCACAAATTTTTGCCCTACATGATGCCTCACACATGCAAAATCAATATTTACAAACACCATGCCTTGGCCTGGCAAAGGGAGCAAACCTGTGCAAAAGAGATAGCTCCAGCATGACAAGAACGGCAACAGCCCCCAAACCTGGTCATTACACATCTGGTCGAGCGGCGCTTGGTTGCCAACCTGTCTCTTGGCATCGGCGGCTGCCTGCGTTGTGTGGACCTTGAGCGTACGTTCACCTCTCAAGGTTATGGGAAGCA
This sequence comes from Eutreptiella sp. 'Long Island Sound 2002', assembly GCA_964036045.1. Classification (NCBI taxonomy): domain Eukaryota; phylum Euglenozoa; class Euglenophyceae; order Eutreptiales; family Eutreptiaceae; genus Eutreptiella; species Eutreptiella sp. 'Long Island Sound 2002'. The sequence goes on from OZ038391.1 coordinate 7,251,472, forward strand.
CTTTTGCCGCCGTAAGCATGCCCCAAATGCTTTTGTTTGTTAGGCCTCGACGAGACTTGGACTGGCAATGGGACTGAGATTGGGCTTGGGAACGGGAGCGGGCCTCGCCCACTTGTTGGTTGATCCACGAGACTTGGACTTGAAATATTGCTCACGTTGGGCCCGCGGATCCTTATCACCTTGGTTGGATCCATCTTGGTTGTATCTCAGCGAACGAAGGTGGTATCTGGGCAGAAGATCGGTGCTGGTCTAATCGCTGAGGGTTGTGGAGGCTTATCTAGTATTGTTGAGGCTTGTGGAGCAGTATTTGGACGTCCATCGGGTTTGAGGAGGGCTAGTCACGGCTTTTTAGGGTTGTTCAGGATTTCAAAGTGTTGGTATGTTGAGGGCTAAAATCAGAATTCTAGGGCTCACAATTAGATTTGGGGCAGAATTCAAACTTGGGCTGAATGTAGAGCTGGAAGCTGAAAGCCAGAATGTGCCCAAAAGTGGGCAAGGGGCATGCAAACCAAGCGAAATGAACATACTTGAGCCTGGTAACCCGCATTCATGGCTAGAAGATGCATGGTGTCAAGTCCATCAGCAACAACATTATCAACAACCACGTGAGGAGCACTAGTGTCTGCCATATTAAGAGAGCAGGGGAAAAAGACCTGATTCCATGGCAATGAATTATGCCAGATTTGAGGGCCCCCACGCAAAACCCCATGCGAACACACGGTTGCGCTCAGAAATATATGGCAGTGCATTCTATCGCCATATCACGTCATCCACACCAACCGGGCCATTATCAAACCCTGCTACGGCTGTAGTTGCACAAAAGGAGGTGCTGAGGAACGCAGTTGTCGCTGTACAAAAGGGGTTTGGTTGGGGCTGTGGTTCCGACTGCACAAAAGGCATGAGGCTAGGGCAGTGGTCGCCGCTGCACAAAAGTTTGCAAAACACGTGTGATTGGATTTGTTGCATTCTGGGTGCTTGTTGCACCTGTCACCGGCACAAAGATGATACTTCAATATTCCGACGCAAGGGAACTGATGCACCCCCCGATGCTCGGGTACAAGTTGGGGCATGCCTGGGAGAGTCAAAAGGTAGAACAAGGAAATGGTCTCATAACCTCTGCTCGTCCCGGATATGGTAGGGGTTATGTCGCCAAATTGCCTCCTTCCCGCTCTGTGGACCCCTATACGCAACTCTGGGAATCAAACTTCAAGCTGTCCACTGCTACGATTGTCCGATAGGACACTGTGGTAGCGAATGCAACACACAGTGCGGATTCCTCCCATTTTTCCTCTTCATTGACCACCAAAAACAGTAACCCAATTGTCGGAAATGGGGGATGTTTGAAACACGGGGGGGCGACTACAACCGGTCCTGATGCGACCCACCCCCCAACTATCTTTCAAAACCTGGGGGGGGGGGGAGGGGCAGTTGGGGGGGAGGGGGGTTCCTCCCGGGGGTGGGGGGGGGTCTGGCCGGGGGTCCGGGGGGGGGGGGTCTGGCAGGGGGTCGGGGGGGGGGTCTAGCCGGGGGTCATGGGGGCATCCAGCCAGGGGTGAGGGGGGAGGGGTTAGGGTTAGGGCTCGGGTCACCGAGCTGGTGGAACCAGTCTTGGTTTCATAATGTCTAGGGTGGACCTACTAGGTTTAGCAGCAAGCAAGCAAGCAAGCAAGCAAGCAAGCAGCAAGCAAGCAAGCAAGCAGCACGCGCGAAATGGGGAAAAATCAGATCTCCGTCGTGGTGCTTCAAATTCAGGTGAAATTTTGGTGGATGATACCTATGGGTGTGAAGTACAATCACACAAAGTTTGAGCAAGAAACTCAACGGTGGCGGCCGGGAATGGGATTCGCAAGTGGCGGACCTCAGTTTCAAAAACTGCAGTTTAGGGCCAAAAACAGCCATTTTTGGGCCAAAAAAGCCCTGGAACACATTCAAAACGGCCAAACGAAGGGAGACGGTGGGTACACTCCACGTGCGGCTTGACTTCCCCGTGTCAACGAGCTCTTTGCGGCCCTCTAACTGAATGATATGTCCCGGAAACAGCCCAAAAAGGCCCCAGAAGCTCAAATGCCGACAGCCACAAACCAAGAATAGGCCATATCTTTGGCTACATGGCTCGAAATGCGATTCCGAGGGCACCTACTCCACCCGCAACCCCCCACTTTTTGTGGTTTCCACCCCTCAGAATTGCCCGACCGGACACCTAGACCCCAATACCTAGGCCCACTAGGCGGCCGCAAGCTGCAAGCTCAAGCCCAAACAGGCGGGTGCCCAAATGGGGCTAGGGTTGTGGTTGCTGTTAGGGCCTGCAGCCCTCCCATAGCCCTCCTTCTTGTTGTTTTAACACAAATATGAATTCTCTAAAAAATTTTGAGTATTTTGAGTATAAACACATAGTAAGAAAAAAAACTTTGGCGCCTTCGGCGCCCGACAGTTTTCTCTAGAGACACTTGTTGGTGGCTGAGCCGGCAGCACTATCTTTCAAAACCTGGGGGAGGGGGAGGGGGGGGGGAGGGGGGGGGGGGGCTGGGGGGGGTTGCATACAAGGACCGGGCCCGGCCGCCCCCCCGTGGTTTGAAAAATCTGGTTGGGGGGAGGCCTGCTTGGACGAGGACTCTGCGTACGCGTTTCTGTTTCGGAGGTAGGGATGGCCCGGTCCCGAGGATATTGAGACAAGTGAGGTCACCACGTCCAATGGCACTAGCGAACAGCGTCCAGTGATCCCCACACAGCTTCCACGGCATGGGCGTAGCCAGCACAGCTTTTCGCAACCTTCCCGAAAATCAACCCCATGCCCCATCCATCCCAAAAACCCTTTGCAACCAACGTTCCCTCCGATTATTCCATGTAGCAAGCCCGCAGATGCTTCATCATGCGCATTGTCCAGTGTTCTATGACCCGAAGCCCTTTTCTACTGGGAAGAGTATTCGCAACGAAAACTGGATACAACAGCGCATCGTCGATTCTAGATAGCCTTCTATCATGAGCCGCCTTCACGACATGCATTCACAGAGCAGTTCTTTTCTCCGGGTACAATCTGCCACTAGTGTATGCCATTCGGCAGCCTCTCCTTGTGTGTCTCCGTCTGCCTCTGACATCTCTGAGCCCCTCCAGCTCTTGTGTAGTGTGCTGTTCCGGCTCGTGTGACTGTGACTGTCAAGGCGGAGCAATCCCAGCCTCATTTGCCAAAACATAGACCTGGTTTGAAAATTGGACACCGCCTTCGCATTATCTTGTTGCCCGTGCAAACTGCATTGCAATATGCAACCCCAAGGCCTTAGGAAAGTCATCAGGGATGAGTTAAACCCAGAACAGGCGCTTGTGGGGGTGCACAAGGGTGGCTCACGTGGAAGATCACTGAGCCAACAAAGCATGCGTGAAAGGATACCCTCAGCTGCAACAAAACGAAATGACCATTTTTCTTGAAAGAAATACCAATTAGCCTCATTCAATTTGGTGCAATCCCATGCAAATGCAATGTCCTCACTGAGTTTTGTGCTGCACTGATTGACACGCGCGCCATCTGCCAGCTGGGCATCTCACTTCTGCTCTTCGTCAAAGTTTGCCATCAGTTTTTGCCTGTGTTCTTTGATTCTGAATTTCTGTTGTAGATCACCAGACTGAAACAGACCTGGCAGCACATGATCACTAGTTTAGACGAAAGACACCACACTGTGCTGCCGCAATTTACTTCAAATCCATTAGACCATCTCCGTTGTGTTTGCACTCCACAGTCTAATCGCCATTTGAAAAGTCTTGGTGGATTTGCACTTGTCCTATAGCCCACATCTTGCTGTCTAAGATAAGAACATTTCACACCGTTTCCTAATATGAATTTGCAGGATTTGGATGCTTCCTGGAGGCACCACAACACCACCGGAGCAGACCAATCGGCGCCTTTTTCTTCGCAGGGGTTGCACCAATGTAGCTGTTTCTCTGGTACAAAATCTAGGTGTGTGATTTCCATCAAGCGGTACACCACACTTTACAGTGTATCTGCACGCCATGGTCCCCAACATGGTACTTCTTTGCAAGGAGAAAATTCTTCTGTGGAAAATCGACCATCACAAACCTCAAGCCTGCCCAAAAAACCTCCCGTGGGATTGCTGCACAGCGACTAACACACTTAAAGGAGCGACGGCAGCAGGCGTTTGCAGAAGAAAGACTGCCAATGGTACATGTTCCAAAGGCATCTTTCTGTTGTGAGACGGGATAAGTATGTGCACCTAAGCAACGCAGCGCCCAGCCCTTTGGCATGCCTAAGACTGCTGCCAAATTCACCCGTTGTGCCCTGCACTAATGCCACCCCCCATTGACTGCCCAAGACTATTACACACTCCTATGGCCCCCCAACAACAGCAATTCCAACAAGAACAACAAGGGCAATATGCAGCCGCAGCAGCTGCTGCAGCAACAACAACAATAATCATTGTCAAACAACAACATCAACAGCAACAACAACATGAGCGATATCAACATGTAAAGACACACCAACACCAACACCAACCTGAACAACGCCATCAGCTACAAACGACAACAGCAGCAGCAGCAGCAGCAGCATCTTGTCAACATCTACAGCATCAGTGGCAGCAAGAGCAACAAGAATACTGACAGCAAAGACATCAGCAGCATCCACATTCGTAACCAGTTTGTGCTAGCACAGGGCTTTGGTACCACCCCAGGGATGACCCCTTGCGCAAGACTACAGTACATTCAAGAATACATCCCGATCGGATACCATGCCCACCAAACACATGGTGTTGCAGGCGAACATGGGGACTGTGACCAAGCAACACCCAAAAAGGCGCTCTGAGCCCGACGGGGAGAGCTGTGGTGTGAGATACGTGTCAGGGCAGGCTGAGCAGCTGCGGAACTGCCCCACAGTCCTACCACTGGGTTGAGGAGGGGTAGCCCCCCCCCGCCCCGGTTTTGGACAAACGGTGCTCTCCAAAGCTTCTGGAAGAATACTTGGTGGAGTCTTCCGATGGCAGCAACCGGCCCCAGGCACCCACAATGGGAGATGATGACATCACACGCTACAGAGATGCCCCCCCCACACAGATTCGTTCGGAAAAAGGCGTTTTGCTTGCCAGAACCTGCTTAAACCCCGTCTGCCAAATGCATTTTGGGGGAGGGGGGGCACAAACCTGGGCCTGGTATCCAAGTTCTGACAACACCCCCCCCCCCCGCAGGCAGGGACATCCGGGGGGAGGGTCAAGAATGGGCATCCAATGGAGCAATATCATGAGGGGGCAGGCCTGAAGGTGGTTCTCCGCGCCGCGGGCCCCGCCCCGCAGCACACCCCACACAGATATGGGGAAGGGCAGGTGCGTTCCAAAGGCACCGCAAGAGATGGGGGTTCTCAACATAAGGCTAAGGGGTTCGACTTATGTGGTTATGGTTAGATCTGTGGACCTTCCACCCCGTGCCCATGGCTGTGGTGCCTTGCCCAAAAGGCCGATGCCTCGAGAGCCCTCGTGTGCATAGTTCGCCAAATCACCCCCTTCCCCTCCCATGCACACTTCTCGGCTGCCGGCGGGGCTGTGAAGTTGGTGGCTGAGTTGGTGGTGAGGTGAATGGCTGGGCTGCTGCCATACATGCATCCATTGTTGAACATGGCATGCATTTGCAGTTTTTGGTTCTGGCCGTGCACGTGCCTGATGTTGATGTTGAAGGCCAGTGGAACCCTGGCTCAGCGGTTCTATACCTGGCTGCACTATCCTGGGGCCTGGAGGGCCTTCCTGTGGGCTGAGACCTACTTAAGGTAAGCCAAGCGAAGGTGTCAGCGAAACCCTTGGTGGACCAACCTTGGTTAACATGGCCACCTACCAAGAGCTACTGCATTGCATCCGCTCAAAGGCACGTAACTTCAAAAAGGAGTTGGAATGAATGGCGATGCAAATTGGTGTGAGAAATGAAACGCGCTGTCACAGCGAGAATCTACCGCCTTCCAGAAGGCGAGGGCCTTCTCGGGTGGGGCGGGCGCTGGCCTCGGCAAAAGGGGCAGGGCGTCACTTTGCCGCTCATCCACCAAGCCCACTGTAAGACGACAGTGCAGAATTTCTTGGGGCGGTCTTCTCAGCGTCTCCAAAGCGGAGAGGAATCAAGGCGGCAACATAACTGCTGCCGTCTCAGGGTCCCCACGTTTAGGAAGAGTAGCCCGAAGGTCTCAGCTAAGTGGTACTATCCTAGGCCCAGAGGGCCCTCCCAAGGGGGGGGGGGGGGGTCCATGGTTGCCTGAACCAGGATTCCCGTGGTTGAAGGTCAGGCTAGGCAAGCGACAAATGAAGAATGTATATCCCCTGTTTGGACATGTTTGCTGCATGTTTGTTTGTCTGTGTGCCACCATGGAACAAATAATACCGTAGATCTAGCCATTCACCTGTTTGAATCAAGTTAGGGAACCCTCGTAGGGATTATGATAAGCTGAAGAAGCCATGCTGTATTTCCACCATCTGGACCATGTGATGTCCAAGGAAGCGCGATATTCTAGGGCCGTTCAATCAAGCACTCAAGCAAATCACTGCCATGTGTCACACTCCGCCCCTCTGAGCTTAGCCCCAACGACGCGCATGCGAAGTTTTGTGCTCTTTGCCCGTGCTTTTGCGCGTGTGAACACGCACGTGCACACGCCTGTGTGTACGCCTATGTGTGCTTTCTTCAGATAAATGGATGGGTGGTACAGATGTGGAGAAGGCCCAAGCAGAGAGGATGTTCAAGTTGGTCTCCGCTCGCTTTGAGGTCAGTGAGTCAACAAATTAGACCTCTCGCCAGAACTTCAATACAGAGGGTGGTCAGGTCCCCTTCAACCCATTCCCCCATGCCATGACCCACAACCCAACCGCGTCCCATAATCAAAACTATCGTTGATGAGCCCCCAGTGGAGTGGCACCATGGCTAGCAATTGGGTCACTGTTCGATACTGTTCGGGTTAGGGTCGGGTGCATCAACTGCATCTCACGCAAAAGCGTGCTATGGCAAAAAACTACCCTGTCAAGTAAGTGGGTCCAGACCAACACAAATCAATGTCCCCACATCATGTGCAAAGGGTTTGGTGGGGGCTTGTCCCAACACAAATCAACGTCCCCACACCATGTGCAAAGGGATTGGTGGGGGCTTGTCCCAACACAAGTCAACGTCCCCACACCATGTGCAAAGGGATTGGTGGGGGCTTGTCCCAACACAAATCAACGTCCCCACACCATGTGCAAAGGGATTGGTGGGGGCTTGTCCCAACACAAGTCAACGTGCCCACACCATGTGTAAAGGGATTGGTGGGGGCTTGTCCCAACACAAATCAACGTCCCCACACCATGTGTAAAGGGATTGCTGCGGGCTTGTCCCAAAACAAATCAATGTCCCCACACCATGTGCAAAGGGATTGGTGGGGGCTTGTCCCAACACAAATCAACGTCCCCACACCATGTACAAAGGGATTGGTGGGGGGGTGTCCCAAAACAAATCACCGTCCCCACACCATGTGCAAAGGGATTGGTGGGGGCTTGTCCCAAAACAAATCAACGTCCCCACACCATGCGCAAAGGGATTGGTGGGGGCTTGTCCCAACACAAATCAATGTCCCCACACCATGTGCAAAGGGATTGGTGGGGGGTGTCCCAAAACAAATCAACGTCCCCACACCATGCGCAAAGGGATTGGTGGGGGCTTGTCCCAAAACAAATCAACGTCCCCACACCATGCGCAAAGGGATTGGTGGGGGCTTGTCCCAACACAAATCAACGTGCCCACACCATGTGCAAAGGGATTGGTGGGGGCTTGTCCCAACACAAATCAACGTCCCCACACCATGCGCAAAGGGATTGGTGGCACGGTGTTCTAACACAAATCAAAGTCCGTTCGTGGTCTCCATAGTAGTGTGGTCCCTGTTGATGGTCAGGCGCAAGAGAGACGGAAAAGGTGGCACTCTATCAGAGAGCAAGGGTCACTACTCTTCCTAAAATGCAACATGACGCCCCCCAAAAGCCAAAACCGATATTCATGCCAACTTGCCCAGAGTGCTGCAAAACTTCACCTGTAGAAAACCCTTCTGCACCATATAAACTGTTGAGCTTATCTCCAGCAACCTTCATCAAATATGCAACTATTGAGCTCAATCTATCGTCAAATCTTGGAAACTCAAACACCTGCTCTGCTGGATTAGGACTAGCACAACCACTACATGCGCGGTTGGTAGCTACCTACACTGCTGAAGAAAAATGCCGGCTGCTTGCACGAAGATGCATTTGGATCCCGCCTATCTATGTCCATGTAAACCGGTGTTGACTCATTGAAAAATGCCGGCTGATGACGGGAAAATGGCTCCATTCTTGGTGCCGTGTAACTCCTTGGCATCGTTTTACCAACCTGGGGTTCACTAGATGCCACGGGGAGAGAATACATACTGTTAATATCAATACTCGGTGCCGATACCCCATGGGCGTGGGGAACATTGTGACGATCCACATTGCCAATGTTGCGACCAATATAACTACCATTGTTGCCAATATCACAGCCACTGTTGTTGTCTTGGCGATTACCCCCAGTATTGCTACTGTTGTTTGCACGGCCACTATCACTGACGCCAGTGCCACAACTAGCACTATTGTCTGCACCCTCACCGCCACTGCCACCGCCACTGCCACCAGCACTGCCACTGCCACTACCAGCACTAGTGCCACCGCTACAACCCTCGTTGCTATTTTCTCCATTATTGCCTTCAGCGTTGTCAAAATCCTCAGGCACCAACACACACGTCCATCTGAAACCCTCCGGTGTCTTACGAGCTTTTTGCCGTTGCGAAGGAACCTGAGACACAAAACACAGAGTGCAAATTAGGTTGGCAAATTAGGTCGCAAGGGATATCATGGCAAAGAGTCCTCGTTCCCGGATGACAACTCAATCCCATCCGGAAACCGTGCAAGGAGCTGAGGAAGTGCAATAATTTGAGGTAACCTGATTTTAAAGCCTGTCAAGAAATGTCAACATTTCGAAAGATGAGATGCAAGATTTTTTGATTTGATTTGATTTCATAACAACCAAAATGGTCCAATGGATGCCCTCAACATAAGACATTGCCGTTTTCTGAGGGCTGAGGCACTGGCAAATCCAATTGCCAAAAGGGGTTGGGGGGGGCCTGGGGCTTTGGGGCTCCCTGAGAAAGGGGGGGGGGGGAGGAGGAGGTCCAAACGGGGGCCCAAGGCCCGCCTAGCCCTCACCCTTGGATTTGCACGATGCCCTAATGGTACCCTTTGCGCTCCGTATCCTTATTTCATGGACCCTGGTACGATATGGCACCCTAGCATGCATTGACAGGGCGTCTTTCCCACAAGCGCTTTCACAGGAATCTGCATAGCCCATTCCGTACAAACTACCCCCCGCCAAGAGACCCACCAAATCAAGCACCAGAATACAACAAACAAGGTGATGTATATGGTTGGGGTCAAAAATTTTGTTGGTCCTAACGCATTTCAAAATCGAGAGGCATCTAGCACGGCAAAGAGAGAGTGGACCAGCGGCAGGGGGCGTGGAGAGGGAGTGCGAAAGAAAGCGACGGAGGCTTTTGAGGAAAAAATTGACTGCATTTTTGGCCATTTTGTACCCCTTTGGCGCTCGCATGTGGCACTCGAATTCGCCCCTTATCAAAAGAGACAAAAAGGAATTTCATAATCGTCATTTCATTATCCAAAGGCCCAGGCAGACACCGCCCCCCATACACACTTTGGTGTCGTTCTGGTACCTCATGGAGCTGTGTAAACTTCTCTGTTGCTCTTCCTCCTTTTCCTTACCGTTGTCCACACCCACTTTGCATGCTGGATGCCTCTCAACACAACACCTGTGCCGGGTGGCGTGCTGTGTCCTCATACCAACTGGGGCCCCCACTCCCTTCACTTCCCACGTGGTTGTACTTGCACATGTGTTTATTCACACATTTCATGCCATGCTTGCATACAGTCCTTGTTGGCCCCGGCTGCTCCTACCACGGCCATTAGTCTGCCCCAATACTCCAGCCATCGGCCCTTGCAAGAATTCGCAATGCTTCCCAAATCTATTCGCGGTCCATTTCTATTACCCTCTCGCCCCCTGATGAACACGAGGCCCACCCATAAGAACAGTAGCTGCCAAATCCATCCCTGCTACACACACCATGCAGTGCACACTCCTACCACAACATTCCACATTCCAGCAACCCAAAGATTTGTCCTTCCAGTACATACCTCGGAATCTGATGATGCTGCTGATTTTCGCTTCAACTCGGTAATCTGCTTTTCCAACCCATTGATCTTCACTTGCATGCTTTGCATCTGAGCATCCTTGACTTGCATCTGAGCACATCATGACAAGAGCTTTCAAAGTGCTCAATAGGGCTCTGTTCAAGCAGGGCGTTTCCCCAGCACCCTACTTGGGAGACATGCTTAGAACTGACTTACTAGACACAATGCCACTGCTAGATCACCCTAAGGCACACGCAAGTGAACAATTATGGGTCAGCATCAAGCTATCCGAGAGTGACAACCATGTGCTCACAAATCCATTTTTTCCAGGCATGTCAAGAGTAAAAATCGTGCATGCCAGTGCATGTCCATGCATGTCCCGGCCTACTGCCAATCCCAATGCAGGTCCGCCAATCCGTGTCTGGACATGCTTTGCCAGACCCGTATGCACACTGCGGTGTCCTTCTGGTACCTCATGGAGCCTCATAAAACTCCCCATCGCTCCCCTCTTGAGTCCTTCCCGCCATCCACGCTCTCCTTGCTGTACAGAATGCCTCTTGACATCAAACTTCTGAGCAGCGTGCCGTGTGAGGGAGGGAGGACCGAGATGCAGGTGTGAATTCGGACACCTGGTGGGGCTGTTGGCACGAGCTTTGGGCTACTAACTAGAGTAGCAAGGCCTGAAAAAGGGCCATATGCAAACATGGTATGTTGTGGGTGAATAAAGACAAGGGAAAAGTTAGTGCCCTGGAAAGTGAAGGGAGTGGGGACTGAGGGCATCCGGTGGCATGAGGACTCTTACGTAGCAGTGCTCCATTTCGGTTTCTGACTCCTGTTGTGCTTCGTAACTTGCACTTTCTACTTCGCCCCCCTCCAATGCCAATCTACCTGAACCTCGTTGGCACAACAAAACAAGAAAAGGTTCTGGATAAAGCCAACCACATTTGGCAAAGAGGGGATTCAGCGTGCCACAGTCCCTTGTGAACGTTTTCCCCTCATCAAACATGCAACAGCCCCGCTATCCATCCAGGATTCTCACTTGCAGAGGGGGGGGGGGGGGTGGTTACACTACAAATTGTGTCATGTAGTTTTCTCCCGTCAAAATCATTATCACAAATTTTTGCCCTACATGATGCCTCACACATGCAAAATCAATATTTACAAACACCATGCCTTGGCCTGGCAAAGGGAGCAAACCTGTGCAAAAGAGATAGCTCCAGCATGACAAGAACGGCAACAGCCCCCAAACCTGGTCATTACACATCTGGTCGAGCGGCGCTTGGTTGCCAACCTGTCTCTTGGCATCGGCGGCTGCCTGCGTTGTGTGGACCTTGAGCGTACGTTCACCTCTCAAGGTTATGGGAAGCACTTTTGCCGCCGTAAGCATGCCCCAAATGCTTTTGTTTGTTAGGCCTCGACGAGACTTGGACTGGCAATGGGACTGAGATTGGGCTTGGGAACGGGAGCGGGCCTCGCCCACTTGTTGGTTGATCCACGAGACTTGGACTTGAAATATTGCTCACGTTGGGCCCGCGGATCCTTATCACCTTGGTTGGATCCATCTTGGTTGTATCTCAGCGAACGAAGGTGGTATCTGGGCAGAAGATCGGTGCTGGTCTAATCGCTGAGGGTTGTGGAGGCTTATTTAGTATTGTTGAGGCTTGTGGAGCAGTATTTGGACGTCCATCGGGTTTGAGGAGGGCTAGTCACGGCTGTTTAGGGTTGTTCAGGATTTCAAAGTGTTGGTATGTTGAGGGGTAAAATCAGAATTCTAGGGCTCACAATTAGATTTGGGGCAGAATTCAAACTTGGGCTGAATGTAGAGCTGGAAGCTGAAAGCCAGAATGTGCCCAAAAGTGGGCAAGGGGCATGCAAACCAAGCGAAATGAACATACTTGAGCCTGGTAACCCGCATTCATGGCTAGAAGATGCATGGTGTCAAGTCCATCAGCAACAACATTATCAACAACCACGTGAGGAGCACTAGTGTCTGCCATATTAAGAGAGCAGGGGAAAAAGACCTCATTCCATGGCAATGAATTATGCCAGATTTGAGGGCCCCCACGCAAAACCCCATGCGAACACACGGTTGCGCTCAGAAATATATGGCAGTGCATTCTATCGCCATATCACGTCATCCACACCAACCAGGCCATTATCAAACCCTGCTACGGCTGTAGTTGCACAAAAGGAGGTGCTGAGGAACGCAGTTGTCGCTAAACAAAAGGGGTTTGGTTGGGGTTGTGGTTCCGACTGCACAAAAGGCATGAGGCTAGGGCAGTGGTCGCCGCTGCACAAAAGTTTGCAAAACACGTGTGATTGGATTTGTTGCATTCTGGGTGCTTGTTGCACCTGTCACCGGCACAAAGATGATACTTCAATATTCCGACGCCAGGGAACTGATGCACCCCCCGATGCTCGGGTACAAGTTGGGGCATGCCTGGGAGAGTCAAAAGGTAGAACAAGGAAATGGTCTCATAACCTCTGCTCGTCCCGGATATGGTAGGGGTTATGTCGCCAAATTGCCTCCTTCCCGCTCTGTGGACCCCTATACGCAACTCTGGGAATCAAACTTCAAGCTGTCCACTGCTACGATTGTCCGATAGGACACTGTGGCAGCGAATGCAACACACAGTGCGGATTCCTCCCATTTTTCCTCTTCATTGACCACCAAAAACAGTAACCCAATTGCCGGAAATGGGGGATGTTTGAAACACGGGGGGGCGACTACAACCGGTCCTGATGCGACCCACCCCCCAACTATCTTTCAAAACCTGGGGGGGGGGGAGGGGCAGTTGGGGGGGAGGGGGGTTCCTCCCGGGGGTGGGGGGGGGGGCCTGGCCGGGGGTCCGGGGGGGGGGGGGGGGGGCGGTCTGGCAGGGGGTCGGGGGGGGGTCTAGCCGGGGGTCATGGGGGCATCCAGCCAGGGGTGAGGGGGGAGGGGTTAGGGTTAGGGCTCGGGTCACCGAGCTGGTGGAACCAGTCTTGGTTTCATAACCCTTTTTAGTGTCTAGGGTGGACCTACTAGGTTTAACAGCAAGCAAGCAAGCAAGCAAGCAAGCAAGCAGCAAGCAAGCAAGCAAGCAGCACGCGCGAAATGGGGAAAAATCAGATCTCCGTCGTGGTGCTTCAAATTCAGGTGAAATTTTGGTGGATGATACCTATGGGTGTGAAGTACAATCACACAAAGTTTGAGCAAGAAACTCAACGGTGGCGGCCGGGAATGGGATTCGCAAGTGGCGGACCTCAGTTTCAAAAACTGCAGTTTAGGGCCAAAAACAGCCATTTTTGGGCCAAAAAAGCCCTGGAACACATTCAAAACGGCCAAACGAAGGGAGACGGTGGGTACACTCCACGTGCGGCTTGACTTCCCCGTGTCAACGAGCTCTTTGCGGCCCTCTAACTGAATGATATGTCCCGGAAACAGCCCAAAAAGGCCCCAGAAGCTCAAATGCCGACAGCCACAAACCAAGAATAGGCCATATCTTTGGCTACATGGCTCGAAATGCGATTCCGAGGGCACCTACTCCACCCGCAACCCCCCACTTTTTGTGGTTTCCACCCCTCAGAATTGCCCGAACGGACACCTAGACCCCAATACCTAGGCCCACTAGGCGGCCGCAAGCTGCAAGCTCAAGCCCAAACAGGCGGGTGCCCAAATGGGGCTAGGGTTGTGGTTGCTGTTAGGGCCTGCAGCCCTCCCGTAGCCCTCCTTCTTGTTGTTTTAACACAAATATGAATTCTCTGAAATTTTTTGAGTATTTTGAGTATAAACACATAGTAAGAAAAAAAACTTTGGCGCCTTCGGCGCCCGACAGTTTTCTCTAGAGACACTTGTTGGTGGCTGAGCCGGCAGCACTATCTTTCAAAACCTGGGGGAGGGGGATGGGGGGGGGGGAGGGGGGGGGAGGGGGCTGGGGGGGGTTGCATACAAGGACCGGGCCCGGCCGCCCCCCCGTGGTTTGAAAAATCTGGTTGGGGGGAGGCCTGCTTGGACGAGGACTCTGCGTACGCGTTTCTGTTTCGGAGGTAGGGATGGCCCGGTCCCGAGGATATTGAGACAAGTGAGGTCACGTCCAATGGCACTAGCGAACAGCGTCCAGTGATCCCCACACAGCCTCCACGGCATGGGCGTAGCCAGCACACCTTTTCGCAACCTTCCCGAAAATCAACCCCATGCCCCATCCATCCCAAAAACCCTTTGCAACCAACGTTCCCTCCGACTATTCCATGTAGCAAGCCCGCAGATGCTTCAGGATGCGCATTGTCCAGTGTTCTATGACCTGAAGCCCTTTTCTACTGGGAAGAGTATTCGCAACGAAAACTGGATACAACAGCGCATCGTCGATTCTAGATAGCCTTCTATCATGAGCCGCCTTCACGACATGCATTCACAGAGCAGTTCTTTTCTCCGGGTACAATCTGCCACTAGTGTATGCCATTCGGCAGCCTCTCCTTGTGTGTCTCCGTCTGCCTCTGACATCTCTGAGCCCCTCCAGCTCTTGTGTAGTGTGCTGTCCCGGCTCGTGTGACTGTGACTGTCAAGGCGGAGCAATCCCAGCCTCATTTGCCAAAACATAGACCTGGTTTGAAAATTGGACACCGCCTTCGCATTATCTTGTTGCCCGTGCAAACTGCATTGCAATATGCAACCCCAAGGCCTTAGGAAAGTCATCAGGGATGAGTTAAACCCAGAACAGGCGCTTGTGGGGGTGCACAAGGGTGGCTCACGTGGCAGATCACTGAGCCAACAAAGCATGCGTGAAAGGATACCCTCAGCTGCAACAAAACGAAATGACCATTTTTCTTGAAAGAAATACCAATTAGCCTCATTCAATTTGGTGCAATCCCATGCAAATGCAATGTCCTCACTGAGTTTTGTGCTGCACTGATTGACACGCGCGCCATCTGCCAGCTGGGCATCTCACTTCTGCTCTTCGTCAAAGTTTGCCATCAGTTTTTGCCTGTGTTCTTTGATTCTGAATTTCTGTTGTAGATCACCAGACTGAAACAGACCTGGCAGCACATGATCACTAGTTTAGACGAAAGACACCACACTGTGCTGCTGCAATTTACTTCAGATCCATTAGACCATCTCCGTTGTGTTTGCACTCCACAGTCTAATCGCCATTTGAAAAGTCTTGGTGGATTTGCACTTGTCCTATAGCCCACATCTTGCTGTCTAAGATAAGAACATTTCACACTGTTTCCTAATATGAATTTGCAGGATTTGGATGCTTCCTGGAGGCACCACAACACCACCGGAGCAGACCAATCGGCGCCTTTTTCTTCGCAGGGGTTGCACCAATGTAGCTGTTTCTCTGGTACAAAATCTAGGTGTGTGATTTCCATCAAGCGGTACACCACACTTTACAGTGTATCTGCACGCCATGGTCCCCAACATGGTACTTCTTTGCAAGGAGAAAATTCTTCTGTGGAAAATCGACCATCACAAACCTCAAGCCTGCCCAAAAAACCTCCCGTGGGATTGCTGCACAGCGACTAACGCACTTAAAGGAGCGACGGCAGCAAGCGTTTGCAGAAGAAAGACTGCCAATGGTACATGTTCCAAAGGCATCTTTCTGTTGTGAGACGGGATAAGTATGTGCACCTAAGCAACGCAGCCCCCAGCCCTTTGGCATGCCTAAGACTGCTGCCAAATTCACCCGTTGTGCCCTGCACTAATGCCACCCCCCATTGACTGCCCAAGACTATTACACACTCCTATGGCCCCCCAACAACAGCAATTCCAACAAGAACAACAAGGGCAATATGCAGCCGCAGCAGCTGCTGCAGCAACAACAACAATAATCATTGTCAAACAACAACATCAACAGCAACAACAACATGAGCGATATCAACATGTAAAGACACACCAACACCAACACCAACCTGAACAACGCCATCAGCTACAAACGACAACAGCAGCAGCAGCAGCAGCAGCATCTTGTCAACATCTACAGCATCAGTGGCAGCAAGAGCAACAAGAATACTGACAGCAAAGACATCAGCAGCATCCACATTCGTAACCAGTTTGTGCTAGCACAGGGCTTTGGTACCACCCCAGGGATGACCCCTTGCGCAAGACTACAGTACATTCAAGAATACATCCCGATCGGATACCATGCCCACCAAACACATGGTGTTGCAGGCGAACATGGGGACTGTGACCAAGCAACACCCAAAAAGGCGCTCTGAGCCCGACGGGGAGAGCTGTGGTGTGAGATCCGTGTCAGGGCAGGCTGAGCAGCTGCGGAACTGCCCCACAGTCCTACCACTGGGTTGAGGAGGGGTAGCCCCCCCCCGCCCCGGTTTTGGACAAACGGTGCTCTCCAAAGCTTCTGGAAGAATACTTGGTGGAGTCTTCCGATGGCAGCAACCGGCCCCAGGCACCCACAATGGGAGATGATGACATCACACGCTACAGAGATGCCCCCCCCACACAGATTCGTTCGGAAAAAGGCGTTTTGCTTGCCAGAACCTGCTTAAACCCCGTCTGCCAAATGCATTTTGGGGGAGGGGGGGCACAAACCTGGGCCTGGTATCCAAGTTCTGACCACACCCCCCCCCCCCCCCCGCAGGCAGGGACATCCGGGGGGAGGGTCAAGAATGGGCATCCAATGGAGCAATATCATGAGGGGGCAGGCCTGAAGGTGGTTCTCCGCGCCGCGGGCCCCGCCCCGCAGCACACCCCACACAGATATGGGGAAGGGCAGGTGCGTTCCAAAGGCACCGCAAGAGATGGGGGTTCTCAACATAAGGCTAAGGGGTTCGACTTATGTGGTTATGGTTAGATCTGTGGACCTTCCACCCCGTGCCCATGGCTGTGGTGCCTTGCCCAAAAGGCCGATGCCTCGAGAGCCCTCGTGTGCATAGTTCGCCAAATCACCCCCTTCCCCTCCCATGCACACTTCTCGGCTGCCGGCGGGGCTGTGAAGTTGGTGGCTGAGTTGGTGGTGAGGTGAATGGCTGGGCTGCTGCCATACATGCATCCATTGTTGAACATGGCATGCATTTGCAGTTTTCGGTTCTGGCCGTGCACGTGCCTGATGTTGATGTTGAAGGCCAGTGGAACCCTGGCTCAGCGGTTCTATACCTGGCTGCACTATCCTGGGGCCTGGAGGGCCTTCCTGTGGGCTGAGACCTACTTAAGGTAAGCCAAGCGAAGGTGTCAGTGAAACCCTTGGTGGACCAACCTTGGTAAACATGGCCACCTACCAAGAGCTACTGCATTGCATCCGCTCAAAGGCACGTAACTTCAAAAAGGAGTTGGAATGAATGGCGATGCAAATTGGTGTGAGAAATGAAACGCGCTGTCACAGCGAGAATCTACCGCCTTCCAGAAGGCGAGGGCCTTCTCGGGTGGGGCGGGCGCTGGCCTCGGCAAAAGGGGCAGGGCGTCACTTTGCCGCTCATCCACCAAGCCCACTGTAAGACGACAGTGCAGAATTTCTTGGGGCGGTCTTCTCAGCGTCTCCAAAGCGGAGAGGAATCAAGGCGGCAACATAACTGCTGCCGTCTCAGGGTCCCCACGTTTAGGAAGAGTAGCCCGAAGGTCTCAGCTAAGTGGTACTATCCTAGGCCCAGAGGGCCCTCCCAAGGGGGGGGGGGGGGTCCATGGTTGCCTGAACCAGGATTCCCGTGGTTGAAGGTCAGGCTAGGCAAGCGACAAATGAAGAATGTATATCCCCTGGTTGGACATGTTTGCTGCATGTTTGTTTGTCTGTGTGCCACCATGGAACAAATAATACCGTAGATCTAGCCATTCACCTGTTTGAATCAAGTTAGGGAACCCTCGTAGGGATTATGATAAGCTGAAGAAGCCATGCTGTATTTCCACCATCTGGACCATGTGATGTCCAAGGAAGCGCGATATTCTAGGGCCGTTCAATCAAGCACTCAAGCAAATAACTGCCATGTGTCACACTCCGCCCCTCTGAGCTTAGCCCCAACGACGCGCATGCGAAGTTTTGTGCTCTTTGCCCGTGCTTTTGCGCGTGTGAACACGCACGTGCACACGCCTGTGTGTACGCCTATGTGTGCTTTCTTCAGATAAATGGATGGGTGGTACAGATGTGGAGAAGGCCCAAGCAGAGAGGATGTTCAAGTTGGTCTCCGCTCGCTTTGAGGTCAGTGAGTCAACAAATTAGACCTCTCGCCAGAACTTCAATACAAAGGGTGGTCAGGTCCCCTTCAACCCATTCCCCCATGCCATGACCCAGAACCCAACCGCGTCCCATAATCAAAACTATCGCTGATGAGCCCCCAGTGGAGTGGCACCATGGCTAGCAATTGGGTCACTGTTCGATACTGTTCGGGTTAGGGTCGGGTGCATCAACTGCATCTCACGCAAAAGCGTGCTATGGCAAAAAACTACACTGTCAAGTAAGTGGGTCCAGACCAACACAAATCAATGTCCCCACATCATGTGCAAAGGGTTTGGTGGGGGCTTGTCCCAACACAAATCAACGTCCCCACACCATGTGCAAAGGGATTGGTGGGGGCTTGTCCCAACACAAGTCAACGTCCCCACACCATGTGTAAAGGGATTGCTGGGGGCTTGTCCCAACACAAATCAACGTCCCCACACCATGTGCAAAGGGATTGGTGGGGGCTTGTCCCAACACAAATCAACGTCCCCACACCATGTGCAAAGGGATTGGTGGGGGCTTGTCCCAACACAAGTCAACGTGCCCACACCATGTGTAAAGGGATTGGTGGGGGCTTGTCCCAACACAAATCAACGTCCCCACACCATGTGTAAAGGGATTGCTGGGGGCTTGTCCCAAAACAAATCAATGTCCCCACACCATGTGCAAAGGGATTGGTGGGGGCTTGTCCCAACACAAATCAACGTCCCCACACCATGTGCAAAGGGATTGGTGGGGGGGTGTCCCAAAACAAATCAACGTCCCCACACCATGCGCAAAGGGATTGGTGGGGGGGTGTCCCAAAACAAATCAATGTCCCCACACCATGTGCAAAGGGATTGGTGGGGGGTGTCCCAAAACAAATCAACGCCCCCACACCATGTGCAAAGGGATTGGTGGGGGCTTGTCCCAAAACAAATCAACGTCCCCACACCATGCGCAAAGGGATTGGTGGGGGCTTGTCCCAACACAAATCAACGTGCCCACACCATGTGCAAAGGGATTGGTGGGGGCTTGTCCCAACACATATCAACGTCCCCACACCACGTGCAAAGGGATTGGTGGGGGCTTGTCCCAACACAAATCAACGTCCCCACACCATGCGCAAAGGGATTGGTGGCAGGGTGTTCTAACACAAATCAAAGTCCGTTCGTGGTCTCCATAGTAGTGTGGTCCCTGTTGATGGTTAGGCGCAAGAGAGACGGAAAAGGTGGCACTCTATCAGAGAGCAAGGGTCACTACTCTTCCTAAAATGCAACATGACGCCCCCCAAAAGCCAAAACCGATATTCATGCCAACTTGCCCAGAGTGCTGCAAAACTTCACCTGTAGAAAACCCTTCTGCACCATATAAACTGTTGAGCTTATCTCCAGCAACCTTCATCAAATATGCAACTATTGAGCTCAATCTATCGTCAAATCTTGGAAACTCAAACACCTGCTCTGCTGGATTAGGACTAGCACAACCACTACATGCGCGGTTGGTAGCTACCTACACTGCTGAAGAAAAATGCCGGCTGCTTGCACGAAGATGCATTTGGATCCCACCTATCTATGTCCATGTAAACCGGTGTTGACTCATTGAAAAATGCCGGCTGATGACGGGAAAATGGCTCCATTCTTGGTGCCGTGTAACTCCTTGGCATCGTTTTACCAACCTGGGGTTCACTAGATGCCACGGGGAGAGAATACATACTGTTAATATCAATACTCGGTGCCGATACCCCATGGGCGTGGGGAACATTGTGACGATCCACATTGCCAATGTTGCGACCAATATAACTACCATTGTTGCCAATATCACAGCCACTGTTGTTGTCTTGGCGATTACCCCCAGTATTGCTACTGTTGTTTGCACGGCCACTATCACTGACGCCAGTGCCACAACTAGCACTATTGTCTGCACCCTCACCGCCACTGCCACCGCCACTGCCACCAGCACTGCCACTGCCACTGCCAGCACTAGTGCCACCGCTACAACCCTCGCTGCTATTTTCTCCATTATTGCCTTCAGCGCTGTCAAAATCCTCAGGCACCAACACACACGTCCATCTGAAACCCTCCGGTGTCTTACGAGCTTTTTGCCGTTGCGAAGGAACCTGAGACACAAAACACAGAGTGCAAATTAGGTTGGCAAATTAGGTCGCAAGGGATATCATGGCAAAGAGTCCTCGTTCCCGGATGACAACTCAATCCCATCCGGAAACCGTGCAAGGAGCCGAGGAAGTGCAATAATTTGAGGTAACCTGATTTTAAAGCCTGTCAAGAAATGTCAACATTTCGAAAGATGAGATGCAAGATTTTTTGATTTGATTTGATTTCATAACAACCAAAATGGTCCAATGGATGCCCTCAACATAAGACATTGCCGTCTTCTGAGGGCTGAGGCACTGGCAAATCCAATTGCCAAAAGGGGTTGGGGGGGGCCTGGGGCTTTGGGGCTCCCTGAGAAAGGGGGGGGGGGGAGGAGGAGGTCCAAACGGGGGCCCAAGGCCCGCCTAGCCCTCACCCTTGGATTTGCACGATGCCCTAATGGTACCCTTTGCGCTCCGTATCCTTATTTCATGGACCCTGGTACGATATGGCACCCTAGCATGCATTGACAGGGCGTCTTTCCCACAAGCGCTTTCACAGGACTCTGCATAGCCCATTCCGTACAAACTACCCCCCGCCAAGAGACCCACCAAATCAAGCACCAGAATACAACAAACAAGGTGATGTATATGGTTGGGGTCAAAAATTTTGTTGGTCCTAACGCATTTCAAAATCGAGAGGCATCTAGCACGGCAAAGAGAGAGTGGACCAGCGGCAGGGGGCGTGGAGAGGGAGTGGGAAAGAAAGCGACGGAGGCTTTTGAGGAAAAAATTGACTGCATTTTTGGCCATTTTGTACCCCTTTGGCGCTCGCATGTGGCACTCGAATTCGCCCCTTATCAAAAGAGACAAAAAGGAATTTCATAATCGTCATTTCATTATCCAAAGGCCCAGGCAGACACCGCCCCCCATACACACTTTGGTGTCGTTCTCGTACCTCATGGAGCTGTGTAAACTTCTCTGTTGCTCTTCCTCCTTTTCCTTACCGTTGTCCACACCCACTTTGCATGCTGGATGCCTCTCAACACAACACCTGTGCCGGGTGGCGTGCTGTGTCCTCATACCAACTGGGGCCCCCACTCCCTTCACTTCCCACGTGGTTGTACTTGCACATGTGTTTATTCACACATTTCATGCCATGCTTGCATACAGTCCTTGTTGGCCCCGGCTGCTCCTACCACGGCCATTAGTCTGCCCCAATACTCCAGCCATCGGCCCTTGCAAGAATTCGCAATGCTTCCCAAATCTATTCGCGGTCCATTTCTATTACCCTCTCGCCCCCTGATGAACACGAGGCCCACCCATAAGAACAGTAGCTGCCAAATCCATCCCTGCTACACACACCATGCAGTGCACACTCCTACCACAACATTCCACATTCCAACAACCCAAAGATTTGTCCTTCCAGTACATACCTCGGAATCTGATGATGCTGCTGATTTTCGCTTCAACTCGGTAATCTGCTTTTCCAACCCATTGATCTTCACTTGCATGCCTTGCATCTGAGCATCCTTGACTTGCATCTGAGCACATCATGACAAGAGCTTTCAAAGTGCTCAATAGGGCTCTGTTCAAGCAGGGCGTTTCCCCAGCACCCTACTTGGGAGACATGCTTAGAACTGACTTACTAGACACAATGCCACTGCTAGATCACCCTAAGGCACACGCAAGTGAACAATTATGGGTCAGCATCAAGCTATCCGAGAGTGACAACCATGTGCTCACAAATCCATTTTTTCCAGGCATGTCAAGAGTAAAAATCGTGCATGCCAGTGCATGTCCATGCATGTCCCGGCCTACTGCCAATCCCAATGCAGGTCCGCCAATCCGTGTCTGGACATGCTTTGCCAGACCCGTATGCACACTGCGGTGTCCTTCTGGTACCTCATGGAGCCTCATAAAACTCCCCATCGCTCCCCTCCTGAGTCCTTCCCGCCATCCACGCTATCCTTGCTGTACAGAATGCCTCTTGACATCAAACTTCTGAGCAGCGTGCCGTGTGAGGGAGGGAGGACCGAGATGCAGGTGTGAATTCGGACACCTGGTGGGGCTGTTGGCACGAGCTTTGGGCTACTAACTAGAGTAGCAAGGCCTGAAAAAGGGCCATATGCAAACATGGTATGTTGTGGGTGAATAAAGACAAGGGAAAAGTTAGTGCCCTGGAAAGTGAAGGGAGTGGGGACTGAGGGCATCCGGTGGCATGAGGACTCTTACGTAGCAGTGCTCCATTTCGGTTTCTGACTCCTGTTGTGCTTCGTAACTTGCACTTTCTACTTCGCCCCCCTCCAATGCCAATCTACCTGAACCTCGTTGGCACAACAAAACAAGAAAAGGTTCTGGATAAAGCCAACCACATTTGGCAAAGAGGGGATTCAGCGTGCCACAGTCCCTTGTGAACGTTTTCCCCTCATCAAACATGCAACAGCCCCGCTATCCATCCAGGATTCTCACTTGCAGAGGGGGGGGGGGGGCTGGTTACACTACAAATTGTGTCATGTAGTTTTCTCCCGTCAAAATCATTATCACAAATTTTTGCCCTACATGATGCCTCACACATGCAAAATCAATATTTACAAACACCATGCCTTGGCCTGGCAAAGGGAGCAAACCTGTGCAAAAGAGATAGCTCCAGCATGACAAGAACGGCAACAGCCCCCAAACCTGGTCATTACACATCTGGTCGAGCGGCGCTTGGTTGCCAACCTGTCTCTTGGCATCGGCGGCTGCCTGCGTTGTGTGGACCTTGAGCGTACGTTCACCTCTCAAGGTTATGGGAAGCACTTTTGCCGCCGTAAGCATGCCCCAAATGCTTTTGTTTGTTAGGCCTCGACGAGACTTGGACTGGCAATGGGACTGAGATTGGGCTTGGGAACGGGAGCGGGCCTCGCCCACTTGTTGGTTGATCCACGAGACTTGGACTTGAAATATTGCTCACGTTGGGCCCGCGGATCCTTATCACCTTGGTTGGATCCATCTTGGTTGTATCTCAGCGAACGAAGGTGGTATCTGGGCAGAAGATCGGTGCTGGTCTAATCGCTGAGGGTTGTGGAGGCTTATCTAGTATTGTTGAGGCTTGTGGAGCAGTATTTGGACGTCCATCGGGTTTGAGGAGGGCTAGTCACGGCTGTTTAGGGTTGTTCAGGATTTCAAAGTGTTGGTATGTTGAGGGCTAAAATCAGAATTCTAGGGCTCACAATTAGATTTGGGGCAGAATTCAAACTTGGGCTGAATGTAGAGCTGGAAGCTGAAAGCCAGAATGTGCCCAAAAGTGGGCAAGGGGCATGCAAACCAAGCGAAATGAACATACTTGAGCCTGGTAACCCGCATTCATGGCTAGAAGATGCATGGTGTCAAGTCCATCAGCAACAACATTATCAACAACCACGTGAGGAGCACTAGTGTCTGCCATATTAAGAGAGCAGGGGAAAAAGACCTGATTCCATGGCAATGAATTATGCCAGATTTGAGGGCCCCCACGCAAAACCCCATGCGAACACACGGTTGCGCTCAGAAATATATGGCAGTGCATTCTATCGCCATATCACGTCATCCACACCAACCGGGCCATTATCAAACCCTGCTACGGCTGTAGTTGCACAAAAGGAGGTGCTGAGGAACGCAGTTGTCGCTGTACAAAAGGGGTTTGGTTGGGGCTGTGGTTCCGACTGCACAAAAGGCATGAGGCTAGGGCAGTGGTCGCCGCTGCACAAAAGTTTGCAAAACACGTGTGATTGGATTTGTTGCATTCTGGGTGCTTGTTGCACCTGTCACCGGCACAAAGATGATACTTCAATATTCCGACGCAAGGGAACTGATGCACCCCCCGATGCTCGGGTACAAGTTGGGGCATGCCTGGGAGAGTCAAAAGGTAGAACAAGGAAATGGTCTCATAACCTCTGCTCGTCCCGGATATGGTAGGGGTTATGTCGCCAAATTGCCTCCTTCCCGCTCTGTGGACCCCTATACGCAACTCTGGGAATCAAACTTCAAGCTGTCCACTGCTACGATTGTCCGATAGGACACTGTGGTAGCGAATGCAACACACAGTGCGGATTCCTCCCATTTTTCCTCCTCATTGACCACCAAAAACAGTAACCCAATTGTCGGAAATGGGGGATGTTTGAAACACGGGGGGGCGACTACAACCGGTCCTGATGCGACCCACCCCCCAACTATCTTTCAAAACCTGGGGGGGGGGAGGGGCAGTTGGGGGGGAGGGGGGTTCCTCCCGGGGGTGGGGGGGGGTCTGGCCGGGGGTCCGGGGGGGGGGGGGGGGTCTGGCAGGGGGTCGGGGGGGGGGGGTCTAGCCGGGGGTCATGGGGGCATCCAGCCAGGGGTGAGGGGGGAGGGGTTAGGGTTAGGGCTCGGGTCACCGAGCTGGTGGAACCAGTCTTGGTTTCATAACCCTTTTTAGTGTCTAGGGTGGACCTACTAGGTTTAGCAGCAAGCAAGCAAGCAAGCAAGCAAGCAAGCAGCAAGCAAGCAAGCAAGCAGCACGCGCGAAATGGGGAAAAATCAGATCTCCGTCGTGGTGCTTCAAATTCAGGTGAAATTTTGGTGGATGATACCTATGGGTGTGAAGTACAATCACACAAAGTTTGAGCAAGAAACTCAACGGTGGCGGCCGGGAATGGGATTCGCAAGTGGCGGACCTCAGTTTCAAAAACTGCAGTTTAGGGCCAAAAACAGCCATTTTTGGGCCAAAAAAGCCCTGGAACACATTCAAAACGGCCAAACGAAGGGAGACGGTGGGTACACTCCACGTGCGGCTTGACTTCCCCGTGTCAACGAGCTCTTTGCGGCCCTCTAACTGAATGATATGTCCCGGAAACAGCCCAAAAAGGCCCCAGAAGCTCAAATGCCGACAGCCACAAACCAAGAATAGGCCATATCTTTGGCTACATGGCTCGAAATGCGATTCCGAGGGCACCTACTCCACCCGCAACCCCCCACTTTTTGTGGTTTCCACCCCTCAGAATTGCCCGAACGGACACCTAGACCCCAATACCTAGGCCCACTAGGCGGCCGCAAGCTACAAGCTCAAGCCCAAACAGGCGGGTGCCCAAATGGGGCTAGGGTTGTGGTTGCTGTTAGGGCCTGCAGCCCTCCCGTAGCCCTCCTTCTTGTTGTTTTAACACAAATATGAATTCTCTAAAATTTTTTGAGTATGTTGAGTATAAACACATAGTAAGAAAAAAAACTTTGGCGCCTTCGGCGCCCGACAGTTTTCTCTAGAGACACTTGTTGGTGGCTGAGCCGGCAGCACTATCTTTCAAAACCTGGGGGAGGGGGATGGGGGGGGGGGAGGGGGGGGGAGGGGGATGGGGGGGGGAGGGGGGGGGAGGGGGCTGGGGGGGGTTGCATACAAGGACCGGGCCCGGCCGCCCCCCCGTGGTTTGAAAAATCTGGTTGGGGGGAGGCCTGCTTGGACGAGGACTCTGCGTACGCGTTTCTGTTTCGGAGGTAGGGATGGCCCGGTCCCGAGGATATTGAGACAAGTGAGGTCACGTCCAATGGCACTAGCGAACAGCGTCCAGTGATCCCCACACAGCTTCCACGGCATGGGCGTAGCCAGCACAGCTTTTTGCAACCTTCCCGAAAATCAACCCCATGCCCCATCCATCCCAAAAACCCTTTGCAACCAACGTTCCCTCCGACTATTCCATGTAGCAAGCCCGCAGATGCTTCAGGATGCGCATTGTCCAGTGTTCTATGACCCGAAGCCCTTTTCTACTGGGAAGAGTATTCGCAACGAAAACTGGATACAACAGCGCATCGTCGATTCTAGATAGCCTTCTATCATGAGCCGCCTTCACGACATTCATTCACAGAGCAGTTCTTTTCTCCGGGTACAATCTGCCACTAGTGTATGCCATTCGGCAGCCTCTCCTTGTGTGTCTCCGTCTGCCTCTGACATCTCTGAGCCCCTCCAGCTCTTGTGTAGTGTGCTGTGCCGGCTCGTGTGACTGTGACTGTCAAGGCGGAGCAATCCCAGCCTCATTTGCCAAAACATAGACCTGGTTTGAAAATTGGACACCGCCTTCGCATTATCTTGTTGCCCGTGCAAACTGCATTGCAATATGCAACCCCAAGGCCTTAGGAAAGTCATCAGGGATGAGTTAAACCCAGAACAGGCGCTTGTGGGGGTGCACAACGGTGGCTCACGTGGCAGATCACTGAGCCAACAAAGCATGCGTGAAAGGATACCCTCAGCTGCAACAAAACGAAATGACCATTTTTCTTGAAAGAAATACCAATTAGCCTCATTCAATTTGGTGCAATCCCATGCAAATGCAATGTCCTCACTGAGTTTTGTGCTGCACTGATTGACACGCGCGCCATCTGCCAGCTGGGCATCTCACTTCTGCTCTTCGTCAAAGTTTGCCATCAGTTTTTGCCTGTGTTCTTTGATTCTGAATTTCTGTTGTAGATCACCAGACTGAAACAGACCTGGCAGCACATGATCACTAGTTTAGACGAAAGACACCACACTGTGCTGCCGCAATTTACTTCAGATCCATTAGACGTCTCCGTTGTGTTTGCACTCCACAGTCTAATCGCCATTTGAAAAGTCTTGGTGGATTTGCACTTGTCCTATAGCCCACATCTTGCTGTCTAAGATAAGAACATTTCACACCGTTTCCTAATATGAATTTGCAGGATTTGGATGCTTCCTGGAGGCACCACAACACCACCGGAGCAGACCAATCGGCGCCTTTTTCTTCGCAGGGGTTGCACCAATGTAGCTGTTTCTCTGGTACAAAATCTAGGTGTGTGATTTCCATCAAGCGGTACACCACACTTTACAGTGTATCTGCACGCCATGGTCCCCAACATGGTACTTCTTTGCAAGGAGAAAATTCTTCTGTGGAAAATCGACCATCACAAACCTCAAGCCTGCCCAAAAAAGCTCCCGTGGGATTGCTGCACAGCGACTAACGCACTTAAAGGAGCGACGGCAGCAGGCGTTTGCAGAAGAAAGACTGCCAATGGTACATGTTCCAAAGGCATCTTTCTGTTGTGAGACGGGATAAGTATGTGCACCTAAGCAACGCAGCCCCCAGCCCTTTGGCATGCCTAAGACTGCTGCCAAATTCACCCGTTGTGCCCTGCACTAATGCCACCCCCCATTGACTGCCCAAGACTATTACACACTCCTATGGCCCCCCAACAACAGCAATTCCAACAAGAACAACAAGGGCAATATGCAGCCGCAGCAGCTGCTGCAGCAACAACAACAATAATCATTGTCAAACAACAACATCAACAGCAACAACAACATGAGCGATATCAACATGTAAAGACACACCAACACCAACACCAACCTGAACAACGCCATCAGCTACAAACGACAACAGCAGCAGCAGCAGCAGCAGCATCTTGTCAACATCTACAGCATCAGTGGCAGCAAGAGCAACAAGAATACTGACAGCAAAGACATCAGCAGCATCCACATTCGTAACCAGTTTGTGCTAGCACAGGGCTTTGGTACCACCCCAGGGATGACCCCTTGCGCAAGACTACAGTACATTCAGGAATACATCCCGATCGGATACCATGCCCACCAAACACATGGTGTTGCAGGCGAACATGGGGACTGTGACCAAGCAACACCCAAAAAGGCGCTCTGAGCCCGACGGGGAGAGCTGTGGTGTGAGATCCGTGTCAGGGCAGGCTGAGCAGCTGCGGAACTGCCCCACAGTCCTACCACTGGGTTGAGGAGGGGTAGCCCCCCCCCGCCCCGGTTTTGGACAAACGGTGCTCTCCAAAGCTTCTGGAAGAATACTTGGTGGAGTCTTCCGATGGCAGCAACCGGCCCCAGGCACCCACAATGGGAGATGATGACATCACACGCTACAGAGATGCCCCCCCCACACAGATTCGTTCGGAAAAAGGCGTTTTGCTTGCCAGAACCTGCTTAAACCCCGTCTGCCAAATGCATTTTGGGGGAGGGGGGGCACAAACCTGGGCCTGGTATCCAAGTTCTGACAACCCCCCCCCCCCCCCCGCAGGCAGGGACATCCGGGGGGAGGGTCAAGAATGGGCATCCAATGGAGCAATATCATGAGGGGGCAGGCCTGAAGGTGGTTCTCCGCGCCGCGGGCCCCGCCCCGCAGCACACCCCACACAGATATGGGGAAGGGCAGGTGCGTTCCAAAGGCACCGCAAGAGATGGGGGTTCTCAACATAAGGCTAAGGGGTTCGACTTATGTGGTTATGGTTAGATCTGTGGACCTTCCACCCCGTGCCCATGGCTGTGGTGCCTTGCCCAAAAGGCCGATGCCTCGAGAGCCCTCGTGTGCATAGTTCGCCAAATCACCCCCTTCCCCTCCCATGCACACTTCTCGGCTGCCGGCGGGGCTGTGAAGTTGGTGGCTGAGTTGGTGGTGAGGTGAATGGCTGGGCTGCTGCCATACATGCATCCATTGTTGAACATGGCATGCATTTGCAGTTTTCGGTTCTGGCCGTGCACGTGCCTGATGTTGATGTTGAAGGCCAGTGGAACCCTGGCTCAGCGGTTCTATACCTGGCTGCACTATCCTGGGGCCTGGAGGGCCTTCCTGTGGGCTGAGACCTACTTAAGGTAAGCCAAGCGAAGGTGTCAGTGAAACCCTTGGTGGACCAACCTTGGTTAACATGGCCACCTACCAAGAGCTACTGCATTGCACCCGCTCAAAGGCACGTAACTTCAAAAAGGAGTTGGAATGAATGGCGATGCAAATTGGTGTGAGAAATGAAACGCGCTGTCACAGCGAGAATCTACCGCCTTCCAGAAGGCGAGGGCCTTCTCGGGTGGGGCGGGCGCTGGCCTCGGCAAAAGGGGCAGGGCGTCACTTTGCCGCTCATCCACCAAGCCCACTGTAAGACGACAGTGCAGAATTTCTTGGGGCGGTCTTCTCAGCGTCTCCAAAGCGGAGAGGAATCAAGGCGGCAACATAACTGCTGCCGTCTCAGGGTCCCCACGTTTAGGAAGAGTAGCCCGAAGGTCTCAGCTAAGTGGTACTATCCTAGGCCCAGAGGGCCCTCCCAAGGGGGGGGGGGGGGGGGTCCATGGTTGCCTGAACCAGGATTCCCGTGGTTGAAGGTCAGGCTAGGCAAGCGACAAATGAAGAATGTATATCCCCTGGTTGGACATGTTTGCTGCATGTTTGTTTGTCTGTGTGCCACCATGGAACAAATAATACCGTAGATCTAGCCATTCACCTGTTTGAATCAAGTTAGGGAACCCTCGTAGGGATTATGATAAGCTGAAGAAGCCATGCTGTATTTCCACCATCTGGACCATGTGATGTCCAAGGAAGCGCGATATTCTAGGGCCGTTCAATCAAGCACTCAAGCAAATCACTGCCATGTGTCACACTCCGCCCCTCTGAGCTTAGCCCCAACGACGCGCATGCGAAGTTTTGTGCTCTTTGCCCGTGCTTTTGCGCGTGTGAACACGCACGTGCACACGCCTGTGTGTACGCCTATGTGTGCTTTCTTCAGATAAATGGATGGGTGGTACAGATGTGGAGAAGGCCCAAGCAGAGAGGATGTTCAAGTTGGTCTCCGCTCGCTTTGAGGTCAGTGAGTCAACAAATTAGACCTCTCGCCAGAACTTCAATACAAAGGGTGGTCAGGTCCCCTTCAACCCATTCCCCCATGCCATGACCCAGAACCCAACCGCGTCCCATAATCAAAACTATCGCTGATGAGCCCCCAGTGGAGTGGCACCATGGCTAGCAATTGGGTCACTGTTCGATACTGTTCGGGTTAGGGTCGTGTGCATCAACTGCATCTCACGCAAAAGCGTGCTATGGCAAAAAACTACACTGTCAAGTAAGTGGGTCCAAACCAACACAAATCAATGTCCCCACATCATGTGCAAAGGGTTTGGTGGGGGCTTGTCCCAACACAAATCAACGTCCCCACACCATGTGCAAAGGGATTGGTGGGGGCTTGTCCCAACACAAGTCAACGTCCCCACACCATGTGTAAAGGGATTGCTGGGGGCTTGTCCCAACACAAATCAACGTCCCCACACCATGTGCAAAGGGATTGGTGGGGGCTTGTCCCAACACAAATCAACGTGCCCACACCATGTGCAAAGGGATTGGTGGGGGCTTGTCCCAACACAAGTCAACGTGCCCACACCATGTGTAAAGGGATTGGTGGGGGCTTGTCCCAACACAAATCAACGTCCCCACACCATGTGTAAAGGGATTGCTGGGGGCTTGTCCCAACACAAATCAACGTCCCCACATCATGTGCAAAGGGTTTGGTGGGGGCTTGTCCCAACACAAATCAACGTCCCCACACCATGTGCAAAGGGATTGGTGGGGGCTTGTCCCAACACAAGTCAACGTCCCCACACCATGTGTAAAGGGATTGCTGGGGGCTTGTCCCAACACAAATCAACGTCCCCACACCATGTGCAAAGGGATTGGTGGGGGCTTGTCCCAACACAAATCAACGTCCCCACACCATGTGCAAAGGGATTGGTGGGGGCTTGTCCCAACACAAATCAACGTGCCCACACCATGTGTAAAGGGATTGGTGGGGGCTTGTCCCAACACAAATCAACGTCCCCACACCATGTGTAAAGGGATTGCTGGGGGCTTGTCCCAAAACAAATCAATGTCCCCACACCATGTGCAAAGGGATTGGTGGGGGCTTGTCCCAACACAAATCAACGTCCCCACACCATGTGCAAAGGGATTGGTGGGGGGGTGTCCCAAAACAAATCAACGTCCCCACACCATGTGCAAAGGGATTGGTGGGGGCTTGTCCCAAAACAAATCAACGTCCCCACACCATGTGCAAAGGGATTGGTGGGGGCTTGTCCCAACACAAATCAATGTCCCCACACCATGCGCAAAGGGATTGGTGGGGGCTTGTCCCAAAACAAATCAACGTCCCCACACCATGCGCAAAGGGATTGGTGGGGGCTTGTCCCAACACAAATCAACGTGCCCACACCATGTGCAAAGGGATTGGTGGGGGCTTGTCCCAACACAAATCAACGTCCCCACACCATGCGCAAAGGGATTGGTGGCAGGGTGTTCTAACACAAATCAAAGTCCGTTCGTGGTCTCCATAGTAGTGTGGTCCCTGTTGATGGTTAGGCGCAAGAGAGACGGAAAAGGTGGCACTCTATCAGAGAGCAAGGGTCACTACTCTTCCTAAAATGCAACATGACGCCCCCCAAAAGCCAAAACCGATATTCATGCCAACTTGCCCAGAGTGCTGCAAAACTTCACCTGTAGAAAACCCTTCTGCACCATATAAACTGTTGAGCTTATTTCCAGCAACCTTCATCAAATATGCAACTATTGAGCTCAATCTATCGTCAAATCTTGGAAACTCAAACACCTGCTCTGCTGGATTAGGACTAGCACAACCACTACATGCGCGGTTGGTAGCTACCTACACTGCTGAAGAAAAATGCCGGCTGCTTGCACGAAGATGCATTTGGATCCCGCCTATCTATGTCCATGTAAACCGGTGTTGACTCATTGAAAAATGCCGGCTGATGACGGGAAAATGGCTCCATTCTTGGTGCCGTGTAACTCCTTGGCATCGTTTTACCAACCTGGGGTTCACTAGATGCCACGGGGAGAGAATACATACTGTTAATATCAATACTCGGTGCCGATACCCCATGGGCGTGGGGAACATTGTGACGATCCACATTGCCAATGTTGCGACCAATATAACTACCATTGTTGCCAATATCACAGCCACTGTTGTTGTCTTGGCGATTACCCCCAGTATTGCTACTGTTGTTTGCACGGCCACTATCACTGACGCCAGTGCCACAACTAGCACTATTGTCTGCACCCTCACCGCCACTGCCACCGCCACTGCCACCAGCACTGCCACTGCCACTGCCAGCACTAGTGCCACCGCTACAACCCTCGCTGCTATTTTCTCCATTATTGCCTTCAGCGTTGTCAAAATCCTCAGGCACCAACACACACGTCCATCTGAAACCCTCCGGTGTCTTACGAGCTTTTTGCCGTTGCGAAGGAACCTGAGACAGAAAACACAGAGTGCAAATTAGGTTGGCAAATTAGGTTGCAAGGGATATCATGGCAAAGAGTCCTCGTTCCCGGATGACAACTCAATCCCATCCGGAAACCATGCAAGGAGCTGAGGAAGTGCAATAATTTGAGGTAACCTGATTTTAAAGCCTGTCAAGAAATGTCAACATTTCGAAAGATGAGATGCAAGATTTTTTGATTTGATTTGATTTCATAACAACCAAAATGGTCCAATGGATGCCCTCAACATAAGACATTGCCGTCTTCTGAGGGCTGAGGCACTGGCAAATCCAATTGCCAAAAGGGGTTGGGGGGGGCCTGGGGCTTTGGGGCTCCCTGAGAAAGGGGGGGGGGGGGGAGGAGGTCCAAACGGGGGCTCAAGGCCCGCCTAGCCCTCACCCTTGGATTTGCACGATGCCCTAATGGTACCCTTTGCGCTCCGTATCCTTATTTCATGGACCCTGGTACGATATGGCACCCTAGCATGCATTGACAGGGCGTCTTTCCCACAAGCGCTTTCACAGGAATCTGCATAGCCCATTCCGTACAAACTACCCCCCGCCAAGAGACCCACCAAATCAAGCACCAGAATACAACAAACAAGGTGATGTATATGGTTGGGGTCAAAAATTTTGTTGGTCCTAACGCATTTCAAAATCGAGAGGCATCTAGCACGGCAAAGAGAGAGTGGACCAGCGGCAGGGGGCGGGGAGAGGGAGTGGGAAAGAAAGCGACGGAGGCTTTTGAGGAAAAAATTGACTGCATTTTTGGCCATTTTGTACCCCTTTGGCGCTCGCATGTGGCACTCGAATTCGCCCCTTATCAAAAGAGACAAAAAGGAATTTCATAATCGTCATTTCATTATCCAAAGGCCCAGGCAGACACCGCCCCCCATACACACTTTGGTGTCGTTCTGGTACCTCATGGAGCTGTGTAAACTTCTCTGTTGCTCTTCCTCCTTTTCCTTACCGTTGTCCACACCCACTTTGCATGCTGGATGCCTCTCAACACAACACCTGTGCCGGGCGGCGTGCTGTGTCCTCATACCCACTGGGGCCCCCACTCCCTTCACTTCCCACGTGGTTGTACTTGCACATGTGTTTATTCACACATTTCATGCCATGCTTGCATACAGTCCTTGTTGGCCCCGGCTGCTCCTACCACGGCCATTAGTCTGCCCCAATACTCCAGCCATCGGCCCTTGCAAGAATTCGCAATGCTTCCCAAATCTATTCGCGGTCCATTTCTATTACCCTCTCGCCCCCTGATGAACACGAGGCCCACCCATAAGAACAGTAGCTGCCAAATCCATCCCTGCTACACACACCATGCAGTGCACACTCCTACCACAACATTCCACATTCCAGCAACCCAAAGATTTGTCCTTCCAGTACATACCTCGGAATCTGATGATGCTGCTGATTTTCGCTTCAACTCGGTAATCTGCTTTTCCAACCCATTGATCTTCACTTGCATGCTTTGCATCTGAGCATCCTTGACTTGCATCTGAGCACATCATGACAAGAGCTTTCAAAGTGCTCAATAGGGCTCTGTTCAAGCAGGGCGTTTCCCCAGCACCCTACTTGGGAGACATGCTTAGAACTTACTTGCTAGACACAATGCCACTGCTAGATCACCCTAAGGCACACGCAAGTGAACAATTATGGGTCAGCATCAAGCTATCCGAGAGTGACAACCATGTGCTCACAAATCCATTTTTTCCAGGCATGTCAAGAGTAAAAATCGTGCATGCCAGTGCATGTCCATGCATGTCCCGGCCTACTGCCAATCCCAATGCAGGTCCGCCAATCCGTGTCTGGACATGCTTTGCCAGACCCGTATGCACACTGCGGTGTCCTTCTGGTACCTCATGGAGCCTCATAAAACTCCCCATCGCTCCCCTCC
Organism: Eutreptiella sp. 'Long Island Sound 2002'; assembly: GCA_964036045.1. NCBI lineage: Eukaryota > Euglenozoa > Euglenophyceae > Eutreptiales > Eutreptiaceae > Eutreptiella > Eutreptiella sp. 'Long Island Sound 2002'. The sequence goes on from OZ038391.1 coordinate 7,285,850, forward strand.
TGAGTCCTTCCCGCCATCCACGCTCTCCTTGCTGTACAGAATGCCTCTTGACATCAAACTTCTGAGCAGCGTGCCGTGTGAGGGAGGGAGGACCGAGATGCAGGTGTGAATTCGGACACCTGGTGGGGCTGTTGGCACGAGCTTTGGGCTAGTAACTGGAGTAGCAAGGCCTGAAAAAGGGCCATATGCAAACGGGGTATGTTGTGGGTGAATAAAGACAAGGGAAAATTTAGTGCCCTGGAAAGTGAAGGGAGTGGGGACTGAGGGCATCCGGTGGCATGAGGACTCTTACGTAGCAGTGCTCCATTTCGGTTTCTGACTCCTGTTGTGCTTCGTAACTTGCACTTTCTACTTCGCCCCCCTCCAATGCCAATCTACCTGAACCTCGTTGGCACAACAAAACAAGAAAAGGTTCTGGATAAAGCCAACCACATTTGGCACAGAGGGGATTCAGCTGCCACAGTCCCTTGTGAACGTTTTCCCCTCATCAAACATGCAACAGCCCCGCTATCCATCCAGGATTCTCACTTGCAGAGGGGGGGGGGGGGGGCTGGTTACACTACAAATTGTGTCACGTAGTTTTCTCCCGTCAAAATCATTATCACAAATTTTTGCCCTACATGATGCCTCACACATGCAAAATCAATATGCACAAACACCATGCCTTGGCCTGGCAAAGGGAGCAAACCTGTGCAAAAGAGATAGCTCCAGCATGACAAGAACGGCAACAGCCCCCAAACCTGGTCATTACACATCTGGTCGAGCGGCGCTTGGTTGCCAACCTGTCTCTTGGCATCGGCGGCTGCCTGCGTTGTGTGGACCTTGAGCGTACGTTCACCTCTCAAGGTTATGGGAAGCACTTTTGCCGCCGTAAGCATGCCCCAAATGCTTTTGTTTGTTAGGCCTCGACGAGACTTGGACTGGCAATGGGACTGAGATTGGGCTTGGGAACGGGAGCGGGCCTCGCCCACTTGTTGGTTGATCCACGAGAGTTGGACTTGAAATATTGCTCACGTTGGGCCCGCGGATCCTTATCACCTTGGTTGGATCCATCTTGGTTGTATCTCAGCGAACGAAGGTGGTATCTGGGCAGAAGATCGGTGCTGGTCTAATCGCTGAGGGTTGTGGAGGCTTATTTAGTATTGTTGAGGCTTGTGGAGCAGTATTTGGACGTCCATCGGGTTTGAGGAGGGCTAGTCACGGCTGTTTAGGGTTGTTCAGGATTTCAAAGTGTTGGTATGTTGAGGGCTAAAATCAGAATTCTAGGGCTCACAATTAGATTTGGGGCAGAATTCAAACTTGGGCTGAATGTAGAGCTGGAAGCTGAAAGCCAGAATGTGCCCAAAAGTGGGCAAGGGGCATGCAAACCAAGCAAAATGAACATACTTGAGCCTGGTAACCCGCATTCATGGCTAGAAGATGCATGGTGTCAAGTCCATCAGCAACAACATTATCAACAACCACGTGAGGAGCACTAGTGTCTGCCATATTAAGAGAGCAGGGGAAAAAGACCTGATTCCATGGCAATGAATTATGCCAGATTTGAGGGCCGCCACGCAAAACCCCATGCGAACACACGGTTGCATTCAGAAATATATGGCAGTGCATTCTATGGCCATATCACTGCATCCACACCAACCGGGCCATCATCAAACCCTGCTACGGCTGTAGTTGCACAAAAGGAGGTGATGAGGAACGCAGTTGTCGCTGTACAAAAGGGGTTTGGTTGGGGCTGTGGTTCCGACTGCACAAAAGGCATGAGGCTAGGGCAGTGGTCGCCGCTGCACAAAAGTTTGCAAAACACGTGTGATTGGATTTGTTGCATTCTGGGTGCTTGTTGCACCTGTCACCGGCACAAAGATGATACTTCAATATTCCGACGCAAGGGAACTGATGCACCCCCCGATGCTCGGGTACAAGTTGGGGCATGCCTGGGAGAGTCAAAAGGTAGAACAAGGAAATGGTCTCATAACCTCTCCTCGTCCCGGATATGGTAGGGGTTATGTCGCCAAATTGCCTCCTTCCCGCTTTGTGGACCCCTATACGCAACTCTGGGAATCAAACTTCAAGCTGTCCACTGCTATGATTGTCCGATAGGACACTGTGGTAGCGAATGCAACACACAGTGCGGATTCCTCCCATTTTTCCTCTTCATTGACCACCAAAAACAGTAACCCAATTGCCGGAAATGGGGGATGTTTGAAACACGGGGGGGGCGACTACAACCGGTCCTGATGCGACCCACCCCCCAACTATCTTTCAAAACCTGGGGGGGGGGGAGGGGCAGTTGGGGGGGACCTTGTTGTGCGGCTGCCGCCGGCAACCCTCCTTGGCCTGTCTCTCTGCCCCCTCATTACCCACTTGTGACGGTACCCAAAAGAAAGCTGGGTTGCACTGATGACAACGCATGTCTATTTCTGCGTGAGATGAGTGCTCCCATTGAGGTCGGAGTCTGATTAAGCTGGAAATCATGTCGCGGGTGCCACACATGGTGTGCATGCATAGCATGTATGTACATTGGCTCACCTCCCGTACAACAATACCGAGTGCTCCTCACACCAACCGTTGCAACAATGTATTGTAAATTGTATTTGGAATTGGCAGACAAAAAATAATTGCTTTCATCGAAAAACATGCAACTACAGCAGGAATCATAGATATTCGCACGCACAGAGAAGATGCGTGCACTGTGTGCGCACGGTGTGTGCACTACGTGAGCATGCGGTAAATCTCAAAAGAATGGAAATTCACCAAACCCCATTATCCATGATCAGAAAGATCTTGCCCTCAGGGCGAGGCACACCTAAGCAGTTGGTGGAGGATTTTTTTCTTCAACTCTTGAAAACACTCCTCCTCCCCGGTGATCCACCAGATCCAACAAGGTCTATTCTTCCCGGGTAGACGGGCGATTTAGCTTATGGATGCACTGACTCATCGTCAAAGAGTGCCACCAAAGCCTTGTGGTTACCCTGCGAGGGTCTGGAGGACCTGCACCCAGTGGGAACCCCAAGTCAACCTTTGGGGAATCCCCGGTCTAGGGTAGTCTTCCTACGGCACCCCCAAGTGTGGGCCGTATGTGGACCGTCTCGGGGGTCCCCAATGCTTTCAACGGGGGAGAAAATCACAAATGGCCCACATGTGGACACAGTGGCTACCTAACCCCTGCCGTCTCGGGGTCACCAATGCTCTGCACGAGGACAAAATCAGAAATGGCCCACATGTGGGCACAGTGGCTACCTAACCCTGCCGTCTTGGGGGTCCCCAATGCTCTGCACGAGGACAAAATCAGAAATGGCCCACATGTGGGCACAATGGCTACGCAACCCCTGCCGTCTCCGGGCTCCCTAATGCTTTGGACGGGGACAAAATCACAAATGGCCCACATGTGGGCAAACTGGCTACCTAACCCCTACCGTCTCGGGGGTCCCCGATGCTCTGCACGAGGACAAAATCAGAAATGGCCCACATGAGGGCACAGTGGCTACGTAACCCCTGCCGTCTCCGGGCTCCCTAATGCTTTGGACCGGGACAAAATCAGAAATGGCCCACATGTGGGCACAGTGGCTGGTAACCCCTGCCGTCTCGGGGGTCCCCAGCACTGTGCACCGGGGACAAAATCAGAAAAGGCCCACATGTGGGCATAGTGGCTACGTAACCCCTGCAGTCTCGGGGGTCCCCAATGCTCTGCACGGGGACAAAATGAGAAATGGCCCACATATGGGCACAGTGGCTACCTTAGCCCTGCCATCTCGGGGGTCCCCAATGCTCTGCACGGGGGACAAAATCACAAATGGCCCACATGTGGGCACAGTGGCTACCTTATCCCTGCCGTCCCGGGGGTCCCCAATGCTCTGCATGAGGACAAAATCAGAAATGGCCCATCTGTGGGCACAGCGGCTACCTAACCCCTACCGTCTCCAAAGCTTTCAACGGGGGACAAAATCAGAAATGGCCCACATGTCGGCATAGTGGCAACCGAACACCTGCCGTCTCGGGGGTCCCCAACGCTTTGCACCGGGGACAAAATCGGAAATGGCCCACATGTAGGCATAGCGGCTACGTAGCCCCTGCCGTCTCGGGGATCCCCAATGCTTTTAACGGGGGACAAAATCAGAAATGGCCCACATGTGGGCACAGTGGCTACCGAACCCCTGCCGTCTCGGGGGTCCCCAACACTTTGCACCGGGGACAAAATCAGAAATGGCCCAGATGTGGGCATAGTGGCTACGTAGCCCCTGCGGTCTCGTGGGTTCCCAATGCTTTCAACGGGGGACAAAATCACGGATGGCCCACATATGGGCACAGTGGCTACCTAACCCCTGCCGTCTCGGGGGTCCCCAATGCTCTGCACGAGGACAAAATCAGAAATGGCCCATGCGTGGGCACAGCAGCTACGTAACCCCTACCGTCTCCGGGGTCCCAAAAGCTTGCAACGGGGGACAAAATCACAAATGGCCCACATGTGGGCACAGGGGCTACGTAACCCCTGCCGCCTCATGGGTCCCCAATGCTCTGCACGGGGGACAAAATCACAAATGGCCCACATGTGGGCACAGTGGCTACCTGATCCCTGCCGTCCCGGGGGTCCCCAATGCTCTGCATGAGGACAAAATCAGAAATGGCCCATCTGTGGGCACAGCGGCTACCTAACCCCTACCGTCTCCAAAGCTTTCAACGGGGGACAAAATCAGAAATGGCCCACATGTTGGCATAGTGGCAACCGAACACCTGCCGTCTCGGGGGTCCCCAACGCTTTGCACCGGGGACAAAATCGGAAATGGCCCACATGTGGGCATAGCGGCTACGTAGCCCCTGCCGTCTCGGGGATCCCCAATGCTTTCAACGGGGGACAAAATCAGAAATGGCCCACATGTGGGCACAGTGGCTACCGAACCCCTGCCGTCTCGGGGGTCCCCAACACTTTGCACCGGGGACAAAATCAGAAATGGCCCAGATGTGGGCATAGTGGCTACGTAGCCCCTGCGGTCTCGTGGGTTCCCAATGCTTTCAACGGGGGACAAAATCACGGATGGCCCACATATGGGCACAGTGGCTACCTAACCCCTGCCGTCTCGGGGGTCCCCAATGCTCTGCACGAGGAGAAAATCAGAAATGGCCCATGCGTGGGCACAGCAGCTACGTAACTCCTACCGTCTCCGGGGTCCCAAAAGCTTGCAACGGGGGACAAAATCACAAATGGCCCACATGTGGGCACAGGGGCTACGTAACCCCTGCCGCCTCATGGGTCCCCAATGCTCTGCACGGGGACAAAATCACAAATGGCCCATGGGTACCTAACCCCTGCGTCTCGGGGGTCCCGGATGCTCTGGACGAGGATAAAATCAGGAATGGCCGAGATGTGGGCACAGCGGCTACCTAACCCCTGCCGTCTCGGGGGTCCCCAATGCTTTCAACGGAGGACAACATCACAAATGGCCCACACGTGGGCATAGCGGCTACCAAACCCCTGCCGTCTCGGGGGTCCCCTATGCTTTGGAAGGGGGACAAAATCACAAATGGCCCACAAATGGGCACAGTGACTACCTAACCCCTGCCGTCTCGGGGGTCCCCAACGCTCTGCACGGGGGACAAAATCACAAATGGCCCACATGTGGGCACAGTGGCTACGTAACCCCTGCCGTCTCGGGGGTCCCCAATGCTCTGCACGAGGACAAAATTGGAAGTGGTCCTCATGTGGCCATGGTGGCTACGTAACCCTTGCGGTCTCCAGGCTCCCCAATTCTTTCAACGGGGGAAAAAATCACAAATGGACACATGTGGGCACAGTGGCTACCTAACCCCTGCCATCTCCGGGGTCCCCAATGCTTTGGACGGGGGACAAGTTCAGAAATGGCCCACAAATGGGCACAGTAACTACCTAACCCTTGCCGTCTCGGGGGTCCCCAACGCTCTGCACGGGGGACAAAATCACAAATGGCCCACATGTGGGCGCAGTGTCTACGTAACTCCTGCCGTCTCGGGGGTCCCAATGCTGTGCACGAGGACAAAATTTGAAGTGGTCCTCATGTGGCCACGGTGGCTACGTAACCCTTGCGGTCTCCAGGCTCCCCAATTCTTTCAACGGGGGAAAAAATCACAAATTGCCCACATGTGGGCACAGTGGCTACCTAACGCCTGCCGTCTCGGGGGTCCCCAATGCTTTGGATGGGGGACAAGTTCAGAAATGGCCCACATGTGGGCACAGTGGCTAGTGAACTCCTGCCATCTCGGGGGTCCCCAATGCTCTGCACGAGGACAAAATCAGAAATGGCCCACATGTGGGCACAGTGGCTACGTAACCCGTGCCGTCTCGGGGGTCCCCAAAGCTCTGCACGAGGACAAAATTGGAAGTGGTCCTCATCTGGCCACGGTGGCTACGTAACCCTTGCGGTCTCCAGGCTCCCCAATTCTTTCAACGCGGAACAAAATCACAAATGGCCCTCATGTGGGCACAATGGCTAGCGAACCCCTGCGTCTCGGGGGTCCCCTATGCTTTGGACGAGGGACAAATTCAGAAATGGCCCACATGAGGGCACAGTGGCTACCTAACCCCTGCCGTCTCGGGGGTGCCCAACACTCTGCACGGGGGACAAAATCACAAGTGGCCCACATGTGGGCACAGTGGCTACGTAACCCCTGCCGTCCCGGGGATCCCCAATGCTCTGCACTGGGGGACAAAATTAGAAATGGCCCACATGTGGCCACAGTGGCTACGTAACCCCTACCGTCTCCGGGCTCCCCAATGCTTTGGACGGGGGACAAAATCAGAAATGACCCACATGTGGGCACAGTGGCTACCTAACCCCTGCCGTCTCGGGGGTCCCCAATACTTTGGACGGGGGACAAAATCAGAAATGGCCCACATGTGGGCAAAATGGGCAGCGAACACCTGCCGTCTCGGGGGTTCCCAATTCTCTGCATGTCGGACAAAATCAGAAATGGCCCACGTGTGGGCACACTGGCTACCTTTCCCCTGCCGTCTCGGGGGTCCCCACTGCTTTGGACAGGGGACAAAATCAGAAATGGCCCACATGTGGCCACAGTGGCTACCTAACCCCTACCGTCTCGGGGGTCCTCAACGCTCTACACCGGTGACATCATCAGAAATGGCCCACATGTGGGCACATTGGCTATGTAACCCGTGCCGTCTCGGGGGTCCCCAATGCTTTCAACGGGGGACAAAATGAGAAATGGCCCACATGCGGGCACAGTGGCTACCTAACCCCTGCCGTCTCGGGGGTCCCCAATGCTCTGCACGGGGACAAAATCAGAGGTGACCCACATGTGGGCACAATGGCTACCTTACTCCTGCCATCTCGGGGGTCCCCAATGCTTTGGACGGGCGACAAAATCAGAAATGGCCCACGTGTGGCCACAGTGGCTACCTAACCCCTACCGTCTCGGGGGTCCTCAACGCTCTACACCGGTGACATCATCAGAAATGGCCCACATGTGGGCACATTGGCTATGTAACCCGTGCCGTCTCGGGGGTCCCCAATGCTTTCAACGGGGGACAAAATGAGAAATGGCCCACATGCGGGCACAGTGGCTACCTAACCCCTGCCGTCTCGGGGGTCCCCAATGCTCTGCACGGGGACAAAATCAGAGGTGACCCACATGTGGGCACAGTGGCTAGCGAACCCCTGCCATCTCGGGGGTTCCCAATGCTTTGGACGGGACCGGAATCAGAAAAAGCCCACATGTGGGCACAATGGCTACCTTACTCCTGCCATCTCGGGGGTCCCCAATGCTTTGGACGGGGGACAAAATCAGAAATGGCCCACATGTGGGCACAGTGGCTACCCAACCCCGGTCGTCTCGGGGGTCCCCAATTCTCTGCACGGGGGACAAAATGAGAAATACCCCACATGTGGGCATAGTGGCTACCTAACCCCTGCCGCCTCACGGGTCCCCAACGCTCTACATGGGGGACAAAATCAGAAATGGCCCACATGTGGGCGCAGTGGCTACCTAACCGGTGCCGTCTTGGGGGTCCCCAATGCTCTGCACCAGGGGACAAAATCAGAAATGGCCCACATGTGGGCACAGTGGCTACGTAACCCTTGCCGCCTCATGGGTCCCCAGTGCTCTGCACGAGGAGAAACTTGGAAGTGGTCCTCATGTGGCCACGGTGGCTACGTAACGCTTGCGGTCTCCGGGTTCTCCAATTCTTTCAACGGGGGAAAAAATCACAAATGGCCCACATGTGGGCACAGTGGCTACCTAACCCCTGCCGTCTCAAGGGGCCCCAATGCTTTGGGCGGGGGACAAGTTCAGAAATGGCCCACATGTGGGCACAGTGGCTAGCGAACTCCTGCCATCTCGGGGGTCCCCAATGCTCTGCACGAGGACAATATCAGAAATGGCCCACATGTGGGCACAGTGGCTAGTGAACTTCTGCCATCTCGGGGGTCCCCAATGCTTTGCACGAGGACAAAATCAGAAATGGCCCACATGTGGGCACAGTGGCTACGTAACCCCTGCCGTCTCGGGGGTCCCCAATGCTCTGCACGAGGACAAAATTGGAAGTGGTCCTCATCTGGCCACGGTGGCTACGTAACCCTTGCCGTCCCCAGGGTCCCCAATTCTTTCAACGGGGGACAAAATCACAAATGGCCCTCATGTGGGCACAATGGCTAGCGAACCCCTGCGTCTCGGGGGTCCCCTATGCTTTGGACGAGGGACAAAATCAGAAATGGCCCGCGTGTGGGCACAGTGGCTACCTGACCCCTGCCGTCCCGGGGGTCCCAAACACTCTGCACGGGGGACAAAATCACAAGTGGCCCACATGTGGGAAGTGGCTACGTAACCCCTGCCGTCCCGGGGATCCCCAATGCTCTGCACTGGGGGACAAAATTAGAAATGGCCCACATGTGGCCACAGTGGATACGTAACCCCTACCGTCTCCTGGCTCCCCAATGCTTTGGACGGGGGACAAAATCACACATGGCCCACATGTGGGCACAGTGGCTACCTAACCCCTGCCGTCTCGGGGGTCCCCAATGCTTTGGACGGGGGACAAAATCAGAAATGGCCCACATGTGGGCACAGTAGCCAGCGAACACCTGCAATCTCGGGGGTTCCCAATACTCTGCATGGCGGACGAAATCAGAAATGGCCCGCATGTGGGCATACTGGCTACCTTGCCCCTGCCGTCTCGGGGGTCCCCACCGCTTTGGACAGGGGACAAAATCACAAATGGCCCACATGTGGCCACAGTGGCTACCTAACCCCTGCCGTCTCGGGGGTCCTCAACGCTCTACACCGGTGACATCATCAGAAATGGCCCACATGTGGGCACATTGGCTACGTAACCCGTGCCGTCTCGGGGGTCCCCAATGCTTTCAACGGGGGACAAAATTAGAAATGGCCCACATGCGGGCACAGTGGCTACCTACCCCCCTGCCGTCTCGGGGGTCCCCAATGCTCTGCACAGGGACAAAATCAGAGGTGACCCACATGTGGGCACAGTGGCCAGCGAACCCCTGCCATCTCGGGGGTTCCCAATGCTTTGGACGGGACCGGAATCAGAAAAAGCCCACATGTGGGCACAATGGCTACCTTACTCCTGCCATCTCGGGGGTCCCCAATGCTTTGGACGGGGGACAAAATCAGAAATGGCCCACATGTGGGCACAGTGGCTACCTAACCCCGGTCGTCTCGGGGGTCCCTAATTCTCTGCACGGGGGACAAAATGAGAAATACCTCACATGTGGGCAGAGTGGCGACATAAACCGTGCCGTCTCGGGGGTCCCCCATGCTTTCAACAGGGGACAAAATCAGAAATGGCCCATATGTGGGCACAGTGGCTACCTTACCCCTGCCATCTCGGGGGTCCCCATTGCTTTGGACGGGGGACAAAATCAGGAATGGCCGAGATGTGGGCACAGTGGCTACCTAACCCGTGCCGCCTCAGGGGTCCCGAACGCTGTGTACGGGGGACAAAATCAGAACTGGCCCACATGTGGGCACAGTGGCTACCTAACGCCTGCCGTCTCGGGGGTCCCCAATGCTTTGGACGGGGGACAAAATCAGAAATGGCCCACAAGCGGGCACAATGGCTACGTAACACCTGCCAACTCGGGGGTCCTCAATGCTTTCGACGGGGAAAGAAATCAGAAATGGCCCACATGTGGGCACAATGGCTACCTTACTCCTGCCATCTCGGGGGTCCTCAACGCTCTGCACGGGGGACAAAATCAGAAAACGCCCACATGTGGCCACAGTGGCTACCTAACCCCTGCCGTCTCGGGGGGCCCCAATGCTCTGCACGAGGACGAAATCAGAAGTGGCCCACATGTGGGCATAGTGGCTACGTAACCCGTGCCGTCTGAGGGGTCCCCAATGCTCTGCACAGGGACAAAATCAGAAATGGCCCGCATGTGATCACAGTGGCTAGGAAACCCATGCCGTGTCGGGGGTCCCCAATGATTTGGACCGGGACATAATCAGAAGTGGTCCACATGTGGGCACGGTGGTTGGCGAACCCCTGCTGTCTCGTGGGTCCCCAATTCTGTGCACGGGGGACAAAATGAAAAAAGGCCCAGATGTGGGCATAGTGGCTACCTAACCCCTGCCGTGTCAGGGGTGCCCAATGCTTGGGACGGAGGACAAAATCAGAAATGGCCCACATGTGGGCAGAGTGGCTACGTTACCCCTGCCATCTCGGGGGTCCCCAATGCTGTGCACGGGGACAAAATCCGAAATGGCCCACAGGTGATCACAGTGGCTAGCAACCCCTACCGTGTCGGGGGTCCCCAATGCTTTGGACCGGGATATAGTGAGTGATATGTGGGCATAGTGGCTACCTTACCCCTGCCGTCTCGGGGGTCCCCGATGCTTTGGATAGGGGACAAAATCACAAATGGCCCACATGTGGGCACAGTGGCTACCTGAACCGTGCCGTCTCCGGGGTCCCCAATGCTGTGCACGGGGACAAAATCAGAAATGGCCCACATGTGGGCACAGTGGCTAGCGAACCCCTGCCATCTCGGGGGTCCCCAATGCTTTGAACGGGGGACAAAATCAGAAATGGCCCAAATGTGGGCACAATGGCTACGTAACCCCTGCCGTCCGGGGGGTGCCCAATGCTTTCAACGGGGGGAAAAAATCAGAAATGGCCCAGATTTGGGCACACTGGCTACCTAACCCCTGCGGTCTCGGGGGTCCCCAATGCTTTGGACGGGGGACAAAATCAGAAATGGCCCACATGTGGGCACAGTGGTTGGCGAACCCCTGCTGTCTCCAGGCTCCCCAATTCTTTGCATGGGGGACAAAATCAGAAATGGCCAGCATGTGGGCATAGTGGCTACCAAACCCCTACCGTCTCGGGGGTCCCCAATGCTCTGGACAGGGGACAGATTCAGAAATGGTCCACATGTGGGCACAGTGGCTACCTAACCCCTGTCATTGCGGGGGTCCTCAATGCTCTGCACGAGGACAAAATCACAAATGGCCCACATGTGGGCACACTCGCTACCTAACCCCTGCCGTCTCGGGGGTCCCCAATGCTTTGCAGCGGGGGACAAAATCACAAAAGGCCCACCAATGGGCACAGTGGCCACCTAACCCCTGCCGTCTCCGGGGTCCCCATTGCTTTGGATGGGGGATAAATCGGAAATGGCCCACAAGCGGCCACACTGGCTACCAAACCTCTGCCGTCTCGGGGGTCCTCAAGGCTTTCAACGGAGGACAAAATCAGAAATGGCCCACATGTGGGCACAATGGCTACCTAACACGTGCCGTCTCGGGGGTCCCCAATGCTCTGTACCGGGGGATAAAATCAGAAATGGCCTACATGTGGGCACAGTGGCTACCGAACCCCTGCCGTCTCGGGGGTCCCCAATGCTTTGGACGGGGGACAAAATCAGAAATGGCCCACATGAGGGCACAGTGGTTACCTGACCCCTGCCGTCTCGGGGGTCCCCAACGCTCTGAACGGGGGCCAAAATCAGAAATGGCCCACATGAGGGCACAGTGGCTACCTAACCCCTGCCGTCTCGGGGTCCCCAATGCTTTGGATAGGGGACAAAATCAGAAATGGCCCACATGTGGGCACAGTGGCTACCTAACCCCTGCCGTCTCGGGGTCCCCAATGCTTTGGATAGGGGACAAAATCAGAAATGGCCCACATGTGGGCACAGTGGCTACGTAACCCTTGCCGTCTCGGGGGTCCCCAATGCTTTGGACGGGGGACAAAGTCAGAAATGGCCCAATCGGGGCACAGTGGCTACCTAACCCCTGCCGTCTCGGGGTCCCCAATGCTTTGGACAGGTGACAAAATCAGAAATGGCCCACATGTGGGCACACTGGCTACGTAAAACCTGCCGTCTCGGGGGTCCCCAATGCTTTTGATGGGGGACAAAATCACAAATGGCCCTCTTGCGGGCGCAGTGGCTTTCGAACCCCTGCCGTCTCGGGGGTCCCCAATGCTTTCAACGGGGGACAAAATCGAAATTGGCCCATATGTGGGCACAATGGCTACCTAACCCCTGCCGTCTCGGGGGTCCCCAATTCTTTGCACGGGGCACAAAATCAGAAATACCCCACATGTGGGCACAGTGGCTACCTAAGCCCTGCCGTCTCGGGGGTCTGCAATGCTTTGCACTGGGACAAAATCACAAATGGCCCACATGTGGGCACAGTGGGTACCTTACCCATGCCGTTTCGGGGGTCCCCAAAGCCAGGGGGGGGGGGGGGATTCTCGGAAATCGGATATCATGCTTAAAAACCCCCCCAGAGCCAAATTTAAAAAAGGGGGGGGGGTTGGGGGGGTTTAAGGGGGATTTTCGCTGCGCGGGGGTATTGTCCGCGGAAACCCCCCCCCCCCCCAGGCCCCCCAAACCCCCCCCCCCCCCCCCCCCCAATGAAGAACATAGTGTCGGGCACCTCCGAACAGTTGGGTATGCGGCCCAGGTGTGATCCGACAATTCGCACCGCCCCTACCAACGTCTATGGTAGGGTTTCATCGGCTTGGGTATTTCCGGCCGTGGGTACCAGAAACCTCGGGACTGTGGGTCTCCGAGGCGGTCATGGGGTTCGAAGTACACCATGGGGTTAGAATTGCAGCATGGGGGTTGACCCGCATCAAGGTCCGTCATGGGGTTCGGAATGCATCATGGGGTTAGAAATACACCATGGGGTGAGAAATGCGGCAAGGGGAGGGCCTAAAAGAAGGAGTGTGTGTGTGTGTGTGACTATACTGGTCGGCCGACGCAACTCAGGAGGCCCTTAAGGCTATGGCTGGCCAGGCCTCCCTCCCCGCGCCATTGTGTGGGCCTTCCAGTCCTAGTGTGCATGCAACTACAAGGGAAGGAGAGGGAGAGCGAGGAGGTGTAGGGGGTGGGGGAGGTATCCGTTTGTGACGCGCGCGTGTGTGTGTGTGTGTGTGCATGTAGCTCCGCCTACTTCTTCCGCCCTAACGTCTTCACCGTGCAACGCTTCTTCGCATTTTGCTTGGTAGCGCTGATGGGCCGTTTTGTGCCCTTGCCAAGAACGGCTTTCTTTTGCGGGACAACTTCCACCGCGGAAGAAGAGGTGGAAGAGGAAGAAGATGAGGAAGAAGAGGAGATATTGCCATCCTCGGAAGTTGCGGCACTCTCGTTACCGCTAGACGAATCGTTATCTGCGGAAGACCTAGATTCCACAGAGCTTGCATCCTCCTCCGGTTTCCAGTCCCAATCGCAGCGTCCAAGAGAGGCTTCAGAGAAGGACGCACTCTCGTTGTCCACCGCCTTTGCCACTTTCAAAGTGATCTTGGGCTTCATCACCATGGGGATTTTTTTGGCTCGCCCCCTTTTTTTCTCATCGTCTCGCCCAACTACAACCCATTCCGTCAAATCAACGGTGTTGGGTGGCACGGTTGGATGGCACTGAGCCAAGTGAGTTTTGATGTTCAAAACCCACGGGGTGGCACTGCAGCCGGGAATAGGACATTCACGGGGCATGATTTCTTTTTTGCGCGTGGCCATTGCGAGCTTCAATGGGCCCACACACGGGCATGTGCTACTGATTTTCTTGCCCACAATACTTGTGGTACACGTGCCTGTTGTGCGTCCACAAAAACCACAAGGTTCGGCCTCACCATGCATCCTTGGGTTAGTTACCACCTCTCCTTTCTGCAAGTGCACTGCCACATGATGACGCATCCTAGCCAAAGCAACGGCCACTCCACAAAAGAAACGAAATTCTGTTGCTTCTGCGGGCCGCACGCTAGTATGTGCCACACCAGCGTATGGCTCTGCACGCAACTGAGGACAATTGGGTACCTGTGCAGTTTTCACAAAGCCCACAAGTGGCCCACAAGTGGGCAAAGTGGCTACCTCACCCCTGCCGCATCGGGGATCCCCACCGCTTCAGAGCGGGGGGCAACATCGGAAGTGGCCCACAAGTGGGCAAATTGGCTACCTCACCCCTGCTGTATCGGGGATCCCAGCGGAGGGCAAAATCAGAAGTGGCCCACAAGTGGGCAAATTGGCTACCTCACCCCTGCTGTATCGGGGATCCCCACCGCTCCAGCGCGGGGGGCAAAATCAGAAGTGGCCCACAAGTGGGCAAATTGGCTACCTCACCCCTGCCGTATCGGGGATCCCCGCCGCTTCAGAGCGGGGGGCAAAATCAGAAGTGGCCCACAAGTGGGCAAATTGGCTACCTCACCCCTGCTGTATCGGGGATCCCCACTGCTCCAGCGCGGGGGGCAAAATCAGAAGTGGCCCACAAGTGGGCAAATTGGCTACCTCACCCCTGCCGTATCGGGGATCCCCGCCGCTTCAGAGCGGGGGGCAAAATCAGAAGTGACCCACAAGTGGCCAAATTGGCTACCTCACCCTTGCCGTATCGGGGATCCCCGCCGCTTCATAGTGGGGGGCAAAATCAGAAGTGGCCCACAAGTGGGCGAATTGGCTACCTCACCCCTGCCGTATTGGGGATCCCCGCAGCTCCAGCGCGGGGGGCAAAATCAGAAGTGGCCCACAAGTGGGCAAATTGGCTACCTCACCCCTGCCGTATCGGGGATCCGCACCGCTTCAGAGCGGGGGGCAAAATCAGAAGTGGCCCACAAGTGGGCAAATTGGCTACCTCACCCCTGCCGTATCGGGGATCCCCGCCGCTTCAGAGCGGGGGGAAAAATCAGAAGTGGCCCACAAGTGGGCAAATTGGCTACCTCACCCCTGCCGTATCGGGATTCCCAGCGGAGGGCAAAATCAGAAGTGGCCCACAAGTGGGCAAATTGGCTACCTCACCCCTGCTGTATCGGGGATCCCCACCGCTCCAGCGCGGGGGGCAAAATCAGAAGTGGCCCACAAGTGGGCAAAGTGGCTACCTCACCCCTGCCGTATCGGGGATCCCCGCCGCTTCACAGCGGGGGGCAAAATCAGAAGTGACCCACAGGTGGGCAAATTGGATACCTCACCCCTGCCGTATCAGGAATCCCCACCGCTTCAGAGCGGGGGGCAAAATCAGAAGTGGCCCACAAGTGGGCAAATTGGCTACCTCACCCCTGCCGTATCGGGGATCCCCGCCGCTTCAGAGCGGGGGGGAAAATCAGAAGTGGCCCACAAGTGGGCAAATTGGCTACCTCACCCCTGCCGTATCGGGATTCCCAGCGGAGGGCAAAATCAGAAGTGGCCCACAAGTGGGCAAATTGGCTACCTCACCCCTGCTGTATCGGGGATCCCCACCGCTCCAGCGCGGGAGGCAAAATCAGAAGTGGCCCACAAGTGGGCAAATTGGCTACCTCACCCCTGCCGTATCGGGGATCTCCGCCGCTTCAGAGCGGGGGGCAAAATCAGAAGTGGCCCACAAGTGGGCAAATTGGCTACCTCACCCCTGCCGTATCGGGGATCCCCGCCGCTTCAGAGCGGGGGGCAAAATCAGAAGTGGCCCACAAGTGGGCAAATTGGCTACCTCACCCCTGCCGTATCGGGGATCCCCGCCGCTCCAGCGCGGGGGGCAAAATCAGAAGTGGCCCACAAGTGGGCAAATTGGCTACCTCACCCCTGCCGTATCAGGGATCCCCACCGCTTCAGAGCGGGGGGCAAAATCAGAAGTAGCCCACAAGTGGGCAAATTGGCTACCTCACCCCTGCAGTATCGGGGATCCCCGCCGCTCCAGCGCGAGGGGCAAAATCAGAAGTGGCCCACAAGTGGGCAAAGTGGCTACCTCACCCCTGCCGTATCGGGGACCCCCGCAGCTCCAGCGCGGGGGGCAAAATCAGAAGTGGCCCACAAGTGGGCAAATTGGCTACCTCACCCCTGTTGTATCGGGGATCCCCACCGCTCCAGCGCGTGGGGCAAAATCAGAAGTGGCCCACAAGTGGGCAAATTGGCTACCTCACCCCTGCCGTATCGGGGATCTCCGCCGCTTTAGAGCGGGGGGCAAAATCAGAAGTGGCCCACAAGTGGGCAAATTGGCTACCTCACCCCTGCCGTATCGGGGATCCCCGCCGCTTCAGAGCGGGGGGCAAAATCAGAAGTGGCCCACAAGTGGGCAAATTGGCTACCTCACCCCTGCCGTATCGGGGATCCCCGCCGCTTCAGCGCGGGGGGCAAAATCAGAAGTGGCCCACAAGTGGGCAAATTGGCTACCTCACCCCTGCCGTATCAGGGATCCCCACCGCTTCGAAGCGGGGGGCAAAATCAGAAGTGGCCCACAAGTGGGCAAATTGGCTACCTCACCCGTGCCGTATCGGGGATCCCCACCGCTTCAGAGCAGGGGGCAAAATCAGAAGTGGCCCACAAGTGGGCAAAGTGGCTACCTCACCCCTGCCGTATCGGGGATCTCCGCCGCTTTAGAGCGGGGGGCAAAATCAGAAGTGACCCACAAGTGGGCAAATTGGCTACCTCACCCCTGCCGTATCGGGGATCCCCACCGCTTCAGAGCAGGGGGCAAAATCAGAAGTGGCCCACAAGTGGGCAAAGTGGCTACCTCACCCCTGCCGTATCGGGAATCCCTGCCGCTTCAGAGCGGGGGGCAAAATCAGAAGTGGCCCACAAGTGGGCAAATTGGCTACCTCACCCCTGCCGTATCGGGGATCCCCGCCGCTTCAGAGCGGGGGGCAAAATCAGAAGTGGCCCACAAATGGGCAAATTGGCTACCTCACCCCTGCCGTATCGGGGATCCGCGCCGCTTCAGAGCGAGGGCAAAATCAGAAGTGGCCCACAGATGGGCAAATCGAGTACCTCACCGCTGCTGTATCGGGGATCCCCGCCGCTCCAGCGCGGGGGGCAAAATCAGAAATGGCCGGCAAGTGTGCAAATTGGCTACCTCACCCCTGCCGTATCGGGGATCCCCACTGCTTCAGAGCGGGGGGCAAAATCAGAAGTGGCCCACAAGTGGGAAAAGTGGCTACTCACCCCTGCCGTATCGGGGATCCCCGCCGCTTCACAGCGGGGGGCAAAATCAGAAGTGGCCCACAAGTGGGCAAATTGGCTACCTCACCCCTGCCGTATCGGGGATCCCCGCCGGTTCAGCGCGGGGGGCAAAATCAGAAGTGGCCCACAAGTGGGCAAAGTGGCTACCTCACCCCTGCCGTATCGGGGATCCCCGCCCCTCCAGCGCGGGGGGCAAAATCAGAAGTGGCCCACAAGTGGGCAAAGTGGCTACCTCACCCCTGCCGTATCGGGGATCCCCGCCGCTTCAGAGCGGGGGGCAAAATCAGAAGTGGCCCACAAGTGGGCAAATTGGCTACCTCACCCCTGCTGTATCGGGGATCCCCGCCGCTTCAGAGCGGGGGGCAAAATCAGAAGTGGCCCACAAGTGGGCAAAATGGCTACCTCACCCCTACTGTATCGGGGATCCCCGCAGCTCCAGCGCGGGGGGCAAAATCAGAAGTGGCCCACAAGTGGGCAAAGTGGCTACCTCACCCCTGCCGTATCAGGGATCCCCACCGCTTCAGAGCGGGGGGCAAAATCAGAAGTGGCCCACAAGTGGGCAAATTGGCTACCTCACCCCTGCCGTATCGGGGATCCCCGCAGCTCCAGCGCGGGGGGCAAAATCAGAAGTGGCCCACAAGTGGGCAAATTGGCTACCTCACCCCTGCCGTATCGGGGATCCCCACCGCTTCAGAGCGGGGGGCAAAATCAGAAGTAGCCCACAAGTGGGCAAATTGGCTACCTCACCCCTGCCGTATCAGGGATTCCCACCGCTCCAGCGCGGGGGGCAAAATCAGAAGTGGCCCACAAGTGGGCAAAGTGGCTACCTCACCCCTGCCGTATCGGGGATCCCCGCCGCTGCAGAGCGGGGGGCAAAATCAGAAGTGGCCCACAAGTGGGCAAATTGGCTACCTCACCCCTGCCGTATCGGGGATGCCCAAAGCTTTGCACCAGATAACAAAATCAGAAATGGCCCACATGTGGGCACAGTGGCTACCTCACCCCTGCCGTCTCGGGGGTACTCAATGATTTGGACAGGAGACAAAATCAGAAATTACCCACAAGCGGGCACAGTGGCTATCTAACCCCTGCCGTCTCGGGGGTTCCCGCTGCTCTGAGCGGGGGACAAAATCAGAAATGGCCCATATGTGGGCACAGTGGCTACCCAACCCCTGCCGTCTCGGGGGTCCCTAATGCTTTGGACGGGGGACAAAATCAGAAATGTTCCACTTGTGGGCACAGTGGCTACGTAACTCGTGCCGTCTCGGGGGTCCCCAATGCTTTGGATGGGGGACAAAATCAGAAACGGCCCACATGTGGGCACAGTGGCTGCCTAACCCCTCCCATCTCGGGGGTCCCCAATGCTTTGCACAGGGGAGAAAATCAGAATGGCCCAGATTTGGGCACACTGGCTACCTAACCTCTGCCGTCTCGGGGGTACTCAATGATTTGGACGGGGGACAAGATCAGAAATGGCCCAAATGTGGGCACAGTGGCTGCCTAATCCGTGCCGTCTCGGGGCTCCCCAATGCTTTGGACAGGGGACAAAATCAGAAATGACCCACAAGCGGGCAAAGTGGTTACCTAACCCCTGCCGTCTCGGGGGTACCTAAAGCTTTGGAGGGGGGACAAAATGAGAAATGACCCACAAGCGGGCACAGTGGCTACCTAACCCATGCCGTCTCAAGGGTCCCCAATGCTTTGGACGGCAGACAAAATCAGAAATGGCCCACATGTGGGCACATTGGCTACCTTACCCCTGCCATCTCGGCCCAATGCTTTGGACGGGGACCAAATTAGAAATGGCCCACATGGGGGCACAGTGCCTACGTAACCCCTAGCGTCTCGGGAGACCGCAATTCTCTGCACGAGGACAAAATCAGAAGTGGCCCACAAGTGGGTAAGGTGGCTACATAACCCCTGCCGCCTAGGGGGTCGCCACTGCTTCAGAGCGGGGGGCAGAGTTAGATGTGGCCCACACGTGGGCAAGGTGGCTACATCACCCCTGCCGCCTAGGGGGTCCCCATCGCTTCAGGGCAGGGGGCAAAATCAGAAGTGGCTCACAAATGGGCAAGGTGGCTACATAACCCCTGCCGCCTGTGGGTCCCAATCGCTTCAGAGCGGGGGGCAGAATCAGAAGTACCCAAAATTGGGCAAGGTGGCTGCAAAACTCTTGCCGCCTGGGGGGTCCCCACCGCTTCAGAGCGGGGGGCAGAATCAGAAGTGGCCCACAAGTGGGCAAGGTGGCCACATAACCCCTGCCGCCCGGGAGCTTCCCACCGCTTCGGAGCGGGGGGGCAGAATCAGAAGTGGCCCACAAGTGGGCAAGGTGGCTACATAACCCCTGCCGCCTGGGGGGTCCCCACCGCTTCAAAGCGGGGGGCAGAATCAGAAGTGGCCCAGAAATGGGCAAGCTAGCTACATAACCCCTGCCGCCTGGGGCTCCCCACTGCTTCAGTGCGGGGGGCAGAATCAGAAGTGGCCCACAAATGGGCAAGGTGGCTACATAACCCCTACCGCCTAGGGGGTGCCAACCGCTTCAGAGCGGGGGGCAAAATCAGAAGTGGCCCACAAGTGGGCAAGGTGGCTACATAACCCCTGCCGCCTGGGGGGTCCCCACCGCTTCAGAGCAGGGGGCAGAATCAGAAGTGGCCCACAAATGGGCAAGGTGGCTACATCACCCCTGCCGCCTGGGGGGTGCCAACCGCTTCAGAGTGGGGGGCAGAATCAGAAGTGGCCCAGAAATGGGCAAGCTAGCTACATAACCCCTGCCGCCTGGGGCTCCCCACTGCTTCAGTGCGGGGGGCAGAATCAGAAGTGGCCCACAAATGGGCAAGGTGGCTACATAACCCCTACCGCCTAGGGGGTGCCAACCGCTTCAAAGCGGGGGGCAAAATCAGAAGTGGCCCACAAGTGGGCAAGGTGGCTACATAACCCCTGCCGCCTGGGGGGTCCCCACCGCTTCAGAGCGGGGGGCAGAATCAGAAGTGGCCCACAAATGGGCAAGGTGGCTACATCACCCCTGCCGCCTGGGGGGTGCCAACCGCTTCAGAGCGGGGGGCAGAATCAGAAGTGGCCCACAAGTGGGCAGGGTGGCTACATAACCCCTGCCGCCTGGGGGGTCCCCACCCCTTCAGAGCGTGGGGCAGAATCAGAAGTGGCCCACAAATGGGCAACGTGGCTACGCAACCCCTGCCGCCTCGGGGGTCCCCACCGCTTCAGAGCGGAGGGCAGAATCGAAAGTGGCCCACAAGTGGGCAAGGTGGCTACATAACCCTTGCCGCCTGGGGGGTGCCAACCGCTTCAGAGCGGGGGGCAGAATCAGAAGTGGCCCACAAATGGGCAAAGTGGCTACATCACCCCTGCCGCCTGGGGGGTGCCCACCGCTTCAGAGCGTGGGGCAGAATCAGAAGTGGCCCACAAGTGGGCAAGGTGGCTACATAACCCCTGCCGCCTGGGGGGTGCCAACCGCTTCAGAGCTGGGGGCAGAATCAGATGTGGCCCACAAGTGGGCAAGGTGGCTACATAACCCCTGCCGTCTCGGGGGTCCCCGGCGTTTCAGAGCGCGGGGCACAATCAGAAGTGGCCCACAAGTGGGCAAGGTGGCTACATAACCCGTGCCGCCTGGGGGGTCGCCACCGCTTCGGAGCGGGGGGCAGAATCAGAAGTGGCCGACAAATGGGCAAGGTGGCTACATAACCCCTGCCGCCTTGGGGGTGCCAACCTCCTCAGAGCGGGGGGCAGAATCAGAGGTGGCCCACAAGTGGGCAAGGTGGCTACATAACCCCTGCCGCCTGGGGGGTCCCCACGGCTTCACAGCGGGGGGCAGAATCAGAAGTGGCCCACAAATGGGCAAAGTGGCTACATCACCCCTGCCGCCTGGGGGGTGCCCACCGCTTCAGAGCGGGGGGCAGAATCAGAAGTGGCCCACAAGTGGGCAAGGTGGCTACATAACCCCTGCCGCCTGGGGGGTCCCCACCGCTTCAGAGCGGGGGGCAGAATCAGAAGTGGCCCACAAGTGGGCAAGGTGGCTACATAACCCTTGCCGCCTAGGGGGTCCCCACCGCTTCAGAGCGGGGGGCAGAATCAGAAGTGGCCCACAAGTGGGCAAGGTGGCTACATAACCCCTGCCGCCTGGGGCGTCCCCACCGCTTCAGAGCGGGGGGCAGAATCAGAAGTGGCCCACAAATGGGCAAGGTGGCTACATAACCCCTGCCACCTAGGGGTCCCCGCCGCTTCAGAGCGGGGGGCAGAATCAGAAGTGGCCCACAAGTGGGCAAGGTGGCTACATAACCCCTGCCGCTTGGGGGGTCCCCACCGCTTCAGAGCGGGGGGCAGAATCAGAAGTGGCCCACAAATGGGCAAGGTGGCTGCATATCCCCTGCCGCCTGGGGGGTCCCCACCGCTTCAGAGCGGGGGGCAGAATCAGAAGTGGCCCACAAGTGGGCAAGGTGGCTACATAACCCCTGCCGCCTAGGGTGTGCCAACCGCTTCAGACCCGGGGGCAGAATCAGAAGTGGCCCGTAAATGGGCAAGGTGGGTACATAACCCCTGCCGCCGGGGGGGGTCCCCACCGCTGCAGAGGGAAAGGCAGAATCATAAGTGGCCAACAAGTGGGCAAGGTGGCTACGTAACCCCTGCCACCTGGGGGGTCCCCAACGCTTCAGAGCGGGAGGCAGAATCAGAAGTGGCCCACAAATGGGCAAGGTGGCTACATCAACCCTGCCGCCTAGGGGGCCCCCACCGCTTCAGATCGGGGGGCAGAATCAGAAGTGGCCCACAAGTGGGCAAGGTGGCTACATAACCCTTGCCGCCTAGGGGGTCCCCACCGCTTCAGAGCGGGGGGCAGAATCAGAAGTGGCCCACAAGTGGGCAAGGTGGCTACATAACCCCTGCCGCCTGGGGTGTGCCAACCGCTTCAGACCGGGGTGCAGAATCAGAAGTGGCCCGTAAATGGGCAACGTGGCTACGTAACCCCTGCCGCCTGGGGGGTCCCCACCGCTTCAGAGCGCGGGGCAGAATCAGAAGTGGCCGACAAATGGGCAAGGTGGCTACATAACCCCTGCCGCCTGGGGTGTGCCAACCGCTTGAGACCGGGGGGCAGAATCAGAAGTGGCCCACAAATGGGCAAGGTGGCTACGTAACCCCTGCCGCCTCGGGGGTTCCCCACTGCTTCAGGGCGGGGGGCAGAATCAGAAGTCGCCCAAAAAATGGGCAAGCTAGCTGCATAACCCCTGCCGCCTGGGGGGTGCCAACCGCTTCAGAGCGGGGGGCAGAATCAGAAGTGGCCCACAAGTGGGCAAGTTGGCTACATAACCCCTGCCGCCAGGGGGGTCCCCACTGCTTCAGAGCGGGAGGCAGAATCAGATGTGGCCCACAAGTGGGCAAGTTGGCTACATAACCCCTGCCGCCAGGGGGGTCCCCACTGCTTCAGAGCGGGGGGCAGAATCAGAAGTGGCCCACAAATGGGCAAGGTGGCTACATAACCCCTGCCGCCGGGGGGGTCCCCACCGCTGCAGAGCGAAAGGCAGAATCATAAGTGGCCCACAAGTGGGCAAGGTGGCTACGTAACCCCTGCCGCCTGGGGGGTCCCCACCGCTTCAAAGCGGGAGGCAGAATCAGAAGTGGCCCACAAATGGGGAAGGTGGCTACATAACCCCTACCGCATGGGGGGCCCCCACCGCTTCATATCGGGGGGCAGAATCAGATGTGGCCCACAAGTGGGCAAGTAGGCTACATAACCCCTGCCGCCTGGGGGGTCCCCACTGCTTCAGAGCGGGGGGCAGTATCAGAAGTGGCCCACAAGTGGGCAAGGTGGCTACATAACCCCTGCCGCCGGGGGGGTCCCCACTGCTTCACAGCGGGGGGAAGAATCAGAAGTGGCCCACAAATGGGCAAGGTGGCTACATAACCCCTGCCGCCTGGGGGGTCCCCACCCCTTCAGAGCGGGGGGCAGAATCAGAAGTGGCCCACAAATGGGCAAGGTGGCTACGTAACCCCTGCCGCCTGGGGGGTGCCAACCGCTTCAGAGCGTGGGGCAGAATCAGAAGTGGCCCACAAGTGGGCAAGGTGGCTACATAACCCCTGCCACCTAGGAGTCCCCACGGCTTCAGAGCGGGGGGCAGAATCAGAAGTGGCCCACAAGTGGGCAAGGTGGCTACATAACCCTTGCCGCCTAGGGGGTCCCCACCGCTTCAGAGCGGGGGGCAAAATCAGAAGTGGCCCACAAGTGGGCAAGGTGGCTACATAACCCCTGCCACCTAGGGGTCCCCGCCGCTTCAGAGCGTGGGGCAGAATCAGAAGTGGCCCACAAATGGGCAAGGGGGCTGCATAACCCCTGCCGCCTGGGGGGTCCCCATTGCTTCAGAGCGGGGGGCAGAATCAGAAGTGGCCCACAAGTGGGCAAGGTGGCTACATAACCCGTGCCGCCTGGGGTGTGCCAACCGCTTCAGACCGGGGGGCAGAATCAGAAGTGGCCCGTAAATGGGCAACGTGGCTACGTAACCCCTGCCGCTTGGGGGGTCCCCACCGCTTCAGAGCGCGGGGCAGAATCAGAAGTGGCCCACAAATGGGCAAGGTGGCTACATAACCCCTGCCGCCTGGGGTGTGCCAACCGCTTGAGACCGGGGGGCAGAATCAGAAGTGGCCCACAAATGGGCAAGGTGGCTACGTAACCCCTGCCGCCTCGGGGGTTCCCCACTGCTTCAGGGCGGGGGGCAGAATCAGAAGTGGCCCACAAATGGGCAAGCTAGCTGCATAACCCCTGCCGCCTGGGGGGTGCCAACCGCTTCAGAGCGGGGGGCAGAATCAGAAGTGGCCCACAAGTGGGCAAGTTGGCTACATAACCCCTGCCGCCAGGGGGGTCCCCACTGCTTCAGAGCGGGAGGCAGAATCAGATGTGGCCCACAAGTGGGCAAGTTGGCTACATAACCCCTGCCGCCAGGGGGGTCCCCACTGCTTCAGAGCGGGGGGCAGAATCAGAAGTGGCCCACAAATGGGCAAGGTGGCTACATAACCCCTGCCGCCGGGGGGGTCCCCACCGCTGCAGAGCGAAAGGCAGAATCATAAGTGGCCCACAAGTGGGCAAGGTGGCTACGTAACCCCTGCCGCCTGGGGGGTCCCCACCGCTTCAAAGCGGGAGGCAGAATCAGAAGTGGCCCACAAATGGGGAAGGTGGCTACATAACCCCTACCGCATGGGGGGCCCCCACCGCTTCATATCGGGGGGCAGAATCAGATGTGGCCCACAAGTGGGCAAGTAGGCTACATAACCCCTGCCGCCTGGGGGGTCCCCACTGCTTCAGAGCGGGGGGCAGTATCAGAAGTGGCCCACAAGTGGGCAAGGTGGCTACATAACCCCTGCCGCCGGGGGGGTCCCCACTGCTTCACAGCGGGGGGAAGAATCAGAAGTGGCCCACAAATGGGCAAGGTGGCTACATAACCCCTGCCGCCTGGGGGGTCCCCACCCCTTCAGAGCGGGGGGCAGAATCAGAAGTGGCCCACAAATGGGCAAGGTGGCTACGTAACCCCTGCCGCCTGGGGGGTGCCAACCGCTTCAGAGCGTGGGGCAGAATCAGAAGTGGCCCACAAGTGGGCAAGGTGGCTACATAACCCCTGCCACCTAGGAGTCCCCACGGCTTCAGAGCGGGGGGCAGAATCAGAAGTGGCCCACAAGTGGGCAAGGTGGCTACATAACCCTTGCCGCCTAGGGGGTCCCCACCGCTTCAGAGCGGGGGGCAAAATCAGAAGTGGCCCACAAGTGGGCAAGGTGGCTACATAACCCCTGCCACCTAGGGGTCCCCGCCGCTTCAGAGCGTGGGGCAGAATCAGAAGTGGCCCACAAATGGGCAAGGGGGCTGCATAACCCCTGCCGCCAGGGGGGTCCCCACCGCTTCAGAGCGGGGGGCAGAATCAGAAGTGGCCCACAAGTGGGCAAGGTGGCTACATAACCCGTGCCGCCTGGGGTGTGCCAACCGCTTCAGACCGGGGGGCAGAATCAGAAGTGGCCCGTAAATGGGCAACGTGGCTACGTAACCCCTGCCGCTTGGGGGGTCCCCACCGCTTCAGAGCGCGGGGCAGAATCAGAAGTGGCCCACAAATGGGCAAGGTGGCTACATAACCCCTGCCGCCTGGGGTGTGCCAACCGCTTGAGACCGGGGGGCAGAATCAGAAGTGGCCCACAAATGGGCAAGGTGGCTACGTAACCCCTGCCGCCTCGGGGGTTCCCCACTGCTTCAGGGCGGGGGGCAGAATCAGAAGTGGCCCACAAATGGGCAAGCTAGCTGCATAACCCCTGCCGCCTGGGGGGTGCCAACCGCTTCAGAGCGGGGGGCAGAATCAGAAGTGGCCCACAAGTGGGCAAGTTGGCTACATAACCCCTGCCGCCAGGGGGGTCCCCACTGCTTCAGAGCGGGAGGCAGAATCAGATGTGGCCCACAAGTGGGCAAGTTGGCTACATAACCCCTGCCGCCAGGGGGGTCCCCACTGCTTCAGAGCGGGGGGCAGAATCAGAAGTGGCCCACAAATGGGCAAGGTGGCTACATAACCCCTGCCGCCGGGGGGGTCCCCACCGCTGCAGAGCGAAAGGCAGAATCATAAGTGGCCCACAAGTGGGCAAGGTGGCTACGTAACCCCTGCCGCCTGGGGGGTCCCCACCGCTTCAAAGCGGGAGGCAGAATCAGAAGTGGCCCACAAATGGGGAAGGTGGCTACATAACCCCTACCGCATGGGGGGCCCCCACCGCTTCATATCGGGGGGCACAATCAGATGTGGCCCACAAGTGGGCAAGTAGGCTACATAACCCCTGCCGCCTGGGGGGTCCCCACTGCTTCAGAGCGGGGGGCAGTATCAGAAGTGGCCCACAAGTGGGCAAGGTGGCTACATAACCCCTGCCGCCGGGGGGGTCCCCACTGCTTCACAGCGGGGGGCAGAATCAGAAGTGGCCCACAAATGGGCAAGGTGGCTACATAACCCCTGCCGCCTGGGGGGTCCCCACCCCTTCAGAGCGGGGGGCAGAATCATAAGTGGCCCACAAATGGGCAACGTGGCTACGTAACCCCTGCCGCCTGGGGGGTCCCCACCGCTTCAGAGCGGGGGGCAGAATCAGAAGTGGCCCACAAGTGGGCAAGGTGGCTACATAACCCTTGCCGCCTAGGGGGTCCCCACCGCTTCAGAGCGGGGGGCAGAATCAGAAGTGGCCCACAAATGGGCAAGGTGGCTACATAACCCCTGCCGCCTGGGGGGTCCCCACCGCTTCAGAGCGGGGGGCAGAATCAGAAGTGGCCCACAAATGGGCAAGGTGGCTACATAACCCCTGCCACCTAGGGGTCCCCGCCGCTTCAGAGCGGGGGGCAGAATCAGAAGTGGCCCACAAGTGGGCAAGGTGGCTACATATCCCCTGCCGCCTGGGGGGTCCCCACCGCTTCAGAGCGGGGGGCAGAATCAGAAGTGGCCCACAAGTGGGCAAGGTGGCTACATAACCCCTGCCGCCTGGGGCTCCCCACTGCTTCAGTGCGGGGGGCAGAATCAGATGTGGCCCACAAGTGGGCAAGGTGGCTACATAACCCCTGCCGCCTGGGGGGTCCCCGGCGTTTCAGAGCGGGGGGCAGAATCAGAAGTGGCTCACAAGTGGGCAAGGTGGCTACATCACCCCTGCCGCCTGGGGGGTGCCAACCGCTTCAGAGCGGGGGGCAGAATCAGAAGTGGCCCACAAGTGGGCAAGGTGGCTACATCACCCCTGCCGCCTTGGGGGTGCCAACCGCTTCAGAGCGGGGGGCAGAATCAGAGGTGGCTCACAAGTGGGCAAGGTGGCTACATAACCCCTGCCGCCTGGGGGGTCCCCACGGCTTCACAGCGGGGGGCAGAATCAGAAGTGGCCCACAAATGGGAAAGGTGGCTACATCACCCCTGCCGCCTGGGGGGTGCCAACCGCTTCAAAGCGGGGGGCAGAATCAGAAGTGGCCCACAAATGGGCAAGGGGGCTACATAACCCCTGCCGCCTGGGGGGTCCCCACCGCTTCAGAGCGGGGGGCAGAATCAGAAGTGGCCCACAAGTGGGCAAGGTGGCTACATAACCCTTGCCGCCTAGGGGGTCCCCACCGCTTCAGAGCGGGGGGCAGAATCAGAAGTGGCCCACAAATGGGCAAGGTGGCTACATAACCCCTGCCGCCTGGAGGGTCCCCACCGCTTCAGAGCGGGGGGCAGAATCAGAAGTGGCCCACAAATGGGCAAGGTGGCTACATATCCCCTGCCGCATGGAGTGTGCCAACCGCTTCAGACCGGGGGGCAGAATCAGAAGTGGCCCGTAAATGGGCAAGGTGGCTACGTAACCCCTGCCGCCTGGGGGGTCCCCACCGCTTCAGAGCGGGGGGCAAAATCAGAAGTGGCCCACAAATGGGCAAGGTGGCTGCATAACCCCTGCCGCCTGGGGGGTCCCCACCGCTTCAGAGCGGGGGCCAGAATCAGAAGTGGCCCACAAGTGGGCAAGGTGGCTACATAACCCCTGCCGCCTGGGGGGTGCCAACCGCTTCAGAGCGGGGGGCAGAATCAGAAGTGGCCCGTAAATGGGCAAGGTGGCTACGTAACCCCTGCCGCCTGGGGGGTCCCCACCGCTTCAGAGCGGGGGGCAGAATCAGAAGTGGCCCACAAGTGGGCAAGGTGGCTACATAACCCTTGCCGCCTAGGGGGTCCCCACCGCTTCAGAGCGGGGGGCAGAATCAGAAGTGGCCCACAAGTGGGCAAGGTGGCTACATAACCCCTGCCGCCTGGGGGGTCCCCACCGCTTCAGAGCGGGGGGCAGAATCAGAAGTGGCCCACAAATGGGCAAGGTGGCTACATATCCCCTGCCGCATGGAGTGTGCCAACCGCTTCAGACCGGGGGGCAGAATCAGAAGTGGCCCGTAAATGGGCAAGGTGGCTACGTAACCCCTGCCGCCTGGGGGGTCCCCACCGCTTCAGAGCGGGGGGCAAAATCAGAAGTGGCCCACAAATGGGCAAGGTGGCTGCATAACCCCTGCCGCCTGGGGGGTCCCCACCGCTTCAGAGCGGGGGGCAGAATCAGAAGTGGCCCACAAGTGGGCAAGGTGGCTACATAACCCCTGCCGCATGGAGTGTGCCAACCGCTTCAGACCGGGGGGCAGAATCAGAAGTGGCCCGTAAATGGGCAAGGTGGCTACGTAACCCCTGCCGCCTGGGGGGTCCCCACCGCTTCAGAGCGGGGGGCAAAATCAGAAGTGGCCCACAAATGGGCAAGGTGGCTGCATAACCCCTGCCGCCTGGGGGGTCCCCACCGCTTCAGAGCGGGGGGCAGAATCAGAAGTGGCCCACAAGTGGGCAAGGTGGCTACATAACCCCTGCCGCCTGGGGGGTGCCAACCGCTTCAGAGCGGGGGGCAGAATCAGAAGTGGCCCACAAGTGGGCAAGGTGGCTACATAACCCCTGCCGCCTGGGCGGTCCCCACTGCTTCAGAGCGGGGGGCAGAATCAGAAGTGGCCCACAAGTGGGCAAGGTGGCTACATAACCCCTGCCGCCGGGGGGGTCCCCACCGCTGCAGAGCGAAAGGCAGAATCATAAGTGGCCCACAAGTGGGCAAGGTGGCTACGTAACCCCTGCCACCTGGGGGATCCCCAACGCTTCAGAGCGGGAGGCAGAATCAGAAGTGGCCCACAAATGGGCAAGGTGGCTACATCAACCCTGCCGCCTAGGGGGCCCCCACCGCTTCAGATCGGGGGGCAGAATCAGAAGTGGCCCACAAGTGGGCAAGGTGGCTACATAACCCTTGCCGCCTAGGGGGTCCCCACCGCTTCAGAGCGGGGGGCAAAATCAGAAGTGGCCCACAAATGGAGAAGGTGGCTACATAACCCCTGCCACCTAGGGGTCCCCGCCGGTTCAGAGCGGGGGGCAGAATCAGAAGTGGCCCACAAATGGGCAAGGGGGCTGCATAACCCCTGCCGCCTGGGGGGTCCCCACCGCTTCAGAGCGGGGGGCAGAATCAGAAGTGGCCCACAAGTGGGCAAGGTGGCTACATAACCCCTGCCGCCTGGGGTGTGCCAACCGCTTCAGACCGGGGGGCAGAATCAGAAGTGGCCCGTAAATGGGCAAGGTGGCTACGTAACCCCTGCCGCCTGGGGGGTCCCCACCGCTTCAGAGCGCGGGGCAGAATCAGAAGTGGCCCACAAATGGGCAAGGTGGCTACATAACCCCTGCCGCCTGGGGTGTGCCAACCGCTTGAGACCGGGGGGCAGAATCAGAAGTGGCCCACAAATGGGCAAGGTGGCTACGTAACCCCTGCCGCCTCGGGGGTTCCCCACTGCTTCAGAGCGGGGGGCAGAATCAGAAGTCGCCCACAAATGGGCAAGCTAGCTACATAACCCCTGCCGCCTGGGGGGTGCCAACCGCTTCAGAGCGGGGGGCAGAATCAGAAGTGGCCCACAAGTGGGCAAGGTGGCTACATCAACCCTGCCGCCTAGGGGGCCCCCACCGCTTCAGAGCGGGTGGCAGAATCAGAAGTGGCCCACAAGTGGGCAAGTTGGCTACATAACCCCTGCCGCCAGGGGGGTCCCCACTGCTTCAGAGCGGGGGGAAGAATCAGAAGTGGCCCACAAATGGGCAAGGTGGCTACATAACCCCTGCCGCCGAGGGGGTCCCCACCGCTGCAGAGGGAAAGGCAGAATCATAAGTGGCCCACAAGTGGGCAAGGTGGCTACGTAACCCCTGCAGCCTGGGGGGTCCCCACCGCTTCAAAGCGGGGGGCAGAATCAGAAGTGGCCCACAAATGGGCAAGGAGGCTACATAACCCCTACCGCATGGGGGGCCCCCACCGCTTCATATCGGGGGGCAGAATCAGATGTGGCCCACAAGTGGGCAAGGTGGCTACATAACCCCTGCCGCCTGGGGGGTCCCCACTGCTTCAGAGCGGGGGGCAGTATCAGAAGTGGCCCACAAGTGGGCAAGGTGGCTACATAACCCCTGCCGCCGGGGGGGTCCCCACTGCTTCACAGCGGGGGGCAGAATGAGAAGTGGCCCACAAATGGGCAAGGTGGCTACATAACCCCTGCCGCCTGGGGGGTCCCCACCCCTTCAGAGCGGGGGGCAGAATCAGAAGTGGCCCGTAAATGGGCAAGGTGGCTACGTAACCCCTGCCTCCTGGGGGGTGCCAACCGCTTCAGAGCGGGGGGCAGAATCAGATGTGGCCCACAAGTGGGCAAGGTGGCTACATAACCCCTGCCAAATAGGAGTCCCCACGGCTTCAGAGCGGGGGGCAGAATCAGAAGTGGCCCACAAGTGGGCAAGGTGGCTACATAACCCCTGCCGCCTAGGGGGTCCCCACCGCTTCAGAGCAGGGGGCAGAACCAGAGGTGGCCCACAAGTGGGCAAGGTGGCTACATAACCCCTGCCGCCTGGGGGGTCCCCACCGCTGCAGAGCGGGGGGCAGAATCAGAAGTGGCCCACAAGTGGGCAAGGTGGCTACATAACCCCTGCCGCCTGGGGGGTCCCCACCGCTGCAGAGAGGGGGGCAGAATCAGAAGTGGCCCACAAGTGGGCAAGGTGGCTACACAACCCCTGCCGCCTGGGGGGTCCCCACCCCTTCAAAGCAAGGGGCAGAATCAGAAGTGGCCCACAAATGGGCAAGGTGGCTACATAACCCCTGCCGCCTGGGGGGTCCCCACCCCTTCAGAGCGGGGGGCAGAATCAGAAGTGGCCCACAAATGGGCAAGGTGGCTACATCACCCCTGCCGCCTGGGGGGTGCTAACCTCTTCAGAGCGGGGAGCAGAATCAGAGGTGGCCCACAAGTGGGCAAGGTGGCTACATCACCCCTGCCGCCTGGGGGGTCCCCACCGCTTCACAGCGGGGGGCAGAATCAGAAGTGGCCCACAAATGGGCAAGGTGGCTACATCACCCCTGCCACCTGGGGGGTGCCAACCGCTTCAGAGCGGGCGGCAGAATCAGAAGTGGCCCACAAGTGGGCAAAGTGGCTACATAACCCCTGCCGCTTGGGGGGTCCCCACCGCTTCAGAGCGGGGGGCACAATCAGAAGTGGCCCACAAGTGGGCAAGGTGCCTACATAACCCCTGCCGCCTGGGGTGTGCCAACCGCTTCAGGCCGGGGGGCAGAATCAGAAGTGGCCCACAAATGGGCAAGGTGGCTACGTCCCCCCTGCCGCCTCGGGGTTCCCCACTGCTTCAGAGCGGGGGGCAGAATCAGAAGTGGCCCACAAGTGGGCAAGCTAGCTACATAACCCCTGCCGCCTGGGGGGTGCCAACCGCTTCAGAGCGGGGGGCAGAATCAGAAGTGGCCCACAAGTGGGCAAGGTGGCTACATAACCCCTGCCGCCTGGGGGGTCCCCACCGCTTCAGAGCGGGGGGCAGAATCAGAAGTGGCCCACAAGTGGGCAAGGTGGCTACATAACCCCTGCCGCCTAGGGGGTCCCCACCGCTTCGGAGCGAGGGGCAAAATCAGAAGTGGCCCACAAATGGGCAAGGTGGTTACATAACCCTGCCACCTAGGGGTCCCCACCGCTTGAGAGCGGGGGGCAGAATCAGAAGTGGCCCGTAAATGGGCAAGGTGGCTACGTAACCCCTGCCGCCTGGGGGGTCCCCACCGCTTCAGAGCGGGGGGCAGAATCAGAAGTGGCCCACAAATGGGCAAGGTGGCTACCTCAACCCTGCCGCCTAGGGGGCCCCTACCGCTTCAGAGCAGGGGGCAGAATCAGAAGTGGCCCACAAATGGGCAAGGTGGCTACATAACCCCTGCCGCCTGGGGGGGGCCCACCGCTTCAGATCGGGGGGCAGAATCAGATGTGGCCCACAAGTGGGCAGTGTGGCTACATAACCCCTGCCGCATGGGGGGTCCCCACCGCTTCAGAGCGGGGGGCAGAATCATAAGTGGCCCACAAGTGGGCAAGGGGGCTACATAACCCCTGCCGCCTGGGGGGTCCCCACTGCTTCACAGCGGGGGGCAGAATCAGAAGTGGCCCACAAGTGGGCAAGGTGGCTACATAACCCCTGCCGCCTGGGGGGTCCCCACCGCTTCAGAGCGGGGGGCAGAATCAGAAGTGGCCCACAAATGGGCAAGGTGGCTACATAACCCCTGCCGTCTGAGGGGTCCCCACCGCTTCAGAGCGGGTGGCAGAATCAGGAGTGGCCCACAAGTGGGCAAGGTGGCTACATAACCCCTGCCGCCTCGGGGTTCCCCACTGCTTCAGAGCAGGGGGCAGAATCAGAAGTGGCCCACAAATGGGCAAGGTGGCTACGTAACCCCTGCCGCCTGGGGGGTCCCCACCGCTGCAGAGCGGGGGGCAGAATCAGAAGTGGCCCACAAGTGGGCAAGGTGGCTACATAACCCCTGCCGCCTGGGGGGTCCCCAGCGCTTCAGAGCGGGGGGCAGAATCAGAAGTGGCCCACAAGTGGGCAAGGTGGCTACATAACCCCTGCCGTCTGAGGGGTCCCCACCGCTGCAGAGCGGGGGGCAGAATCAGGAGTGGCCCACAAATGGGAAAGGTGGCTACATCACCCCTGCCGCCTGGGGGGTCCCCACCGCTGCAGAGCGGGGGGCAGAATCAGAAGTGGCCCACAAGTGGGCAAGGTGGCTACATAACCCCTGCCGTCTGAGGGGTCCCCACCGCTTCAGAGCGGGTGGCAGAATCAGGAGTGGCCCACAAGTGGGCAAGGTGGCTACATAACCCCTGCCGCCTCGGGGTTCCCCACTGCTTCAGAGCAGGGAGCAGAATCAGAAGGGGCCCACAAATGGGCAAGGTGGCTACGTAACCCCTGTCGCCTGGGGGGTCCCCACCGCTGCAGAGCGGGGGGCATAATCAGAAGAGGCCCACAAGTGGGCAAGGTGGCTACATAACCCCTGCCGCCTGGGGGGTCCCCACCGCTTCAGAGCGGGGGGCAGAATCAGAAGTGGCCCACAAGTGGGCAAGGTGGCTACATATCCCCTGCCGCCTGGGGGGTCCCCACCGCTGCAGAGCGGGGGGCAGAATCAGGAGTGGCCCACAAATGGGAAACGTGGCTACATCACCCCTGCCGCCTGGGGGGTCCCCACCGCTGCAGAGCGGGGGGCAGAATCAGAAGTGGCCCACAAGTGGGCAAGGTGGCTACATAACCCCTGCCGCCTGGGGGGTCCCCACCGCTTCAGAGCAAGGGGCAGAATCAGAAGTCGCCCAGAAATGGGCAAGGTGGCTACATAACCCCTGCCGCCTGGGGGGTCCCCTAAGCTTCAGAGCGGGGGGCAGAATCAGAAGTGGCCCACAAGTGGGCAAGGTGGCTACATAACCCCTTCCGCCTGGGGGGTCCCCAACGCTCCAGAGCGGGGGGCAGAATCAGAAGTGGCCCACAAGTGGGCAAGGTGGCTACATAACCCCTGCCGCCTGGGGGGTCCCCACCGCTTCAGAGCGGGAGGCAGAATCAGAAGTGGCCCACAAGTGGGCAAGGTGGCTACATAACCCCTGCCGCCGGGGGGGTCCCCACCGCTTCAGAGCGGGGGGCAGAATCAGAAGTGGCCCACAAGTGGGCAAGGTGGCCCGAGACGGCAGGGGTTACGTAGCCGCTGTGCCCACATGTAGGCCATTTCTGATTTTGTCCCCCGGTGCAGAGCATTGGGGACCCCCGAGACGGCACGGGTTAGGTAGCCACTGTGCCCACATGTGGGCCATTTCTGATTTTGTCCCCCGTGCAGAGCGTTGGGGACCCCTGAGGCGGCAGGGGTTAGGTAGCCAATGTGCCGCTACATAACCCCTGCCGCCTAGGGGGTCCCCACCGCTTCAGAGCGGGGGGCAGAATCAGAAGTGGCCCACAAGTGGGCAAGGTGGCTACATAACCCCTACCGCCTAGGGGGTCCCCACCCCTTCAGAGCAAGGGGCAGAATCAGAAGTGGCCCACAAATGGGCAAGGTGGCTACATAACCCCTGCCGCCTGGGGGGTCCCCACCGCTTCAGAGCGGGGGGCAGAATCAGAAGTGGCCCACAAGTGGGCAAGGTGGCTACATAACCCGTGTCGGCTGGGGGGTCCCCACCGCTTCAGAGCGGGGGGCAGAATCAGAAGTGGCCCACAAGTGGGCAAGGTGGCTGTCGTTGTTGTTGTTGTAAACACGGCAAGCATCAAAATAAAATAACAATGATTGGTACCAAGCTTTACCACGTTGCCACTGTACCGGCAGCACCGCCGCAGCATCTTTCTGTAAATCAGATTTTTGTAGCTTTGAACTCTTGCACATTCAATTCTTGAATTTTTTTGGTCATCAAACCACCGGTTTTGGTATTTGTGTTTGGATTAAAGTTTGTAGTACTGAACATGCCAAAAGAACCTGTTTTTTTAAACAAAATTTGCTGCATTTTTATAATGTTATTAAAAAAAAGCCACACATCATTGGTATTCAAAATGGTCTCTTTTTATCTTAGCAGTCCGTTTGGGCAAGTGTATTGCATTCAAGTGTACAAACGAAGTTGGCAACACATCTTGAGGCTGGTTTGCAAAAAATAGGACGGTAGGTTCACACGCTGTTGTTGAAGTGTTCGTTGATTGACATCAAACATCTCGAATCACCACGTGTACCTAACCTTGGGGCACGGCATGCAACAACACGGCATACTCCCGTAGTACAATGACCTCCATGAACTTTGTCAATGTTGGAATATCGTCATGAAAACGAATTCGAACTTGCTGTTGAACAAACAAATAAACATAACTTCAATGCCCCATGCTTTAGATGTATAGATAAATAACATCAATAATAAAATCAATAGCTTTTCTTGGCAAAACCTATCTCTCCCCGGTTTGCCCTCATCCCTCTTATGAGTCACTTCTGTGCATTGGCAACATCGCAAAGACAGCGCGCCAATACAAATACATAGATTGTCACCCAATTCTCATATGAATTACCAGCTAGCCACTTTTTCCCATTGCACATTTTCTCTAACGACAACAGGTCATCGAACATGCACACTTCAACTTCGTTTCGCATGTATAGTATGCATTGCATATCCCTAAATAGCAAGCCCCTCACTTCCGTGTCGTTGCAATTAATGCATGTTGGTGCGATACCATGATTTTGGCTTTGCAAATTTACCTCATATTTGTCCGACATGATAACATGAAAGTTCATGCATGAATCGAGGTTTATGGATTCCATAATGCCATGTATGAAGCTCGGGGTGGCACTCCCTTTGACCATCGTCAATATACAGGTCACGGTTATACTATGCTCGTCCCATTGTTTCACCAATTGCTGCCCGTAGGTGGGGGTATGAAATAAAAAAGCGACTTTTAGATGGCCACCAAAAGCTTCAAACACAGGAAAGTTGTGCAACATAGCATGTAATTTCAATACGATGTAAACTTTGTTTACTCCGTAACTTCATGTTTACCGTAGCAAACCAAAAGTGCGATCGAGGTATGCCAGCAACTATTAACATCCAATTTGCATAACTTTACACTCTCTTTAAAATGGCTGATTTCAATATCACAAATCTTAATTTTGGTGTTTAGAAACCCAAAGTGCAAGTGGTCATTGACTGAAAAACGTACCAAAGCAACCAAACAGAAGCACGATGAACAGAAAACGGCAAGAGAACCCGCTTCCACCGAGCGACAGAAAAGAATGAAAAGAAAAACTGAAACCTTGGGAATCCCTTGGACATCGCACTCGCATAAAAGCACTCCCGAAAAGAAACCAGTCAACCAAAATGCGCACAACACTCTTTGCGCCATACAATCAAATGTGTTGATGAAAATGTTGCTTTGATTCCACTCACCTTGGAATCTTTTAATAAATCTCAATCATCCCAATCCTCAAAAACTTCCCCACAACCTTTTCAACTCACCTCGTGGGCATTGTTCTTTTCTCCATCCTCTTTGCCAAAGCAGCGTTCTCAATTAGGGTCTGGAACCTGGTACTTTTGAAAATAACCAGTTTTTAACGATTATTTTCATAAAAACAACCGGTTTTGCCAATCAATAGTTTTCAAAATCACCGGTTTTCCGATTAATTGTCGTTCACTACCCAATTCTTGCCATCCATTATAATGAGGCCATATGAGTTGGGGCGCAAAGGCCCGAAATACCTGTAAACACGTATTTCACCATTCACCATCACATACATGGGACACCCGGCTGGGCATGTTCAATTTGGGCTCCCATTGCCTCTGTTCCGCCCTCTCAGCACGACAACAACACTATATACACAGCTTGCATCCCTACCGCGCCCTGCAGCCCACGTGTGTGTGTGGGGAGGGCGGGGGGGGGGGGGGGCTGACTGTGGATCTAAATATCGATACGTATGTGCGAGAGCAAGGGACACATACATTCCTATGACGTGGATTGTGGGTGATGGATGCGCCACATGCGTCACTTTTCTGGTATTTACTCACCTTGCAGCATAGGTTACAAATCAGGGAGGGGGCGCATGGTCCGTGGCCTACAGCGGCAGCTCAAAGATGCCACTTCAGACAGGACCAAAACCTTCGCTGGGCACGGGGGTTTGGAGGTTGTATAGGAAGTGTTTGTATCACGTTGCCACAGGCATTCATAGCTCAATCCGTCCGTAGTATTGCAAGTTTCTCTGGAACGCAGCCGTGATACTGACAGGATCTTGCATTATAAGGAGGAACATTGGGGGGCACGTTCTTCACATTGGGGACAGCTCATCACTGATCCCAACAGATTCCCAAAGAAGAAATTGGCCCGCCAAAAAGCCTATGCGACAATCAAATGCAACAATGTTTGGGCATGTCCTTTCTATTGGCATCAGCACAGCAACTGCCAGCTCATCCCAGTGGGTGGGGGACAGAGACTGAGAGAGAGGGGGGATGGGAAAGAAAGAGACAAAGAGAGACAGAGAGAGGGAGGGGGGGGGGGGAGCGAGTTTGGGGAGGAGAGGGACGAATGGACTCAGTGAGTGAGTGAGAGAGGGGGGGAGTGAGCGAGGGAAGGACATGTACACTGAAGAACGCCTGCAAAGCATTTTAAGCCAATACTCACGGCGCATGGCAGGCACGGTAGCACAAGCCTCTTCCCGAGGCAGGGGCACAAAGGTGCAGAGGGCAATGTGGTATCCAATTGCGGTGAGCGTAAGCGCCACAGCGCCAGCCGGGCACCCAGTCAGGCAGTCGCCTGCACCCCTGCAGGCTCCCCTCGCGGTCAGATTTCACTGGCATACATCTCATCGATCAGGCATCGATAGTGGTCGCGGCAGCCCTTGCGGTTGATTTTCATGGACGTGGTCAGCAGCCCGTTCCCAGGGGTCCACTCGTCCGCGACCACGCGCACACGTTTCACGAACTCCTGTTTGGGCGCATTGGCTTCCGCCTGGAGGCGGTCGAAATCTGCCAGAATCGCGCGGTGCAGGTCGCTGTCCTTCAGGAGAGTCCCGAAATCCAGGTCAGTTTTATCATTCTGGGCCGCCCACTTCAGCAGCTGCGGCTTGTTTGCCTGCATTATCACTACCACAAAATCTTCTGTCGGCTCTGCCGTGCAAAAGATCCTGAACAGAGGATCAATGGTCGGTACATGGTGAGACGACAGAGTCGCATGCTCGGGGTCTAAGTTTGGGTGAGCAAAATGTGACTGCACACTTGGGCCCTGGTTCCACCACCCACCACCACCCACCACCACCGCCACAGTTCGGGGACACAAATGTTCAGCCATTGAGCTCAAAAATCACATGATTCTGCCAAGGTGCAAAAAGTCTGCGGCCAGGATCGAACCCACGACCCATTCGCCCGCCTGCACAACCCCTCTAGAAAGCAGAATATAACCTAAACATTAGATCAAAAATGCTGTCATTTGTTGCCTCATTCAGATTCTGGCGGTCCAGGGCGTAATTGCCAAGTTGGTTAGGTACCCCGCAGAATTAGTTCGGTTTTGGCACAAAACAGGCTTTTTCCCTCCAAAACAGCCCCACAAACCCCTCAAAACGGCCAGGCTAAGAGAACGTCATATGCTGCGACCGGCTTGCCTTGGCCGTGTCGAAGGATATTTCACCCTCTAACGGCACCACATGTCCGAGAAATGACCACAAGAGGGTCCAAATGGCCCAGAATCCCCCAGTTTTGGCCGCACAGCCCCAAAACCAAAGAATGGGCCGTATCTCAGGGTGCGTGGCGCAAACTCCGATACCAAGGGCACCTAGTCCACCCAAAAACCCCACTTTTGGTGGTTCCCACCCCTCAGAATGAGGATTTGGATTTTCAACACAGGTGGTTCCCACCCCTCAGAATGAGGATTTGGATTGTCAACACACCCATGCACATCAACAGTGGTTTGCCCATTGGGAAAAGATGAAAATCACCAAGGACAAACAGTAATAATGCGGCCGATTTAGGTAAAGAAAAGTGTGTCCACCCCAACTTGGGGTCACCTTGAATCGTCACCTGGGCACACCACACGTACAGCCATGGCGTGGGCACGTCATGTGCACTGCAGGAACAACGCATGTACAGCATGGGCACAAGCTCTCGGCCCATACCCGGAAGGCACTGCAAAGCTCGAGGGCTGGCAACGCATCTCAATGGCCTCGGTGGCCACGTACTCACCAGCCGCGAGTTTGATCAGGTTCTTCTTGCGATCCAAGATCTGGAGCTCCCCATTCTCGTCCCATTGGCCGATATCTCCGCTGCGGAGGAAGCCGTCAGGCGAGAAGCACTCTGCATTGAGGTCTGGGCGCTTGAAGTAGCCCTGCATCACATTGGCCCCACGGAAACAGATCTCGCCTTGACCCTTCTCGAGGGTGTAGCCCATCTCCGGCACGGGCTCCAACCGGATCTCGCAACACGGCGCAGGAGCGCCTACGACGCCATGGGACCGGGGGCGCCAGGCCCACTGGCAGGTCCCAGCCGCCGCCGTCTCGGTCATACCGTAGCCCTGGATGACGCGCGTGCAGAACACCAGCTCCATGAACTCTTGCGTCGAGGGCGTCAGCGGCGCGCCCCCCGCGACCAGGAGCTGCAGCTCCCCACCCAACATCTCTTTGAAGTTGTTGAAGAGCCACCGATCGATGAGCCGCGCGGATTGGCCTCCCTTCAGAGCAGCGGCAGATCGTAGGCGGTGCAGTAGATTATGGGCGGTGGGGCAACGACAACAGTTTCATGATGAAAACAGCAACCTCGGCGAAGGCAGAAGACACGCGCACTCTGCGAACACAACAGCGGGACCTCAGGGGCTTCTTCTTCGTCCGAACTGCCCAGTCAAATGCCCGGGCGGCCAGCGCCCCTTTACCCTCGATCGACTGCAGAACGCCCTTTCGGATGGTGTCGAAGATGCGCGGCACGCCGACCATAATCGCGGGCCTGATGGCCTTGAGATCTCCGTGGGGTCGGCACGTCTGGTCCGTCAAGTGCCAGGGATGGCCGTACCCGATGCCACAGCCGAGCGACATGAAGCATTGCTGGCACACGAATTCGAACACGTGGGCCATGGGCAGGAAAGCGGCGTACGTGAGCCGATGCCCCTCGTCTTCGCCCAGGAAAGGGATGCAGTCCAGAAACGCCGCCACGGAGGCGAGAATGTTGCGGTGCGACAACTGCACCCCCTTCGACCGCTCTACGGTCCCCGAATTGTACATGATCAGGGCCGTGTCGTCAGGGTCCACGTGCACGGCCGGGAGGGCATCGTACTGGCCGGCGATTCGGGACTGTTGGAAAATCGCATGCAATTGCATCACAGGATTGCAGATGTGCACCGCTGCGTGGGGGGAAGCGAGGGGCCAGGGGCAGGTATGGCAGACATCTTAAAGATCTAACACCGAAATCACCGGCCAGTGTCAAAAGGGTAAAAAGCGGTGGGGGAAAAAGGCTGAAAAGGGGACCAAAAAAGTGGGGGGAAGTGGAAACAACTTTCAACCAAAATTGCAGAAGCAAAATCTGCAGGAAGTGATAACGATGTGGGGGTGGCCGATGCCAAAAAAAAATCAACACATTTCTGCACGTTTCCAACGTTTTCCTCCATTGTGCCCAAGTGAAACATTTTCCCACGTCGAGCCTCAATAAAATTCTTTGGCTCATTGAGCAGGCCAGTCCAAAAATGTGCGTCACATGCCGTCCAAACGTACTGGGATTTTCTGATGCTGTGTACACCAAAGCTCGGGCAGACACGCTTTAGAATGGTGCGCGGGTGTGGGTCCCTGGAACACTTGCAGCGCAGGACAGGGCAGCCACAAGAGAAACATAATCACGTTGATCAGCTGCCGTGTCACATGACATGTCATCAACGTCAATCAAACCCTGAAGAGGAATCAGCTGCTGGTGCTGCTGGTGCTGCTGGTGCTGCTGAAGATGACCCTGATGAGCTTGAGACACTGATGTACCCGAAAGCGCTCATGGTTGTCTGGATTGAGACTGTTCTCACCACAGCAACTATGCGCCTCAAATTGCTTTTTCCTGGCAACTCAGTAGCACCAGAAGGTGTGATCACGCCCAGCAACGAAGCTGAAGGATTTCGTAAATGAGGGCCACAACCAGGTGAAGAAGGCCCAGGCAATGCCTCTTCCTCGACATCAATGCAGCAACAGCACAAAGCGGTCACAGGGGCTCATGTGTGTCTTTTTCCCGCAACACCACGATCATATTAAGGAGGGGCTCAGGGCAAAGGGTAACTTAAACTCTCCCGAGAATCCATCCTACGCACGGGAGTGGTTTGGACCTAAACAGCTCTCCTTCGCACACACATACACTGTCCGGTCTGAGTGCGCAAGGACTGAGGTACAACTATGTTTGAAAGCCTCATGATGCCCCTGGTCCAGATTGTCGGAGTGCATTGCCTGGCTTCTCATGCTCGTATGTGCGGCGTAAATTCTATTCAATAAACCTCTCGCTCAACCCTCCTTGGGACCCCGTCCCCTCCCAGGCATACCTTAGAAGAGAAATTCTGAAGCCCCCGCCCTGGTCTAACCCCTGCAGGCACATCCCCCTCTCCCTTCCAAAGCAGTCCTTTACTGAGAAGAGGAAGGGCAGAGTGCTGGGCATTATGGGTATGGTTTGGGGAGCAATGGAGGGAAACTGGGAAGGCCGTGTCGGGAATGGGTGGGGGCTAAGTGTGTGTTGCGGTCAACGTGATTCGGGTTTTTCGTTCCTGGTCCAAGATTTATGTTGTGCTTCTGGTGAAGGTGCGGTTTATAGCGGATTGGGCAGGATTCGCAGCGTGTGGATATCGCAGTCCATCCACCATGTGCGAGGACGCCAGTAGGTGGTGGGGAATGAGAGAACAGCAACTGAGGAAAGGAAGGCTCGTCTCCTCCTTGAACGTGCGAACGCCCCTGACGAATGCAGACACCCATTGTACCTGTGCGTCCGTGAGCAGATCCGAGTATTTGTTGACCACGAGTGTGCGGCCGAATTTCGTCAATTTTGCCCTCACGGCGTCGACGTTCGCCAGCCACGTAGGCTCGGGGGTGGGGCTGCCCACTTCCTGGTCGGTGTAGATGATGGTGTGGAGCTTGGGGCAGTGCTCTACAAGACCCAAGATGACCTGCATTTTGCCAGTGGATGTCAGCAGGACCTCCGCGTTCGTCTCCTGCAGGGTTTCCTGCAGCACCTGCAGAGCGTTACGCCCAGCCGTGGCACAAGGGTGTCTTCTTTAGGCCCCCGTCCTCCCTCCCTTTTCTGTGCCAACTCATCCGGTTCGAATTTGGGATTTTGATATCGGCGGTTGTGATCACTGAGCCACCAATAATCGGGGTACCCGAAAGCAGATGGGGCGGGGTAGGAAGGTAGGGTGGTAGTGAACCATATTGGCAAAGCAGCACAGGAAAAGGCAACGTGCGGAATCCTGAAGCAGCGCCTGGCCTTACTATCAGCCCATGGGCCAGCCAGCAGACTCTAGTTGTACTGCCCTCTCCCCGCCCTCCCTCCTCCGCTGCCATGTGAGCTAGGTACGCATCCACACAAATGGACGTCCCATGTTCAGAGTCGCTGGCATTCCTCATTGGAGGTGAGCAATGACGCTGGTCACCAAACCACTCCCACTCAGTCGGCCACGCAGGGCGAAGCGTGCTGTCTCTTACGTCCGCAAGCAACGGCCAGAACCAGGGTGCTGGGGAGCGGGGTTGGGATTCTCTGTCCAGATCGAGGTGTCCGAGGCCACAACGGTCCCATTGGACCGTTTCAACACCAACACAACACACACCTCGGCCCCTAATGTGGCGTAGCAAGTGACGACGGTGATGCCCTGGCGAAACGCCGCGTGCGAGCACACCGACCACTCGGGCCGCGTCTCATCAAAGATCGCGAAGAATCCACCCTTTTTGAGGCCGCACTCCAATAACACTTGAGACATGCAACGCACATCTACGTCCACCTCTCCGTAGGTCCGCCACTGCATGTCCTCCTTCGTGGGCACATCAAGCTTACCCCGCTTCTCCCATGCGATGACCGGTCGCCATCCGTGGCACTTGTTTTTTCTGTACACCTGGTTTGAAAACAATTGGTCTCTCCGACATTGAACGCGACTCTCTTTCTCTCGGAGGGGGTTGAGGTCCAAGCAGGCAAGCACG
This sequence comes from Eutreptiella sp. 'Long Island Sound 2002', assembly GCA_964036045.1. Taxonomy (NCBI): domain Eukaryota; phylum Euglenozoa; class Euglenophyceae; order Eutreptiales; family Eutreptiaceae; genus Eutreptiella; species Eutreptiella sp. 'Long Island Sound 2002'. The sequence continues at coordinate 7,328,701 of OZ038391.1, forward strand.
AAGAAAAACATTGTCCATAGAAATGCAGTCAAGCAAGCTACACATAGAGATGGTCGTGCATTATGTGCACGTGTCACATTGCGAAATTGAAGACTAAGGGTTCTTCATCCTCGTCCCCATCTTTCGCTTCCCTCGCATGGCCTCCACACTCTCATACACCACACACGTAACAATCATGTGTAATACACATGTGACGAATATGCGTGAAAAAATAGATGCGCACAAGCATTGGAGCCGACTGCAAACTCTTGCATGGGCCAAAGAACATGAGCCAATTCCCCTGGATCACTAGCCGCACACCCCCAACAGTGATCAGGTGCCCGAGCACCGTACGGGTCTATGAACACTGTGGCTGCTGTCACCACGGGTCACCGACCGTGTTTCTGGCCGCCAACATGGCCTCCACATTCTCACACACTACACACGTGACGATCATGTGCAATACATATGTGACGAATATTCGTGACAACCTAGATACGCACAAGGATTGAAGCCGGCTGCGAACTCTTGCACATGTCATTACAGGGGGGGGGGGGGGGATTTAGTACGGGAAAATTTTTGCCCAGAAAAATTCCGCCGGGGAAAAATTCCGCCACAATCGATGGGAAAAATTGCGCCACACTTTTCCATGGTGAAGGGCAAGGCCTAAGGTCGGCTCTCCTTACACCACTTGAGGAAAAGGTGTGATGAGGGTCTAGTTTGCTCAGGTCCACATAGTTCCCCGCACTGCTAGTGGCATCCAAATTATTGATTGCTCCCAGCCGCTGACCCTGGTCGTAACTCCCCAATTAGGAGTCCCCGGGCCTTGCTCTTTATCTTTTTGCCATTCCTTTTGGGTATTTTTTTCTGTGGCCCCCCAAATATTTTTCTTGAAACATTGTCAGGCAGTTCGCAGAAAACAGATTGCCAACCAAAAGGTTTCGGTCTGGAAAAAGATGTGCAACAGAATGTGGACGTCGTCATCCAGGTACTGGGCTGCAGCTGCCTTTGCCGAACAGCGACCTACAGAGAACACAGTGTCAGTTGACACTGCGCTCACTATTGACTAGTAACTACATGTGGTAGGCAGCCTGAAGTGCCCTGAAGGATAGAACCCTGTGTTGATCGCAGCGGTATTCACAGCAGCCAAGCACACAACACAGATTGGAACCAGACCATCCATCCACATGACGTATTTAATTCTGCACCCCTCTCCCCCGATCATACCCCCCCCCAGCACAGTAACCCCTGCCGCCTGGGGGGTCCCCACTGCTTCAGAGCAGGGGGCAGAATCAGATGTGGCCCACAAGTGGGCACAGTGGCTACAAAACTCTTGCCGCCTGGGGGTGCCCACCGCTTCAGAGCGGGGGGCAGAATCAGAAGTGGCCCACAAGTGGGCAAGGTGGCCACATAACCCCTGCCGCCTGGGAGGTTCCCACCGCTTCAGAGCGGGGGGCAGTATCAGAAGTGGCCCACAAGTGGGCAAGGTGGCTACATAACCCATGCCGCCTAGGGGGTCCCCACCGCTTCAGAGCAGGGGGCAGAATCAGAAGTGGCCCAGAAATGGGCACAGTGGCTACGTAACCCCTGCCGTCTCGGGGGTCCCCACCGCTTCAGAGCGGGGGGCAGAATCAGAAGTGGCCCACAAGTGGGCAAGGTGGCTACATAACCCCTGCCGCCTGGGGGGTCCCCACCGCTTCAGAGCGGGGGGCAGAATCGGATGTGGCCCACAAGTGGGCAAGGTGGCTACGTAACCACGGTTTTTCATAGAAACGTGATTGGGCTGCCCCGGATGAAACGTGATTTAACGTGATTTAACGTGATTTAACGTGATTTAACGTGATTTTTAACGTGATTTCTGGGTTGCAATTCCATGCTGCTATGTGGATTCTGGACATGGTAAACCCATGTACACCAATCTCAGTCATGAGCCCTGTCCTTGGGAGCATGTAACACAGGGCAATGCACTGGACAGGTTTGTAGGAGACAATTCTCAGTCCACCAAAATTTCTTCACACATTTGAATGCTACAGGAACAGTACAGATGAGATATTGGATGCGAGAAACAACCTAAATACATCAGTCCTTAGTGAAGCGCTGCTCCACATCCCCATTGAAAAACATGGCCGCCCCCCCTGGTTGGGGCAGAATGAAAAGTGATTTAACGTGATGTAACGTGGTTTAACGTGATTTGGCAAGTCGGCTCAAAACGTGGTAAAACGTGATTTAACGTACCACGTTTCAATGAAAAACCTTGACGTAACCCCTGCCGCCTGGGGGGTCCTCATCGCTTCAGAGCGGGGGGCAGAATCAGAAGTGGCCCACAAGTGGGCAAGGTGGCTACATAACCCCTGCCGCCTGGGGGGTCCCCATTGCTTCAGAGCGGGAGGCAGAATCAGATGTGGCCCACAAGTGGGCACAGTGGCTACATCACCCCTGCCGCCTGGGGGGTCCCCAGCGCTTCAGAGCGGGGGGCAGAATCAGAAGTGGCCCACAAGTGGGCAAGGTGGCTACATAACCCCTGCCGCCTGGGGGGTCCCCACCGCTTCAAAGCAGGGGGCAGAATCAGAAGTGGCCCACAAGTGGGCAAGGTGGCTACATAACCCCTGCCGCCTGGGGGGTCCCCACCGCTTCAGAGCGGGGGGCAGAATCAGAAGTGGCCCACAAGTGGGCAAGGTGGCTACCTAGTAAACTATTAAATAAAAAACTTTTTTTTCACTAGGTTCTGAAACCTAGTAAAAACAAAAGCTTTTTTTTACTAGGTTCCGAAACCTAGTAAAAAAAAAGGTTTTTTTTACTAGGTTCCCAATACCTCATAAAAACTAGTGAACCTAGTAAACTGTTACCTAGAAAAAAATATTTTTTCGAAAAAAAATTTTGCTAGGTTCCACTACAGACCCGATTCGGTTGCCCGCTGTGCATGTGGCGCGAGCTGTGTTGCTTTCCCTTGGGCCCTGCCCTGACTAGGGCCCGTGGGCAGACATTCTGGTGTGCAGCTGTTGCCTCACATCCGGTGGCTAGTACAGTGTCTCCTGACCAGGGCCCTTTGGAAATGGGTAAGGCACCTGAGCCTGCCACTTCACGCTCCCGTCGGGGGGTGTGGGATGGGGGATCCGGGTTGTCCCCATCAGTGGCCCAAATACCTGAATACCCCGGGCGAGACCGACCCCCGTTCAGTGGCGTGCTTGCGGGAGGGGCCGGGGGGTGGGGGAAGCATGGAATCGCTTTTTTCTTTTTTGGAGGGGGGGGCAAGACTTCGGCCCTGACTCTACCCCAAGGGCATGCCCATGCCCCAACACCAGCCCCAACCACATTCCCAACCGCCAGTAACCGTCCCCCAACCGCTTTCACAGTCAGCAGTAACCAGTCTGTAGCGTCTCGGGAATGAGCCATACAGCCCCGCAAGCAAATACCTGAGGGGGGTCGAGGGGGGCTTCCAGCAGCGATCCCGATGCCACACTTCGCTGGCGCTGTGGACAGAGAGAGAGGGGAGAGAGAGAGAGAGAGAGAGAGAGAGAGAGAGAGAGAGAGAGAGAGAGAGAGAGAGAGAGAGAGAGAGAGAGAGAGAGAATGAGAGAGAGAGAGAGAGAGAGAGAGAGAGCACCTGCTGCTCAGCATAGCACTGGCAATCTTCGATGAGGCGCACCTCCATCTGCTTTGCCAGGGGACTCTTGGCGTCCGGGTGCTCCGTCACGTTGAACGGCAGCCCTTTGCCGACCCATCGACCGCCCCCTTTTCGGCAGCCGTAAAATACTCCGCGGGTCGCAGCCGTGACAGCGGCGTGCCAGCCATGTCCGCGAGGTCCGACGTGGCGATGCCCAGCAGCCCCTGACTCACATCCTCGAACCCAAGCCTCTCGCGCAGCAGCGCGAAGTTCGGCAGCCGCAACCTCCGCTTGTCGCACATGAAATCGGTGGTCCGAGGTAGCGGGCCGCTTTGTCGTCGTTGTGGGTCGCGTAGACGGTGACAGTCCGCTCGGCTTCCGTCGGCTCGGGCCACGAGGGCCCCTCAAAGGACCCCTGCGAGTGAGCCTGTGACGGAGCCCCCTTGAAGTACCCCTCTGAAGGCCCACTGTGAAGGAATCCCTGACTGGACCCCGCAAAAGGACCCTCGAAACGACCCCCTCGAAGAACCTGCATCGTAGGTCTTGGTCTTCTCGTCCTTTGCGATGGGGTACCCCCGGACCACGTCGTTGTCATCGAGGCAGAACGTGTGGGTGCCCCTTCACTGCATTCCTCGTGCGCTCAGTGCAATCGGTGTTTGGGGGCCCTGACCTCCCTGGGGGGGGGTCAGGGTCTTGCCGTGTTCGACCTTGAGTATGGACACACGCTGCTGATGGATACCGCAGGGATGGGCTGCAGATGGTCAGGTATGCCGCCACGCATTGGGTCCAAACGCCCTTGCCATACGACCTTCAATGGACAGTATTCAACGATGGTAATTCCAATGCAAGGGTGTGCTTGGGAATGTTTAGTACTCTGGCGTGTCCCGGTGGTCGGGCCTTCTGGCCCGCAGGGAGTGGAAGGGTCCGAAAAAAAAATAGACACTCAGAAAGACACACACACACACACACACACACACACACACACACACACACACACACACACACACACACACACACACACACACACACACACGCACACACACACACCTTGCAACCACTACAAAGTGCTGGAAACGTGGAACACAATTAACGACATCATCTTCTGGGCCAAAGCTGCGGCCCAATCCACTGTGCAATACTCAGCTGCCCGCACCCAGCCCAGACACATGCGAGAATTCTGCTGCAGCAGCAGCGCAGTAGTGGCAGGCAGGGGCCTATTAGATTGGCCAATGGGCTGTCGCCCATGGAGACTTTGGGTGTCGTCTTCAACTGCTGTCCCGAGTAATAGCACCGTGCACGCCACTGCTCAGGTGACCGCATTCCACACTCTACAGACCATACAACCGCAAAATGCCCGTGGTCCAGGGACCACAGCCGGATGGTCTACACACATAGCTACGACCCACCTCCTGACTCACTCACGACACACCATGGTCCAGCCTGGTGGCCAGCCCAGCCTCCACTGGCTGCTGTATGGTCGCAGGGGGCTCTGGACTGGACCCCTTTGGGGTTTGAGCGGCAGGCGTCTGCGGGACGTCTATCTGGCTCGGCGTCGGGCGTTGCGTAAGAGCGGCACCGGGTGCAGGGCTTTCCACCGCCGGGTCATCCAGGGGGGGGTCTTTTGTAGGTGCGGGTGATGCCGCCTGTTGACAACGGTGAGAGGAGTGTTTGGAACCTCAAGGGTCGAACGATTTGACCTTGGGACATTTCGCCGGATTGGACGTGGGAATCTGGTGGTAGGGGGCAGAGCTTTTGGATTGGGTCAAGTTGGGGATGGAACATTGGGTGCACTTCTGCAGTCGATCATTTGCTCATGCCGCTCTGCCTGTTTTGCGCCTGCCTGTTCTGTGCTCCTCACACGCAGTGCAGCAGTACACCATGTCAGATTGGGGTCCGAATCCGGTCCCGAATTCCAAATGTGAGGCAACTTGCTCGGTTTGTCGCCCACAACCCCACATCAGAAGAAAATCAGCACCCGCTCATAGATGCGTTGTCAGTTGGGATGTTGATTCCTTTGTAGGCATACCACTGGTGCACTCTGTTGCGCACAGGAAGCTGTTAAGGCATGAGCTGTAAGCTCGCACATTGTCTCGGTTGAGGGCTGTTTGTGTCTCTTCCTGGCGGCAAACACAGCAAGGGCACTGCAGTCGCGCAGCGTGGCACAGCCCCCACGATCCATATGCCGTATAAAAAACTTGTGGGACACAGTTGATTTGTTTTTCGCTCTTCGTCGCACTCGTTACCTTGTGTTCGTGGGTGATGCGGTGATGCTTAGCTCATTATTTCGGGATGGCGCGAGGGCCGGTGCGAAGTGCGAAACACGAGCCGGCCTGAGGAACATTTTGAAAATTCTGCCCTCCTGTGAGCGACCCGTCACCAGTGCCAGCTGTTGTATGGGGGCGGGGTAGTGGTGTGGTCAGCGATATGTGCAGTCCGGTGCTAGCCACGGACAACTGCACTTATACACTTTTAATAAAACACACAACAACACGCGCAACCGTTTGTAAGTGCTGCTGCGCACGAACAGAAACATGGAGAATGGGGGCACCGTATTGACAAATCAAGTAACATAGCAGGAATACATTTGCATCGAGACGAAATTCCGTAAGTAAAACGACCAAAAAAAGGTTTCGCAACCCGGCCTGGGGTGTGGTTGGTCTAGTATTGCCGGGGACAAATGGCTGCAAAACATCCACCGTCCGTATCCGTGACGTTCTTGTGGTGGGCCACCATGGACACAATCTTCCTTCCGGGGTTGCGTGTGCGAACCGAGGAGTGGCCCCAACCCGTTCTCCACGAAACCCCCCCCCACGCGAGCACGCGCACAACTATTGTGGCAAACAGGTACGAAATCAGGCTGGGTGTTCAAGGTCTCGTCAAGCGAAACAGGGCAGACGAAAGCATGTTTGATGCCACCAAGCGCTTTTTGCATCCCCAAATTTTACCCCAACATGCGACCCTCCCCATCACTACCGCAAGGTTCCTCCCCAACTCCCCGTGACCAGCTCACTTATATTCAAACGCCCATGACTGCTACCCGTCGGTGTGCCATGGTGCAATGGCATGGGGAAGCGGTACCTTTTTGTTGGCTCCATCAGTGTGTTCGGTAGACTTGGGCGTTTCGTGGACACCTGTGAAACAGATTCGAGGCCACGTCGGAGAATGCGGAAAGGAAACTCGGCTTGCAACCTCATGGAGGGAAGGGGAGCTCAAGGGATGGGAGCGGGGTGGGGACATAGCCGGGTGAAGGAACGGAGCAACGGAGCGGACTCGCGCCCAATCGGGGAAGAAATTTATTCGTTGAGCACGAAATTTCATTATGTGTTGCTTTATGTGCGATTTGACTCAGGTTAACAGAAACACGAATTTTGCATTGCGTGGCGTGCGTCCCCATTTTGGGGCATGTGCTCGCCCTTGGCGTGCCTTTCTCCAGCCAAGACAACGTAACTTCACTAACTAGAAGTCTAGCCCTTGCATAACCGAGGAGAGAGAGAGAGAGAGAGAGAGAGAGAGAGAGAGAGAGAGAGAGAGAGAAAGAGAGAGAGAGAGAGAGAGAGAGAGAGAGAGAGAGAGAGAGCAGGTATGGTTGATGGGAAGGAGGATGGCGTGCAATGAGACGGAGGGATCGTCGGAGGTGCAAACGGAAGTGCACCAAGAGGATGCACGCGATCGGAACATGGTGGAGGTAAGGCAAGGTTAGTGGTCAGCGTCCCAAGGGCCGAGAACGGAGAAGAGCTCAAAGACACAAAAATTAGCGTTCTAGGCAATCGAGGCCTTGCAACACGCCTTCAAGCACAAAGAAAAGCCTCAAACTACTTCAACAATGCAGACGTGCGGTCGGATCTAGAGGAGGCTTTGGCGATTCAACTCACCGTTTGGCCTTGGGCGATCATGGACATTGAGAGTCCTTCATCGGGATGTCGCTGAACGCGGGACCAGGGTCGAACAATCGGTTTCGGCACGCTTTCAGATGATGAGACATGGGGCAAGCACATGAACGCTTTGGATGTGCGCCTCAAGGAGAGTGAATAGGGCGGGATGATACCTATCAAGGCTTGCGAGGCGCTCCGGACGCCAAATCGTTGTAGCCGCTGTTCCTCATCGTTGAACACGCCCTTCCACAAGACCACGAGGGAGACAACGACGAAGAGCACGGCCAACAGTCGGAGGCATGTCCCGGCGCTTGTCATGCAGCGCACTGCGGCGCGCTCGGGCCAACATGTCCGCACATCTTGAGCAAGAACGAGGTCAACGCGACAAGATACGTCGAGGGCAAAGTTGTGGCAAATAGTTTCGCTCGTTTTCAGTCGACTACCAACCTCCCTCCCGTAGGTAGATGGCGGGCCAAACCGTTGTCCGAATGGTGTGCTGTCATGAAGCAAGAAGGCGTGCTCTCCCCATCGTCGTGTGCGTCTAATCACCTCTTGCTCTCCATTCAGCTTCAAGCGACACATGACCGCGATTTTACTACTGCTAATTTTGGCCGCCAAGGCCGACAGCAGCGGTGCGTCAACGTGTGCCGCACGTGTGGGAGCTTTTCTTGCTGCGTGTAGGGGTGCCCGGCGCTGCCCTAACGAGCGCTGTGTGGATGGTGGGCACCGCATTCCGCAGCGGGGGGGCATGACTGATGAAGAGGTGCATGCGTTGCGCGAGTTCTTCGCGGGACAAGCATCCTCGAGTTTGCACGGCGTCACCGTGGAACGTAATGTATGCGGGTGGCTTTAAAAACCCCTACTACACGATGGTCATCACATTGTGATTCATTTGTCTTCGTTATTTTCTTTTCAACCCTCTACTTGGGTCCATTCCGTTTAGGGCACGCCTTTATTATTACCACCATCTGTGTGGTTGCGCGGGAGTCAAGGCAGGAAAATGCGTGGTCAACAGGAATTGAAGGTCTCGATCAACGGAGGTAAGAGTCCTATTCAACGAGGGATCCTTAATGGCACACATGCAATCTTCATTACTACGACACCTTCCGAGGTTACCCGTGTTCCTTACAAAAGCACGTCCAACATGACAAAGCTTATCAAATGATCATGAAGCGCCAAAAAAATAGACACCGAGAAAGTGAGATGCATCATGGCGATGCCGCTTTCCACACATCAAACCCTCACACCGAGGTGTGTCAAGAGGTGTCGTACTTTGTGATTGGTGGTCACGCCTGCTTTTTGTCCTTTGATGCAAAATTTTCCTTTCTTTCTTTATGCAAAACATAGTTCCTCCTTTCACCACAGTGCACAATTAGTCACAAGTTTCACCGATGATGAGTTGTCAAGACGATTCGCGAAACACCGCAAGTTGATACGGTCGTTGAAAAGAACCGGTTTTGGAGTCATGAAAACCATTTGCCCAGATGCGCACCCTTGGATTAGAGGCGGCATGCTTGCGTAATGCCGCCACATTTCGTGATGTCACACACGAGCGAGATGGCAACTACTAGCGATGCATTTGCAAGCCGAGACTAGACACCGACGTTCCGATGTGAGTAATCCTACTAGGAGGATCGCTTGCCAAGCCTTGCCGCTTGCCTTGTTGGTCCCATCCTAGGTCACCGACTTGGCCAAGTGTTGCCTTGTTTCTAGACCTAATGAGTCTTGTTGGAACCTCGAAAACACGCTGAACCAAAAAACGTGGCTTCCTAACCAACGACCGGATATGGCCGTTGTTGGAGGTAATGCACAGATGGATCTCAATGGTTGTGACGGAGCACAGCACAAATCCTTGCAAGCTCGATGGAAGACATGCCGTGTCTTCATGGGCACCGGCTTTCTACACTCCGGCCTCCCATGACCGAAGTTGTCTCCAGGTGGGCAAGTTTGGCAACTTGATCGACTGTGCTTTTGGGGTGGGATCACGTCGTGCACTATTCCCACCACATTCCCCAAAGCTTGGATTGGCAATGTTACAAAAACTAGAACGAAGCTTGGCGGTCGAAAAAATGATCTCCGATGAAGAATCGCACCATTAGGTCCCGACCAAGACATTGCGTTGTTACGAGGAGCACGGCATTGAGGATGAGCGATTGTCTGTTTCGGAGGAACCGTGGAGGCGAGACCCCCATGGTGTCGCAACAGCCTTTTTTGCCCCCCAAATTCGCCCCAAACCCTCCCTCCCTCTAGTTCTCGACTCGCTAGGACTAGATGGCATGACCGTGGCACGAAAATCAACTTTTTGAGCCTTGTTACACTGTAAAGTGCAAATTCACGAACGGCAAGAGGCCCCGGTGAAATGACCGGCAACAATTTTGTAGAAGGGCCTCCCGGGCTCGGGGTCATTGCTTGCACACTTTACCGAGATTCAGACTAATGACCGGGGTTTCAAAATGATTTACGGTAAGAGTGGCTTTCCTATTCGGAGGAATTGCATTTTGCTATGTCTGTCATATAGTGCACATAACAGCAAGAGTATGCAATTCCCCTGTGCATGAGGCGAGAACAAGGGTAATGGTACGGCGCCGCTCCCGCAACCCCGACCGCGTTCGCCTTCAAAGTTCGAATTTTTCCGGTAATGCCACGTCGTAGAGTTTAAACTTCAATTTACACGAACTTGATGCAGGGCTAGTCCTGCAAAGCGTAATCCCATTGCGACCAACGATGGTTGAGCAAGACACTTGCACGGCGAGGCAAAAGTTGAGTTTGACAATGGAAAACAATGAATCCATAAGCGAAAAAAAATCAACACTCAGAAAAAGACCTCGACACAAATCGAACTTGAAAGACAAAGCAAACATGCGTGCAAGGCACCAACCCGGAGATGTGCCCAAACTCAAAAAATGATCACAGCTTTAAAAAGAATAACAGCTTTCAAAAGAATGAAATCATTGCAAGTCACAACATAACACACGCACACATGCAAGCTTGCAAGCACGCAAGCTCGCCTCAACTCAATAGCAATAAATGAAAGCGGTTATGACGACGATTCAAGTAAATTTTCCTGCAAAAGTCGAGAAAGTTATTGATTCGGAAATATGTCTCACAAAACGAACGAAGGCATGTTTCACAAAACGAACGCAGGTGAGTCTCGTAAAAGAACCGAGGTTTGTTTCACAAAAAGACCTCGACATATGTCTCAAACCGATTAACCCGAAGCCTCATATAGCGTACATTGTGAGACGTGTGTTACTGCATGCCGTGGATGCAACGAGATTTGCGGCACAATACGGTCTCAAAAGTATGTTCATTTGTAAAATTGATAAAAAATAACCAACCAAATCATTGCAAATTCACACTAGAATACGCGCATACAAGTACATAAGCTCAACTCAACCCCATAGCAAGAACTAAAAGCGTTGTAGAGGAAAAGCCACGAAAACATCCGCTGAAGTGGTGCAAGTTAGAGAATTTCGGTGCATTAGGACATTCTTGTCCAATTCTGAAAAAATCAGGCACATTTCTGCGCTGCATCAAGTTCGTGTAAAATTGCAGTTTAAATTTTAATATACCCAGGGGCATGAATGTGCCGGCACATGGAACCCACAATGTGCCGGCACATTGTGACACAAACCCACAATGTGCCGGCACATTGTGACACAATGTGCCATCAATTAGTTCGAAAGGATGGCAACCCATCTACCAAAAAAAAAACCAAACAAGCTGTATACACCTGCCCAGTGGGCCAGTTTTCACCAATGACTGCCACATGTTCCCAATGCAATGTCCCCAGGCAACTCAGTTCCCCCCCCCACGGCTCCCACACCCCCAACTACCACGGGTTTGACCAAAAGCAGGAGGAAAGGGACATGCGCGTAGCCCGCCCTTGTTGCTCACCAAGCAAAACCGATACACTTGAGCTGATGCATAGCAATTGAAATTCGTTGCCTTCCACAAAGTCAGCAAATCCTGCTCTGTCAACGGTGGAGTTTCTTGCTTGTGGGGGTTCTGCTGAAGCCACCAAAATCTGTACCTTCGGACGGCGGCTGAGGCAAACCTGTAGAACTTGGGCAAGGTGTACTGCGAATTGGGGTACAGCTTTTTTGGTTCACGCTGGTTGTAAATGTTCATGATGGCATTGAGATATGTGATGAATGACTTGGGAGTTAACCTGTAGATTTTGATTTTCTTTCCATCCACCTGCAAAGCTGCACCTATGGACTGCCGGTACTGCAAAATCTCCTCTTTCTCATGATCCAAATCCTTTAGCGAGTGTTCTGAAAGCACAAATCTGCTCCATGCCAAGAAAAAGTCGTCGCAACTGTTGAACTCAAATTTCAGCAAGTCTGCTGCCTCGAGGAAAAACTACAAGCATTTGAACGCAACAGTGAACCCAACAGCGTAGTCGTCGAGCTCACCATCGTCGAAAAACTCACCCATGAAGACTCCATCTTCATTCGAACCTGCATTGTACTGTTCTGCCCCGTATTGCCCATCCTTGAGTCGGCTGATACTGGCCAAGAACTCCTTAATTGGCGGTGGTGGAGGAAGCTTTAGGTGGTCGATTTTCTTGACCGCCTTCGCCATTGCTACAGGGCTACAGTGATGCGACGAAATCGTGGGCATAAGCCAGCATGCATCGGTCAATTGATCTAATTTCGGCACATTCATGCCCCTCGATATATTAAAATTCAAAAAAAACCGCTCCTTAGTGGCATGTTGCGGGACAAAATTCCGGCCTAGCGGCCGGCATTTTGTACCCGGCAACATGCCACAGGAGCGGTTTCTTGAATCTAAAATATAAACTCTACGACGTGGCATTACCGGAAACATTACCGGAAGGCGAAAGCGGTCGGGGTTGCGGGAGCGGCGCCGTACCATTACACTTGTTCTCGCCTCATGCACAGGGAAATTGCATACTCTTGCTGTTATGTGCAATATATGACAGACATGGCAAAATGCAATTCCTCCGAATAGGAAAGCCACTCTTACCGTAAATCATTTTGAAACCCCGGTCATTAGGCTGAATCTGGGTAAAGTGTGCAAGCAATGACCCCGAGCCCGAACCAGTTCATGTTTGTAGAAGGGAGGGCCTTCTACAAAATTGTTGCCGGTCATTTCACCGGGGCCTCTTGCCGTTCGTGAATTTGCACTTTACAGTGTAACAAGGCTCAAAAAGTTGATTTTCGTGCCACGGTCATGCCATCTAGTCCTAGCGAGTCGAGAACTAGAGGGAGGGAGGGTTTGGGGCGAATTTGGGGGGCAAAAAAGGCTGTTGCGACACCATGGGGGTCTCGCCTCCACGGTTCCTCCGAAACAGACAATCGCTCATCCTCAATGCCGTGCTCCTCGTAACAACGCAATGTCTTGGTCGGGACCTAATGGTGCGATTCTTCATCGGAGATCATTTTTTCGACCGCCAAGCTTCGTTCTAGTTTTTGTAACATTGCCAATCCAAGCTTTGGGGAATGTGGTGGGAATAGTGCACGACGTGATCCCACCCCAAAAGCACAGTCGATCAAGTTGCCAAACTTGCCCACCTGGAGACAACTTCGGTCATGGGAGGCCGGAGTGTAGAAAGCCGGTGCCCATGAAGACACGGCATGTCTTCCATCGAGCTTGCAAGGATTTGTGCTGTGCTCCGTCACAACCATTGAGATCCATCTGTGCATTACCTCCAACAACGGCCATATCCGGTCGTTGGTTAGGAAGCCACGTTTTTTGGTTCAGCGTGTTTTCGAGGTTCCAACAAGACTCATTAGGTCTAGAAACAAGGCAACACTTGGCCAAGTCGGTGACCTATGATGGGACCAACAAGGCAAGCGGCAAGGCTTGGCAAGCGATCCTCCTAGTAGGATTACTCACATCGGAACGTCGGTGTCTAGTCTCGGCTTGCAAATGCATCGCTAGTAGTTGCCATCTCGCTCGTGTGTGACATCACGAAATGTGGCGGCATTACGCAAGCATGCCGCCTCTAATCCAAGGGTGCGCATCTGGGCAAATGGTTTTCATGACTCCAAAACCGGTTCTTTTCAACGACCGTATCAACTTGCGGTGTTTCGCGAATCGTCTTGACAACTCATCATCGGTGAAACTTGTGACTAATTGTGCACTGTGGTGAAAGGAGGAACTATGTTTTGCATAAAGAAAGAAAGGAAAATTTTGCATCAAAGGACAAAAAGCAGGCGTGACCACCAATCACAAAGTACGACACCTCTTGACACACCTCGGTGTGAGGGTTTGATGTGTGGAAAGCGGCATCGCCATGATGCATCTCACTTTCTCGGTGTCTATTTTTTTGGCGCTTCATGATCATTTGATAAGCTTTGTCATGTTGGACGTGCTTTTGTAAGGAACACGGGTAACCTCGGAAGGTGTCGTAGTAATGAAGATTGCATGTGTGCCATTAAGGATCCCTCGTTGAATAGGACTCTTACCTCCGTTGATCGAGACCTTCAATTCCTGTTGACCACGCATTTTCCTGCCTTGACTCCCGCGCAACCACACAGATGGTGGTAATAATAAAGGCGTGCCCTAAACGGAATGGACCCAAGTAGAGGGTTGAAAAGAAAATAACGAAGACAAATGAATCACAATGTGATGACCATCGTGTAGTAGGGGTTTTTAAAGCCACCCGCATACATTACGTTCCACGGTGACGCCGTGCAAACTCGAGGATGCTTGTCCCGCGAAGAACTCGCGCAACGCATGCACCTCTTCATCAGTCATGCCCCCCCGCTGCGGAATGCGGTGCCCACCATCCACACAGCGCTCGTTAGGGCAGCGCCGGGCACCCCTACACGCAGCAAGAAAAGCTCCCACACGTGCGGCACACGTTGACGCACCGCTGCTGTCGGCCTTGGCGGCCAAAATTAGCAGTAGTAAAATCGCGGTCATGTGTCGCTTGAAGCTGAATGGAGAGCAAGAGGTGATTAGACGCACACGACGATGGGGAGAGCACGCCTTCTTGCTTCATGACAGCACACCATTCGGACAACGGTTTGGCCCGCCATCTACCTACGGGAGGGAGGTTGGTAGTCGACTGAAAACGAGCGAAACTATTTGCCACAACTTTGCCCTCGACGTATCTTGTCGCGTTGACCTCGTTCTTGCTCAAGATGTGCGGACATGTTGGCCCGAGCGCGCCGCAGTGCGCTGCATGACAAGCGCCGGGACATGCCTCCGACTGTTGGCCGTGCTCTTCGTCGTTGTCTCCCTCGTGGTCTTGTGGAAGGGCGTGTTCAACGATGAGGAACAGCGGCTACAACGATTTGGCGTCCGGAGCGCCTCGCAAGCCTTGATAGGTATCATCCCGCCCTATTCACTCTCCTTGAGGCGCACATCCAAAGCGTTCATGTGCTTGCCCCATGTCTCATCATCTGAAAGCGTGCCGAAACCGATTGTTCGACCCTGGTCCCGCGTTCAGCGACATCCCGATGAAGGACTCTCAATGTCCATGATCGCCCAAGGCCAAACGGTGAGTTGAATCGCCAAAGCCTCCTCTGGATCCGACCGCACGTCTGCATTGTTGAAGTAGTTTGAGGCTTTTCTTTGTGCTTGAAGGCGTGTTGCAAGGCCTCGATTGCCTAGAACGCTAATTTTTGTGTCTTTGAGCTCTTCTCCGTTCTCGGCCCTTGGGACGCTGACCACTAACCTTGCCTTACCTCCACCATGTTCCGATCGCGTGCATCCTCTTGGTGCACTTCCGTTTGCACCTCCGACGATCCCTCCGTCTCATTGCACGCCATCCTCCTTCCCATCAACCATACCTGCTCTCTCTCTCTCTCTCTCTCTCTCTCTCTCTCTTTCTCTCTCTCTCTCTCTCTCTCTCTCTCTCTCTCTCTCTCTCTCTCTCCTCGGTTATGCAAGGGCTAGACTTCTAGTTAGTGAAGTTACGTTGTCTTGGCTGGAGAAAGGCACGCCAAGGGCGAGCACATGCCCCAAAATGGGGACGCACGCCACGCAATGCAAAATTCGTGTTTCTGTTAACCTGAGTCAAATCGCACATAAAGCAACACATAATGAAATTTCGTGCTCAACGAATAAATTTCTTCCCCGATTGGGCGCGAGTCCGCTCCGTTGCTCCGTTCCTTCACCCGGCTATGTCCCCACCCCGCTCCCATCCCTTGAGCTCCCCTTCCCTCCATGAGGTTGCAAGCCGAGTTTCCTTTCCGCATTCTCCGACGTGGCCTCGAATCTGTTTCACAGGTGTCCACGAAACGCCCAAGTCTACCGAACACACTGATGGAGCCAACAAAAAGGTACCGCTTCCCCATGCCATTGCACCATGGCACACCGACGGGTAGCAGTCATGGGCGTTTGAATATAAGTGAGCTGGTCACGGGGAGTTGGGGAGGAACCTTGCGGTAGTGATGGGGAGGGTCGCATGTTGGGGTAAAATTTGGGGATGCAAAAAGCGCTTGGTGGCATCAAACATGCTTTCGTCTGCCCTGTTTCGCTTGACGAGACCTTGAACACCCAGCCTGATTTCGTACCTGTTTGCCACAATAGTTGTGCGCGTGCTCGCGTGGGGGGGGGTTTCGTGGAGAACGGGTTGGGGCCACTCCTCGGTTCGCACACGCAACCCCGGAAGGAAGATTGTGTCCATGGTGGCCCACCACAAGAACGTCACGGATACGGACGGTGGATGTTTTGCAGCCATTTGTCCCCGGCAATACTAGACCAACCACACCCCAGGCCGGGTTGCGAAACCTTTTTTTGGTCGTTTTACTTACGGAATTTCGTCTCGATGCAAATGTATTCCTGCTATGTTACTTGATTTGTCAATACGGTGCCCCCATTCTCCATGTTTCTGTTCGTGCGCAGCAGCACTTACAAACGGTTGCGCGTGTTGTTGTGTGTTTTATTAAAAGTGTATAAGTGCAGTTGTCCGTGGCTAGCACCGGACTGCACATATCGCTGACCACACCACTACCCCGCCCCCATACAACAGCTGGCACTGGTGACGGGTCGCTCACAGGAGGGCAGAATTTTCAAAATGTTCCTCAGGCCGGCTCGTGTTTCGCACTTCGCACCGGCCCTCGCGCCATCCCGAAATAATGAGCTAAGCATCACCGCATCACCCACGAACACAAGGTAACGAGTGCGACGAAGAGCGAAAAACAAATCAACTGTGTCCCACAAGTTTTTTATACGGCATATGGATCGTGGGGGCTGTGCCACGCTGCGCGACTGCAGTGCCCTTGCTGTGTTTGCCGCCAGGAAGAGACACAAACAGCCCTCAACCGAGACAATGTGCGAGCTTACAGCTCATGCCTTAACAGCTTCCTGTGCGCAACAGAGTGCACCAGTGGTATGCCTACAAAGGAATCAACATCCCAACTGACAACGCATCTATGAGCGGGTGCTGATTTTCTTCTGATGTGGGGTTGTGGGCGACAAACCGAGCAAGTTGCCTCACATTTGGAATTCGGGACCGGATTCGGACCCCAATCTGACATGGTGTACTGCTGCACTGCGTGTGAGGAGCACAGAACAGGCAGGCGCAAAACAGGCAGAGCGGCATGAGCAAATGATCGACTGCAGAAGTGCACCCAATGTTCCATCCCCAACTTGACCCAATCCAAAAGCTCTGCCCCCTACCACCAGATTCCCACGTCCAATCCGGCGAAATGTCCCAAGGTCAAATCGTTCGACCCTTGAGGTTCCAAACACTCCTCTCACCGTTGTCAACAGGCGGCATCACCCGCACCTACAAAAGACCCCCCCCTGGATGACCCGGCGGTGGAAAGCCCTGCACCCGGTGCCGCTCTTACGCAACGCCCGACGCCGAGCCAGATAGACGTCCCGCAGACGCCTGCCGCTCAAACCCCAAAGGGGTCCAGTCCAGAGCCCCCTGCGACCATACAGCAGCCAGTGGAGGCTGGGCTGGCCACCAGGCTGGACCATGGTGTGTCGTGAGTGAGTCAGGAGGTGGGTCGTAGCTATGTGTGTAGACCATCCGGCTGTGGTCCCTGGACCACGGGCATTTTGCGGTTGTATGGTCTGTAGAGTGTGGAATGCGGTCACCTGAGCAGTGGCGTGCACGGTGCTATTACTCGGGACAGCAGTTGAAGACGACACCCAAAGTCTCCATGGGCGACAGCCCATTGGCCAATCTAATAGGCCCCTGCCTGCCACTACTGCGCTGCTGCTGCAGCAGAATTCTCGCATGTGTCTGGGCTGGGTGCGGGCAGCTGAGTATTGCACAGTGGATTGGGCCGCAGCTTTGGCCCAGAGGATGATGTCGTTAATTGTGTTCCACGTTTCCAGCACTTTGTAGTGGTTGCAAGGTGTGTGTGTGTGCGTGTGTGTGTGTGTGTGTGTGTGTGTGTGTGTGTGTGTGTGTGTGTGTGTGTGTGTGTGTGTGTGTGTGTGTGTGTGTGTGTGTGTGTGTGTCTTTCTGAGTGTCTATTTTTTTTTCGGCGCCTAGCCTTCAAACAACCATGACTGCTTTGTTTTGATTCGCCTGACGAGTTGTTAAAGACCAGTGCCCTGCCCTGCCTGCCTGTCGATCCACAGTGGGTTTGTGCTCGGTTTCTTGGTCACCTCACGCTGTGTGTGTGTGTGTGTGTGTGTGTGTGTGTGTGTGTGTGTGTGTGTGTGTGTGCGTGTGTGCGTGTTCGACTACAAGCCATATCCACGACTGTCAGTGTTTCAGACAGGATCCGAGCCTTGTATGCATCGGTCTGCCTGAGAGTTTCACACTCCACATTCGTATTTGTGTGTTTGTGTGTGTGTGTGGTGTGTGTGTGTGTGTGTGTGTGTGTGTGTGTGTGTGTGTGTGTGTGTGTGTGTGTGTGTGTGTGTGTGTGTGTGTGTGTGTGTGTGTGTGTGTGTGTGTGTGTGTGTGTGTGTGTGTGTGTGTGTGTGTGTGTGTGTGTGTGTGTGTGTGTGTGTGTGTGTGTGTGTGTGTGTGTGTGTGTGTGTGTGTGTGTGTGTGTGTGTGTGTGTGTGTGTGTGTGTGTGTGTGTGTGTGTGTGTGTGTGTGTGTGTGTGCGTGTGTGCACCACATGATAGGCAGTCAGGGAGGTCCACAGGTCCACAGATCCACATCCAAGCACGGTCAACAACACACAAAATCGAAACTTCTGAGAGTAAGACACTATGACAGCCTTCTGAACCCTCAGAAATGGATACTCCACCTTCAAAAGGCAGGGGATCCCCTCGCCCTGCTGTGATACCTCAACTGCAACCGGTAGACTGCTGATGGACGAAATGGGGCGGGGGTCTAAATGCGATGCGCCCATACACTCGCTGGATGCTGGGGGAAGGAAGGCGTACCTGCATGCAGGGGACCGCTTAAAGGATGGAGTCCCTCCACAGAAATCCCTTCACGAAGACGAGGTGGTCTACGCCCCCAGCCTCTGCGGACTGCTTGCAACACCAAAAACTGCGCTTTACCGGTCAGCAGCGACCCCCCTTTTTTTAATTGCCCCGTTACAGCCCCTGCAGAACTTCTTGCCCTCAAGCGAGTAGTTCACCTGACGCCGCAACTCGAGGTGCCCAGTTCGAATGTAAGCACGCACGCATGGCTGTCGGGTGACAGTGACCCCGCGAGCCGGAAGCGACTCTGCGAGGGATGGAGGGTCATTTTACGCTGACGTTCGCGGTCGCCCTGGCAACCCACCTCACCCTCAAGCGATTCCCTGCCTGCGTGTGCACATGACCCATTTCAAGGAGGTGCATTTGGCGCATCGGTCAGTCCCCACCTGCCCTAGGGCAGCCTCAAAGCCATAGTGCCAAAACCTCAATACAGTCCACGAACCCCGCACCGCTGATTTCGCCTTCCAGAGGCCATCAGCTGTTCCCGGATTTCTCTCCTGTTTAGGTGCTGGTCCCACGGCCCTGCCACTGCACCCCCCCAATATGACGTTTCCCACGTCTACGCTTGTGGGCCGCACCAAAGCTATGTGGTTGGTCCGCGCCGTGCACCTGACGAACGTGTGCCTCCGAGGAGGCTATGTGATACAGTTTGTAGGAGGCAGCAAGCTGAAGTCCACCATCATGCTGCAGCCCAATTACCAGGTATGTGCGGGGCGCCAGGACGAATAGAGGCAAGTGCCTTCCCCTCCAACTGGTATAAGACTTGGCCTTGCCCTGTTCCGGAGTTATGTTTGGGATGGCTATGGGATGTGAAAGGGATTGGGATAGCGGATGAACATGAGCACGAGGGGAGCATTGGCAAGGGCATGGGCATATTGAATGGTGATGTGGATGTGAACGGGATACGCACATGGGCTGGGGATGGGCTGCAATACGGGTTCTCTACCTTTTTGATGGTGTACTATTCTGTGCATGCACAGGGCCTGGGCAGGAGTTGTCCTGCAGTGGGGGAGCGTTAGCGCGCCGGGCACGCGCCGGGAATTTTTTTGTTTTACCATTCCCCACTTGTGCCTGTTTTTGCCCCCACCTCACCAAACAATTTGGAGTACCTTCTCGCCGTGTCGAAGAATTTGGCCCATCCTTTGCACCCAGTTTATGACGATGGCAAGGGTGGTGGTTGGAAGTGGTGGGGTTGACATTTTGTGTTGTTGAATTCTCATATTTCGGCTTATGCAAGGTGCCTTGCAGGGAAGGTTTGCGGTCTAGTGCGGTCTACTTGGGGGACTTCTCAAGGTGAGGATAAACTTGGGGCTAGAGATAAGATACTTAATACAAAGGTAGCGCGCCGGGCATGAACCGGGCGCGCGCCGGGCAAACATTCCCCCAGTGGCAATCGGCCCAATTCAGGAACCAACAGTGTGACGACACGAGTGACTCTTGGATGTGTTGTGCCTGTTGCCCGTTGCTGGGGGCTTGGCATTTGTTGGCTTTGGGTCGGATGTCTGTGGTACCTGAAGCAGATGCCCATCCCCCACCCCCACCCCAATATCTCTCGGGACCATCCGTTATATGCCAACGCGGAGCAAATTCGCACTTTTTCAGGGCTTTTTCATTTTTTCGTCCCATGCACCAAAATTTCGTTCCGTAGGGGGGGGTACGTGTAAATTTTTCGAAATCTGTGAGAAAAGGCCATTTTTAGAAATGTATGGGTTCGGGGGGGGGGGGTGGTTACATTTTGGAGCACAAGAGCTGCAAAGTCGGCACGCAAACATGCACTGAACATGTCATACACGGTTATTCCCAATCGTCGTTTGCGTTGTCTTTTTCAGGCAGGGCTGGGACCCCATTTGGGCAGACATCACCATGCTCATTGTTGGGAACATATTTTTTCAGCTTTTGCCAATCTTGCAGCCTGCGGCTCTTCACTGGTACCCACCCTGAATTCAGAAGCATTGCCCAGAGACCACCAGTTGTGGGGTCGACATTCTGTTGCTTTGTCAGCCTCACCTTGCGCCACTCAATGGACTCGCTGTACCCTGCTTTCATCCACACAAAACCAGGATGAGGGGAAAGGTTGCCGTCATCAGGGGTGGTTCCAAAGTCCAACCACTTCATCTTGTGGTCCCTAATCAAAACAGGCTTTTTATGCTGGTCCAGATGGTCGGACGACAATGCATAGGCCCCTGCCAGCCAACGGAAAAGAGGCAGCAAGCAACACAGGCACCGTCCAAAATGGACGAAAATCTCAAACATGTCGTCAGTACAGCATGCAGACCTGAGGTGTTCCGAATAGCCCTTTTCGAGAGCTTTCCGAATGTACCCCATATACCCCCCCCTACCGGACACTCAGCGGGCACAAATCAGGCAACAATGGCACCCGCCCCCGAAAACGCTCCGTGTTGGCATAATCCCCACCGACCCCGAGAGATATGTCGATGTCTTGATACTCAGTAAGAGGGTGACCGCCACAGCGTTTGTCATTTGACCTGTGCGCAACGCAGTGCAACAACGCAGACATGCTGGCTTTATTTGCCGTTGTCTCAGATTGGTAACCCGTTACCGGCGGATTTCAGATGCGAATTGGCCAATGATTGCCACTATTTCCCCGGACTCAACGTGTACTTACCCAAAGCCATTACAAATATTGCCCATGATTTCGGTACGTCCTGCATTTGCCAAAGCAAGTGAGGGTTAGGAAGGAGTGCCTTCGCCGGGCTATGGTGGTAGGGTAAGAGTCAGGCTGGGTTAGGTGGGGTCAGTGCCACAGCTGGTGATACGGCTGGCGGTCAACGGACAAAATTTCGCCAGCTACCACAGGTGGTTGGGGACTCGCTGGCGGTTGCCGGCGACCGCCGGCAAAAGGGCCGTCCTTGGTAGAAAGAATTCTGCGTCCTTGCGGAAAGCCCTCGTCCCTCCAAGAAAAACGCTTGCCTTAGCATCAGCACTGGTCTCGCCCTAGAACGAGCTCGTAACCGCCCACTGCTGTCAGTCGAATGCCAGCTGCGATTGGATGATCCCAAATTATAAGTCGGTGGGTGGACCGCACGTTGGTGATCGACCCGATGCTGTTGATTGGCTGTCGACATTTTGCGGTAAAGTGTAACGGAACAGTTTTTTCCCAGTTGAAGATGGCCCTGGGCAAGTCTGGAGCTCGGAATATGGCTAAGAGCCAGACAGGACTGGGGGGAGGGTCAAGATTACGGCTAGGGCTAAACTTACAGCAAGTTTTAAGGCGAGGGCTGGGGGTCAGGGCATGTGCCGTCCCATGCCCAGAGCCAGTGCACAAACCCGAGGCCGCTCCCAGGGAAGAAAGGCTAACTACCACTTGCAGAGCCCCCGCTCCCCGTGAGACCCTCCCCAAATACCCCCCCCAAAATGAAAATGTGTTGGGGGGTGTTGGTGTTGGGGCAAAAGAAGTGTGCGAACGAAACGTGTTCCTTGCGCCATTTCTATTTCTGTTGCACCAAGTTCGGGGTCGCACAGCAGGAGGATGAGGAGGAGGATCAGTTGGGGGTGGGGGTGGGGGTGGTGGAAGAGGATAGAGCAGGAGGAGAAGGTGATGCTGGTGATGGACGAGCAGGAGAGTCGGGGGAAAGGTAGGGGAGGAGGAGGAGGAACAGGAGGAGCATGGGCAGGAGGAGGAAAAGGAGGAGGGCGTGATGGTGATGGTGATCGTGATGGTGATCGTGATGGTGGTGGTGGTGGTGGTGTTGGTGGTGGTGGTGGTGGTGGTGGTGGTGGTGGTGGTGGTGGTGGTGAAGGAGGAGAGGGATGCGGATGAGAACGAGGATGAGAGCACTGTGGCCAATGACAGAGTGCCTGTAAGGTACGCCGCGCGGTATGCCTCACGTCGGCACGTGGGGGGCCCCTGCTGCCTGGCTCCCCTTGCTCCAACCTCCTGCGCCCCCCAGCGTTTTGTTGTCCGCTCGGGTTTTTCAATGTCGTTGCACTCCGGGCACCTCCGCCCGGCGCTCCAAGCCCTGGGGCAGCAGCTGTACGCCTACGACACCGCCCCGAGCGACCACATCGCCGGGTCTGTGGCTTTCTCCCGCCACTTGGGCTGGTACGACCAGGACCGCGACGGCGCCCTCACGCGGACGGAGTTCCGCTCCGCCCTGCGGGTTCTCGGAGGCGTCTCGGACTCGGAGATCGCGGACCTCTTCCAGATGGCCGCCGCAGGGGGGCTCGTGCACATCGCCTCTTTTGTGGAGCGCATCAACGTCGCCGACTACATCCAGGTCGATCCGGCGACCGAAGAGGTGCGGTGGCGCTTCTCGTGCCCTTCCCCGTCCGCGTCTGTACACGGGGGGGGGGGGGGTTCGTCAGGGGACAAGTTCGTGGGGGAAACTTCGTTTTTCAGTTTGGTGTCGAAATTTTCCCCCTGGGCACTTCCTGCCCTTTGTGCATCCTCAGTGACGGCGGTAGCCAGGTATTGTTGCGCTGTTGTCGGCAGTCAGTCTGTTTGTCACGTCCGTTCATCTTGCTTGCCAGAGAGTGAGAAGTTGGTCGTCGTCGTGAATGTTTTTTTTTCTTATCTCTCATGAGTTGGTGTTGTTCAAAATTTGGGCCTACCAAAGTTTCACACAACTGATTGTCCACAAGGAACCAACGGTTGGGGGTGTTCAAGTTTCCCGTGTCCGAATTGTCTGGGGACACTTTCGGCGGGGAAAATTTCGTGAGGGGAAAGTTTCGACACACCTCCAATTTAGGTGCGCCCCCCCCCCCCCCTCTCTCCGCCCTGTATTTAGAAGGGAATGGGGCCCCGGACGGGGATTTCATGAGAGGTAAGGAAGGTGCTTGGAGGGGGTGGACAAGACGGTTCCGAGCGGTTGCTGTCGGTTGCACATGCCGTTTGGGGCGGTTGGGGAAAGGTGGGGAGCCGCGGGGTCGCAGGCTCGGCCCACGGACCCGTCCCGGTTCTCGTGCCCATGCCGGTGCCCCTGCCCGTGCTCTGTGTTCATTTGCCTCTGCTGCTTCGCAGGAGTTCATGCACGTCCTCCGGGACGCGCTGCAGCGCGAGGGCATGCCCGACCCGCTGCCCGCCGAGCCCCTGGCGCTGAGTGATTTCACGGACCTGTGCCGCCGCCTCTGCGGCCCCGCCCTCACGGACCTGGAGATCGAGCTGGTGCACGCCCTCTGCCAAGAAGCAGGGCTGCCCACGTGGGCACAGGTGCTGCGCTGGTGCGGCGGAAGCGGCGTTGCGCGCGCGCCCGCCCCGTCTCTCAACCCTCAGATCTCCTGGCGCCAGCACTCGCTGCTGTCTCCCACTGAAACGTCCCCAGCGGCGGTTGGGTACCACCGCGCAAGCCCCAGTCCCAGCCCCGGCGCGACCACACCGTCGCCGCCGCCGCAATGGGAGACGCGCGCGCCGCCCCGAGAGGCGCCGCCGCCCCCGGCGGCGGTGCCAGCCGGGCCCGAGCGCACGCCGTCGGAGCTCCACGAGCTGCTGCAGGAGCACCTGGGGCCCAGCGACGATCTCATGGGGGTGTTTCGGGACTGGGATACGGACATGGACGGGATGCTGAGCCCCGCGGAGCTCGCGGCGGGTGCGGCGAGGCTCGGGCTGCCCGGCAGCGCCGCGCAATGGGGCTGCGTGCACCAGCGCCTCAGGCCCAGCAACCGCGGCCTTACGGTCGGAGACTTTATGCGCGGCCTGCGCTCGGCCCCGCGGGAGCCGGTCCCGATCCGCTCTTCGATGGGACCCTCCGCGTTCCAAGCTCCCGCATCGGCACCCGCACCCGCACCGGCACGGAGCGTGCCGGATGAGGACGAGGATCTCTTTTTGGATGGGCTCGCCCGGCAGGACAGCGACCCCCAGTTCGACCGGGACCCTCCCCCCGCGGCACACCCGAGCGATCGCGCGAACCGCCCGGGGGATCGTGGGCCATCGGCCGGGCCCCTGGACCGGGACTCGCCTATGGACCGGGACCGGGTATCGCCCGCCGACTCCGGGTCGCAGCAGCAGCCCCGCCGCTCGCGACGCGGGAGGACGTGGGACGCGGACGCCGACACCCAGAGCCCCGGTGGCAGGCCACGGGGCTCCCCCAAGGCCAAGGACTGGTCGCGGACGTGGCGCGGACACGGCAGCGAAAGCGACGACGGATCGGAGGCGCGCGCGGCGTACCGCACGCTGCTGGAGGGCGACCGGGAGCGTGATCTCTTGAAGCAGCGCGCCCTGGAGCGGCGGCGGGAGAAGAGCCTAGAGGAGCCCAGCAGCCCCGGCAGCCCCGGCAGCCCCGGCAGCGGCAAGGTGTCTCGCAGCCCCAAGGGGAGCCCTCAGGGCAGCAAAGGCACGCCGCCGGCCAAGCCCCCGCGGCAGGATGGGGTGCCGGAGAAGGTCATGCAGGTGCTGGCCCGGCCAGAGTTCCAGCGACTCGCGCGGCTGCCGCCCGTGCAGCTGAAGCACGCGCTCCTGCGGTGGGACGGGGACAAGAACCAGGCCATCAATTTGCACGGGTTCAAGCAGCTGATCTTCGAGAACGGCTCGTCTTCCAAAGGTCTGCCGTCGCCCGGCGACGTGCGTCAAGTGAGGCCGAGGGAAGGGCGCCGCCTCAGTGCTCCTTGCTCCCGCCATCCCCCGTTCCGGCACGTGCACTGTGGCCGCTCTCCACAACGCAATTTGGGGGTAAAGGGCCCACACGGCCGGCTGCACCGTGGCAGCAGAAGGGCCGCCTGCTCTGTGGCACCAGAAAGCCTTGCTGCACGTGGCGGCACAAAGGGAGGCTGCTCTGTCTATGCGCCCATTATCTACCGTTGGGGCCCAATTTTGTGAGGGAAAATGTTCCAGGGGTAAAAATATGCGTGAAATTGTGTTCTGTACCCCCCCCCCTCTACTTTTGAGGGTTTCCGAGTCTCTGTTTGCGTGCACAACCCATGCGCCATCGTAATTTCAAGGCGGTCTGAAGTAGGCATCTCGTTGTCCTCGATTTGCCACGCTCCCCGGCGTATCCAAAGCGCATCCAAAGCCACTGGGAACAGGAATCTGCCCATTGAATGCCAAACTGCAAGGAGCACTTTGGCGGAGCAACAATTGGGAGCAGGGCCATTGGGCCGTGGGTCGCACTCATTGGGGAGGTGGCGGTTGGGCCTTTCCGTCTTTTTGGGTTCATAGTTGTCCCTTTTTTGGGAGGGAAAAGAGCTTGACTTTGAGTCATCCCGTCCCACAGAGCCCTGTGCATCTTGTGTAATACCCCCCCCCCCATTTTTAAGAAAAGGTGCATAAATTTTCCCCAAAAATTTTCCGAACATATTTTCGCCGGCACGTATTTTGGCCCTCCCCCGTGTGCACCCTCTAGACCCCCCTACACGCCCTCTACGCGCCCTCTGGACGCCCCCCCACGCGCCCTACGCGCCTGGTGTGCGCCTCGGGTCCCATCCCTCCACCGTCCCTCCATTGCCCCAGGGGCGCACGGGGCGGTCGTAGCTCTCGAGACGACGCCGCACCGCCCCCGTGTGGTGTCGCGTGCGCGCGAGCCCCCGCCCCGCGCCTCTCCCCCCGCGCCGTCCCCTCCGCTCTGCGCCCGCCCCTGGCCCTGCCCCCCGCGCCCATTGCCCCCGCCTGAGCCCCTGAGCCCGGCCCCTCATATGCCCACAGGCCTCCCCACCATCACTGAGCCCATGATCGAGCGGGTCTTCTTCCATTTCATGCACCCCCGAATGGAGGCCTTGACGTGGCCGCAGCTCCGCAACATCTGCCGCCTCGCGTGCCCCGAGCTGTACGGGGAGGCGGCCCCCGACGCCGCCGGACCCGCCCCCCGGTCCCCGGCCCTGCCCCCCCCGCGCGTCATCGGGCCGCTGCACGAGCTGCCCCCCGCGCCGCTGATGTACGAGGCCCCGGTGGACATGGACGCCCTGCGCAAGGCCATGCAGGGGAGCGACGGGGCGATGGGCAGCCGCGTGGCCCCGGAGCCGCGGCACGCGCCCCCGCCGCAGCCCACGCCCGTGCACGTGGACCTCTTGGCGCGCCCCGAGTTCAAGGTATTGGCCAGCCTTTCATTAGGGCGGCCGACAACCGCAGGAGGAGCCCTCCCCCCCCCCCCCCCCAGACCAAAGTGACCACAGTGGGGGAAAAAAACGAAAATTTACAGCAGGGAAAATCTGATCGGGCCGTTTTTGGTGCAAATTTTTGCGTCCCAGTCCCCTCACCCCCTCCTCTCTTCTAGTGTTTGCCTGGTATTGGCGCAGGCGGCACACACGGCATTCTCGCACCCTCCGTGCAGAGGTCGCGTAGCTCGCATGCGGCACCTGAACCAGGGGATACCCCGTCCGAGTCCTGAGGGCACTGCTCCGCCACGGCACGCGTGCAACAGCGGGGCATCTGCGGTGTTGGGCACACAGGCAAACATGACATCTCCCAGTCGCCATCGCAAAGCTGTTGATCATCAGCCCGCATCAACACGTCGATGCAGACCCAAGTTGAGGCGGTTTGGCGCTTCTCTGGGGGTACTTGATCCAACGGACCTGAAATGCGAATACGTGGCGCACGCTTCCTTTTGCTTGTTTCCCAATCCCCCCCCCCCAAACCACCAAGGACTTGTACCAACCCCCCCCCCCCCCGGGATTGCGTTTTTGTAGGTGAGGGTGGACTGATTGCACTGCTCGTGATTAGAGCCTTCTGCCCCGTGGTGCCGAGTGACGGTTTTGAGGACCGGAAAAGAGTAGGGGCCCCGAGTCACGGTATGGAGCACCGGTGTAGATAAAGGGGACAGGGTAACGGTATAGAGTGACAGTTAGAGTGATGGTTTTAGAGTAAACGGACACCCGTTGTCCTCTGCAGTACCCAACCAACCTTCATGCAACCCCCCGCCGCGGGTGAGTAGGGAGGTAAGAAAAGGCCAGGCAGGGAGAGGGAGGGCACAAGGTGGTGAGAGGCCGATAGGAACCGCCGCCTACGGAGGGAAAGGGTTCAAGGGAAGGGCAGCGGAAAGTGGCGAGAGGCGAATAGGCGCCGCCAGCTGCAGACAGCGGCAACACAACCAGGCGTCATGCCCCCCCCCCCCCCCCACGCCTCGGCCCGCTCCTGTGCAGGCCCTGCGGCAGATTCCCATGGCCCAACTCAAGCACATCTTTCACCGCCACGGCAACCGCAGCGGCGTCCTCAATCTCCACCAGTTCTCGACCCTCATGCGCACGGAGCCCCAGTGCCACCCCACCCTGACCAAGAACGACCTCGACCACCTCTACCTTCACCTCCAAGACCCCGTCACGAAGGCAATGCCATGGGACACCTTCATGCAGGCAGTGCATGGCCCTGCCGCCGCCCCCCGGCCCCTGTGGAAGCTCCACTCCAAAATCCTTGAGCACTGCTACAACCCTGCGCGCCCCCAGAAGGTGTGCAAATGCGTGGAGACATTGAGGGGGAGTGCGTGAGGGAGAAGCAGCAGCAGCAGCAGGAGGAGGAGGAGGAGGAGGAGGAGGAGGAGGAGGAGGAGGAGGAGGAGGAGGAGGAGGAGGAGGAGGAGGAGGAGGAGGAGGAGGAGGAGGAGATTGGGGCGAATGCTTTTGCAGTTACAGTTCCGGGAGCCCGTTGTTTCCGCCTCGGAGGCATGGGAGGGTGCTATGCCGTCGCGGGTCGGCTGAGTGGCGATGCTGCGCTCACCCGTGCTGGTGCTCCCCCTACTTCGGCACGGCTGAGGGTACCCTTTCTAGCGATGTGCCTACGGGCTGCTGGACTGTAGCATGCGTTGAAATTGAAGGTTTTCCGTGCCATCGCGTGCGAATTCCAAGAAACGTCGATGGCGCCACATCCACCCGTCGAGCCATGCATCCCCCCATGCATGTCTCCGGGCGCCCATCCATCCGGGAGAGACCCTGCGCCAGTCACTCAGCACCTGGGGGCTGTAGGCTGTATGACCCCCATGTTCCCCAGTGGGCGCATAGGACTCCCTGTCCCGCTGCCAGCTGCCAGGCACACACTTCCCATTAGGCGCTGTTGAATGTCATGGCCATGCAGAGCACGCAGGACCAACGCACCTCTCAGGACACACAAAGGGGCGGCGGTATCTCCCGTATGGTTTGGGGGCCGTCGGCAGCACGCGTTGGGACCAGACGTTCGGGCATCGGGTTCTGGCAGGGAAGGCCACCCTGAGCACGAGGGGTCTGGCAAGCGGAAAGGCACCGTCTGAACGCACCCCACCCCACCGCACCCCACCCCAAAATAAATGCCCTGCGCCCCTCACCCACAGCCTGGCGCACCGCACAACCTGGAGAGGCAGTGTGTGTGTGTGTGTGTGTGTGTGTGTGTGTGTGTGTGTGTGTGTGTGTGTGTGTGTGATGGTGGGGGGGGGGGGTATGAAACGGGTGTACCAGAACGGGTATGGGGGGTCAGGGCAGGGGAGCAAGGCCAACAGGCACTTTGCAAGGGGCGTTTGGAGAGTCACCAACGGCGGTATCAATGCTCTGGGAGGATGCTGAAGGGGAATGGGTGTAAGGATGCCCCCACCGACGTCAAGAGGCAATGCACCCGACAGCCTCGGGAGCAATACACTTCACAATCTCCAAGGGCAATGTTGGATCCAGGTGATCTCTAAGCACGGTGCTTCATGCAAACAAAAAAATCTGCTTACCATGTCACTCTTTCTGTACCGTGTCACGCACCTGTCCAACAGCTTCGTCGTTGATGGTGTGTGCTAACCACTACGTGTGCCTCGCCACCACGATCGTGATCGGCTACCCGATCGTCCACTGGGAGGTTCGCGGCCGTGCTGTTGTGTAGGCCAACGCTGCACAGCACAGCACAGCACAGGACACAGCACAGGATGGGACTGCGCGCAACACCAATACCACCGGAACGCAAGCTGAATGAAGGATAATGAGCCTTACCTGGCTCCAGCTTATTTGTGTCGTATCTGCAAGATAAATAGCACAGTACTGGTTGCACGTTGTGAGCATTTCCCAACAGGCAGACTGCTGCGTGACACGGTTGAAGGTACATGTGGATAACCTGCTGTCACAGTCCCCCTCTGGCCCTTTACACATCCCGTAAGTGACGGAGTGTCACTGAGGGGGCATCACTGGCGGCTGGCTGAGGAGAAGAATATCAGCGTGTTGCATTGTGCTGGTGACAGGATCACGCAGTGAGGAGAGGGCAGCATGTCACAAGAGGCGAGGGACTCACGATGCGAGCAATGGGGGAAGGGGCTCAGAGTGGGCCGCCGGGGACAGAGTGGGACCTAACCTGGCACTGAAACTGGGGAATAGTTTCCTCATTATCACAATGCCACTGAGGTATTACCTGCAAGCCGCTTGGTGCAGCAAGCCGCCCTGGAGGCGATCGTCATGCAAACTGCAGTGGCTCGCTAGAAACTAAATGATGTTGGGGTCTTAGGGATCGGCTTCGTGGGCCTCACCCATTATCCCCAGTGCACTCTTCGCCCCCCTGCACTGCACCCTTGCCCTTGCACTCGCACCCTGCGGTGAATGTGATGACCTCTGCCCCCCCCCCAAGCCTCGCCAGTCTCAAGATCTACCAAGCAGTTCCGGTCCTGTAGCCTGGTAGCTCAGCCCCGACCTCATGCATCATGTCTCGGACTATGCACCACTGCCCCTGTGCCTGCAACACATTGGCAATCGACAGGACATTCACAGCTGATAAATGAGGCTGCCACCCATGACAGGATTCTCCTTTTGAGGCCTGCAGAATGACCCAAACTGCGCAAACTCCAGCTTGCCGTCGGCAGGGGGTTGCTTGACGGGCGTCCGTCATAATCAGGGACGCCGGCCGTGTGGTGTGGTGTGGTGTGGTGTGTTGTGGTGTGGTGTGGTGTGGTGTGGTGTGTGGTGTGTGGTGTGTCACCCGTCCACACCACCCGTATCCACCCACTCGCACCCCACAAGGCTCCGCCATCTCATGAACATAGCCCTGCTGGTCTCCCTTCCCCCTTCACAAAACGCTGCATGCGTGCATGCATCCATTGCAGGACTGCATAGGCCCAAGTGCCCAGGGGTGACTCGCAGCACAGACTCCATCCATTGCTTGTGCTGTGCACACACACTGACCCCGCTGACCCATGCTGGTGTCCCTCCTTACTGCGGTTTACCCCTGCTCTGTGGCGCGCGCGCACACACACACACATACACACAGTCTCTCTCGCACCATTCCCCTTCCCACCCTTCCTCGCACCCTCCCCCCTCGCCCCCTCATCCGTCGCTTGCTCGTGTCTCCACCCCTTCGCTGCTTCCCTTCCTGCTTCCCCTGCCTCTGCCCGCTCTCATCAGGTGCAGGGCACGCTATGCCTGAAGCGCTGGCTGCACCGGTATGACACCACAGGGCTGGGGTACCTGTCGGCCACGGAGTTTGCTACTGCCCTGCAGGCCCTGGGGGTGGAGCTGACGGATGCCGAGATGGAGACCGTCTTTGAGTACCACTGCACTGCCACGGATGCGACCATGAACGTGGAGTATCATGCCTTTGTGGGGCAGCTCAGGTAATGCCCTTCCTTCTCCGTGTTGGTGCCGTGTTCGTTTGCATGGCCCCTGTTGGAAGGACTAAGTTTTGGTCTTCTGGCGCACGCACTCAGACAGACACTTGCGCGATGTAGTACTGATCGACACAGGCTCGCCATCTGCAGATTGGGGCTGTGTGCGTAGCAGAGATCCTGTCGCTGTCATATGGAAAAGTGTTGTTGAGGATGTGATAGAAAAACGTTGGGCATGTGTGGTATCAGTTGAAGATGCAACACTGACAGCACTATGTAGGGGAACGGGGTGGTTTCGGTGATGCACGAATGTGTGCAGGTTTGCGTATGTGTCCCAACTCAATCACAACAGTCACGTGCCGCACACGCAACTGCTTTTCGCAACCAGGCAGCACCAGAAGTACACGGCTGCCCCTGAAGAGATTGAGCGGATGCTGGATATCGTTCGGGGGGGACTCCACAATCATGGGATCGAGTTGTCACGGCGCAAGCAACTACTGTCAGTGTTCCAGCCCCACGATTGGGACCGCACAGGGCGGCAAGATCTCCAGGAGTTCACGAAGGTGGTGCAGAACCTGATCAACCACCACCTCTCTGATTACCAAGTGGAGCTGCTGTTTAATCATTTTGCAGACGAAGTGTGTTATCCGCTGTGTTGCGCTGCGCTGCGCTGCACTGTGGTGTGGTGTGGTGTGGTGCGGTGTGGTGTGGTGTCGTCCCCCTGCTTGGTGGGCTTAGTTCAAGGCCGCCTGGGGACTCCTTGCCGCTCCGCCTGCTGCAGCACCAGCAGGTGTAGTGAGGCGCAGTGAGGTGTGGTGTGGTGTGGTGTGGTGTGGTGTGGTGTGGTGTGGTGTGGTGTGGTGTGGTGTGGTGTGGTGTGGTGTGGTGTGGTGTGGTGTGGTGTGGTGTGGTGTGGTGTAGTGAGATGTGGTGTGGTGTGGTGTGGTGTGGTGTGGTGTGTTGTGGTGTGGTGTGGTGTGGTGTGGTGTGGTGTGGTGTGGTGTGGTGTGGTGTGGTGTGGTGTGGTGTGGTGTGGTGTGGTGTGGTGTGGTGTGGTGTGGTGTGGTGTGGTGTGGTGTGGTGTGGTGTGGTGTGGTGTGGTGTGGTGTGGTGTGGTGTAGTGTGGTGTGGTGTGGTGTCGTCCCCCTGCTTGGTGGGCTTAGTTCAAGGCCGCCTGGGGACTCCTTGCCGCTCCGCCTGCTGCAGCACCAGCAGGTGTAGTGAGGTGTAGTGAGGTGTGGTGTGGTGTGGTGTGGTGTGGTGTGGTGTGGTGTGGTGTGGTGTGGTGTGGTGTGGTGTGGTGTGGTGTGGTGTGGTGTGGTGTGGTGTGGTGTGGTGTGGTGTGGTGTGGTGTGGTGTGGTGTGGTGTGGTGTGGTGTGGTGTGGATTTGTGCATTCTCGAAGGAAGAGCCAAATTGGTAGGCCGCCAGCCTGTCCCATCGCAAATGTCGTGCGGTCCCGAGGCTAAGCCTGTGTCTCTGGTGTGCTGTGGTGTGCTGTGGTGTGCTGTGGTGCGTTGTGTTACGTTGTGTCACGTTGTGTAACGTTATGTTACGTTATGTTGGGTCGTGTTGCGTTGCGTCGCGTTGTGTGTTGCGTTGTGTTGTGTTGTGTTGTGTTGTGTTGTGTTGTGTTGTATTGTGTTGTGTTGTGTTGTGTTGTGTTGTGTTGTGTTGTGTTGTGTTGTGTTGTGTTGTGTTGTGTTGTGTTGTGTTGTGTTGTGTTGTGTTGTGTTGTGTTGTGTTGTGTTGTGTTGTGTTGTGTTGTGTTGTGTTGTGTACATTTTTTGTGCCACAACGTGTTGTTGCGAATGCTTTTTGTATGGTGTTGTGTTGTTCCACGTCCCGTCGTCATGGTGTGTCCTCTGATCAGGGCTTGGAGAGCGTGGATTACCACCATTTCCTTGAGGCCATCTGCAGTGCTCCTGCGGAGTCGCCTCCCACCTCGTCGCGTGGGAACATTGTGCATCGCGATGCCATCGAGGTCACTGGACAGCGCCTTTTGGCGCTCATCTACGATATCGCGGGAGACAACAGCGGGTCTTTGCAGCTGCAGCACAGCCTCTGTTACCATGATCCCCAACGCACGGGGCACGTGAACCACGGTGCCTTCATGCAGTCCATGACTCGGTACAGTCTCGTGACCGCTGGCATCACTGACAAGGCCATGAACGACTTCTTTGATTATTGGGCCGTGGATGACACTGAGAGGTCTGCCTTCGCGCCTCTTGTCGCTCCCTGGGCGCCTCTCTGAGCCCGGATCTCTGTCTGGGCGCCTCTCTGAGCGCAGGACGTGGCACTCACTGTGTGCGCGTGCTGCATGTCACAGGGTGTAGCACTCACTGCATGTCCTCGCTGTGTTGTCGTGCTGCCAGTGCCCACTCTCTCACGTCCCAGTTTCATTCAGTACGGTCGTTGCTGTCTTTCAGGATTGTCATCGATGACTTTGTGGACTGGGCACGCCTGAACCACGGCGTGGCCCTCTCGAAAAGTGACATGGAACGCGTCCTGACCAACATTCGCATGTCGCTGCACGACCACACTGGCCGGCCAACGGTCTTACCCCCAACCTTTTGCCTCTCATTCATCCTTCCCTCAAATGGTCGTCCCAACCTTTGCCTTGCCCGATTCCACGCCCCCATCGTCCCCCGTTTCTGCCAATGCTGAGCTTCTTCGCATGGCCGTTTGAACACCATTATTTATGCAACAAGGGGGCTCAGGTGCCAACATCAAGGGGGTGCGGCCATGGCCAAGAACAGGGAAGCGCGTAGTGTACTTGAGGACGTGGCTGATAGTAGGTTCGTGGGAGGTAGTGAGAGTATGCGGGTGGCAACGGTGGCGCGGATATGGTCCATGACATGGAGCACATCGAAGCAGGGGATGCGCAGCACGGCAGGTAATTGGGTGTGGTTACGCTAATGCCCCGGTGCCATGAGCCTCTCAAGCCCGACACGGCCGCGAGACAGGGGTGCCAGA
Source organism: Eutreptiella sp. 'Long Island Sound 2002' (assembly GCA_964036045.1). NCBI lineage: Eukaryota > Euglenozoa > Euglenophyceae > Eutreptiales > Eutreptiaceae > Eutreptiella > Eutreptiella sp. 'Long Island Sound 2002'. The sequence goes on from OZ038391.1 coordinate 7,362,872, forward strand.
GGGTGTGATGAGGTGATGACAGATGGAACGCAGGAAAGATAGAAACTGGAAAGGTGCCGGATGAAGGCGAGCCTCCAAGACACTGTCGATGGAGCAAAGGCTGTGACTGAGGCCGACAATGAGACGACCACACCTCATCTCCGCAGTGGGTGTACAAACTGGCACGCAGGACGTCGAAACACAGCAATGCATGTCGCTGGTTGCCCCACACCATGCAAAATGATTGCAGCCAGGGGTATTGAGGGACCCTGGGGAAGTAAGATTGGGGCAGTGGAGCACGGTTGGCATCGACACAAGACACAGGAGCGCTGCGCGCGCCGGGCCAAGTTTTCTCCCACTTGACCCCGGTTCTCCCCGTCTTTTCCCGTTTTTTGTCCCTTTGTTGGGGACCCCGAGAAGGCGAAACAGAAACCCCTACTTCGTGATACTAGGGGCATCGTTGTTGTTTGAAAATGGGTATTTTGATGCTGCGTTCGCATTGAGGATATGGTATATTTGGTTTTCACCCAGTTTCACTCATTTTCACCTTTTGTGCTCATTTCCACCACATCCGCTCCTTTCTCGGTTGATTTCTCCCCACCATGGGGACCCTGAGAAGGCAGGGGTTATGTTAGCCATGTTAGCCATATTACGGTTGTGGAATAACAATGCATGAAAGCTATTCTGTTCGCCCGCAGTTGTGCTTTGCTGTGTCATTCGTGCTTAGGGTTCCTGGGCTGGAGGGAGTGATGTTTGGTAGTAAAGCATTGGGATAGATGGCCGGAATATTGATTTAGATGCCGGGCGCACGCAAACGTACCCTCTAAGCTCCAGCAGAGTCAGCTCCAGGCAATGACAGCAGAGGATTGGCAACGTCCAGTGCCGTACCTATGGACTTGCCGGGTGCATTATCCGTGGATTAGGTACTGTGACATGCGTTTTTGTCATGTCTACACCCACAAGCCAGCCCGTGGTCACAAACCTCCGACCAGGAGCTCATGCCGGGTACCAGCGCTGGGCCGAAGTGATCAAAACTGGGTGTCGCATGTTCAACACCCTGTGCTGCTGCTCTGTCTGCTCTCTCTGAGCGGGGGCTTTCAGATATATGCCCTGCCCCGGGTTACCACAAGGACTCCCAGAACCCATTCCAGGACCTCGTTCCCACTGTTCTCCAGCTTGCAGCCCCTTGCAGTCCCCCCCCCCCAGGGACTTGCTGTAAATTTTAATGCCGGCAGGGGGGGGGGACCCTTCCCCCCTGGACCCCCTCCCCCCCTCCCCCCTCAGCTCAAGTGCACCCGAAAACCTGGGTTTTGGGAACATTTTTTAGTCATGGGAAAAAAATTTTCGGCGCCTTCGGCGCATGCCATACACTGTGTACATATTGCTTCATGTGTGCTCCATATACCTTGTTTTCCAGACTACCATGCCCCAACGCTCGTTGTCAGTGTATTTGAGCTCCCCGGTCCCACCGTTACTACGCGCAAAACGTGAAGATGCAATTGACGCGTTGCTCTATTTTAGGTTTAAAGATAGGATCACCGGTCATAAAAGGCAAAAAGCCCACAACGAAGCACAAAAGGCATGTGCCCCACTTTTTTTAAGCGTACCAATTGCCACACTGTGCGAGTTTGTCGCTGTGGCACAAAAAATGGCCACACGCGACCGGTTCAGGCGAGTCTGATTCTGACTGACAAGAAAGATCACTGTCATTTGGCATGAGATGGTGAATGTCCCGCTTTGTTGCAGTTGTTGTGTATTGGTGAGATGTGGGAACCCTGAATTGACATTCAATGATGAATTTCCTTTGTTTACGGCCGACAACATGACATTTCCATGCGCTGAGTTGTTCATTCTCCAATAATTTTTCTGTTCCCTGTGGATTGGGTATGTTCCGGCAGGGGGGGGGGACCCCTCCCCCCTGGACCCCCTCCCCCCCCCCCCGCTCAAGCAAGTCCCTCCCCCCCCCCCCCCGCTGACGCCTCTGGATTCCCCCCCCAGGCAGGTGGATGCCCGCGGCAGTGCGGATGCCTGCTTGTCATAGCAGAAGGTTCAAGGGCGAGAGGCCAATAGGCGCCGCCACAGGCTAACAGAGCCAACCACCAAGGCCCTGTGCCAAAACCCCCCCCCCCCCCTGCCGCCCCCCAAACACTGCCCTCAGGTGGTGCGTGTGGCCCGTCTGCTTGAAAAGTATGACCTCGCCCCCGACATCGACCTGGCGACTTTCACGCGGATCCTCCGGGACTGGGGGGGCGCCACCCGCCGCGTGCGCGACATCGAGGCCGAGCTGCTGTACAACCGCCTGATCCCGGGCCCCTTGAGCCACCTCAACGTGCACATGTTCGTGCGGCTGTTGTGCGGGGTGCTGCCCCCTGAGGCCTCCCCGGAGCTGTCCGAGGCCCAGTTCACGGAGCTCTTGCAGGCGTTGGCCGGCATGTTCTATGGCCACAATTTGGGGGGGCGCATGTCCACGCGTGGGCGGCAGGAGATCATCCGTGACTTTGAGCAGTATGCCCCCAGTCGTCCTGCCTCTGGGCCCATCGCCCGCAGTAGCGCGGCCCATGATGGGTCCCGGTCGGAACTCGGGTACAGGGGGGGTGGGGGGCAGCACAGCCCCGGCACACCAACCGCTGGGCTCCGCGAACGCGGAAACGACACCAGCAAGAGCCCAGCCGCAGCGGCCGACAGAACGCAGCGACCCGACGCAACATGCGAAGGGGAGCACGGGTGACTGTCCAGGGGCCCGTAAAGGAACAACAGCCCGACGGAATGTCACACGGGGGGGACCTCGTTGGGGGATACGTTCGTGGGCAATTTGCGTCATTCAATTCAAGGAAGGTGGCGAAATTTAGGGGTGTCGGCAGCGTAGTGCAGCGATTCCCAACGGTGGCGAAAATTTCCCCGTACGACCCCCCCCCCTTGTAACACCCATCCCCAAGTAGGGGTCTGGGGCATTGGCGATCCAACCCGATGCCCAGGCCCCAAACCCAAACTTCAGCTCAAAATACACCGCAGGGCTCCATTTTCGGCCACCGGGCAAAGCGGTATCTGGTCAAGGGCAGGTGATGACAGTCAAGCAGCCCATGAGATGCCCTGTGCGTGTCCGTGTGTGAGAGTCGGAAGGTTTTGTTGTGACCCCGAGTGAACAATTGGAGAGTTCCGGGGAGAAAACGTGGGCGAGCGTGGGCAAACTTCCTGCGTTGATGCAGGCCTTTGCCCCTGCCCCCGTTATGGGCTCACATCGCATTCAGGCCACCTCCCTCTTGTGAGTGCCGGTCAGCTCTGCCGATCGCTTCTGTTCGCAACGCGCTCTCAAACCGGTTTGTACCCGCCAGAAAATGCGCGTTTCCAATCGCCGACAACCGCAGCTGCAACCAAACCCCCTGAAACCCTCTCTGGCACCCCCGGCACGCTGGCGGCAGCGTGCCCGGGTGTTCGGTTGTCCTTAGGGAAACAAAACAAAATTACTCGGATTACAGCCACAAAACCCTTTCCTCAAAGCTTTTCTCGTACTCGGGTTTACAACAAAAAAACACTCGGATTACGATCTGTTTTGGCACTCGGGTTTTCCATTTTCACAACCAACTGCTGTTGGCAGATCTGAGACAGCGCTTGGCAGCGAAATGCAATGCACATTCCATGTCCGATGAAACGGAACTGGGGGCCTTGTCCCACTGCACTGGGGCGTGGCCTGCTCATGCCAGGGCCCCACATCGAATTCGGTACGACTCTGGTCGTCTGGCATGGTGCACCCCGGCTGGTCCCAAGGGCGGTCTAACTCCCTCCCCCCTGATCCCCTGCGCCCCCCCCTCCCGCGATATTTTTGGGTGTCCCCAGCATGGCCTCTTCTAATACATCCCAGCCCAGCCCCCACCCGCGCCTCTACACCTCCGAGCCTCCCACCCGCCTCATGCCCACGGTTCAGGTATGACCGCGACCGCGACGGTTTCATGATGCCGGCAGAGTTTTTTGAGGGCCTCCGGGCGGTGGGCTGCCCGTGGGATCAAAAGCAATTGGTCGCGGTATTCGACACATTGGCGGGCTCCGGCCGGAAGCTGCACGTGGGCCAGTTCCTCCGGGTGCTCCGCGCCAACTACCGCGGGGGCATCGGCACGGCGGCAGAAGTGGAGGAGTACCTGAAACGGCTTCGGACAGCGGTGGTTGACCGAGGCCCCGGAGGGGCAGTCAACGTGCTGAGGTATGCCGTCGGTCCCTCACACATATGCTTTTTGATGGCAATGGCCACGGAAGCGGCAGTGGCAGTGGCAGTGGCAACGGCGGGAGCAGCAGTGGCAGTGGCAGTGGCAACGGCGGGAGCAGCAGTGGCAGTGGCAGTGGCAACGGCGGGAGCAGCAGTGGCAGTGGCAGTGGCAACGGCAGGAGCAGCAGTGGCAGTGGCAGTGGCAACGGCAGGAGCAGCAGTGGCAGTGGCAGTGGCTGTTGTCGTCGCAGTGACATTGCGCCCACACCGACCCCAGCCACCACCGCCAACTCACTGCATGCCCACGTGCAGCCCCTCACTGATTATGCCCCCCAAACCCCCCATCCCCAACCAGCTGCGTGCGTTGTGCTTCCAAGCCCCCCACCGAATCGGGGCCCAATTCCCCCGAGTCACCCCGATTTGTTGGCCCGATTCAGCGGGTTGCGGGACTGAACACCGGAAGTAGGCATTTTAGGGGGTTGGTGGGACGTGGTTTCTTTGCATGTGCATTTGTTTTGTTCGTAAACAGATCAACAGTGATTTCTGATGGCGAAGTGTGCTGTTTGTTAACGCAAGGGGTCAGAGTTGACAGCAGTCTCTGACCTTGGAACGTGCAAAGTTCACACAGGAAGATGATGTTGTGCTGCCCCATGACCTGTTGCAGGGTGGGGGTTCTGCTTGTCTCCCTCCCCCCGCCGCATTCCTGATGGTATTTCCGGGCATGAGTGCCATGTCTGACAACCACCCGTGACACGCTCGCGCGACTAGGCACGTTTCCGACCATCGTCAGAACCGGTGCGAACTCTCCACCGTGGGATTTTCAGGAGAGTGTTCGAAGGCCGTGGCCTGACTTCCGGCGCCGATCGAGTAGGACCTTCGGATCACAGGATTCGAGCCTATGACCACGATTCCAAAAGTCATGTCCTCCAATCTCTCGACCAGCCGGCTCTCTCACATTCCCGATGGTCACCTCCAGTACAACGGGCGGCGCAATTTCGTGGGGGGATAATTTCATGGGAAATTTTGGTCTTTAAGGAAAGTGGCGAAATTTTCCCCTGGCGAACTTCAGGGGTGTCGGCAGTGTAGTGCAGTCGGGGCTTGGGGATTCTCAAGGGTGGCGAAATCCGCCCCTCGAAATTTTCCCCGGCAAAATCCCCGCCGTACAAAGTCCCCCCCTGTATTGAAAAAAGAACCCACCCCGAGGGTCACATGGACCATCTCCTGGACGGAGCATTGCACAAGGGCTTCCGCTTTGGGACACACCTTCTTTGCAGAGTATTTGAGCGGTACGATCGCGACGGAGACGGACGGCTGCAGTACAACGAGATGCAGAAGGCCATCGAGCAGCTCCTGCAGGGCTCGGAGCAGCCGCTGGTGCAGAAGGACTACATGGTCTTGTTTCGCACATTCGACACGAACAATACGGGGAGCATCGACTTCAAGGAGTTCTGGGCGCGTGTGGGCTGGGGCGCGCACCCGGAGGTCGTAGGCACAGACCCGTACAAACGGGTTTTGCGCGAGGGTGAGGAAGAGGAAGAGGAGTCGTCCTTCGACATCGATGAAGAGGATCCCAAGCAGATGCGCAAGGAGTGGATGAAGGCGCACATCAGCAACATCGGTGTGGCAGTGGCAGTAGCATTAGGCGCAGGCAGTTGCAGTGGGGCTTACAGTGGCGCAGGCGGTGGCAATGGGATTCACAGTGGCAATGGCCTTTACGGTGGCAATGGCAATTTTGGTGGCAGTTGCGGTGACAGTCATGGCAGTGAAAGCCACCGCATTTCTCCCGCCATTTCTTCTGCTAATGCAGTACGGGGGTACCCCCGGTGCCGGTGCGATTGCCAGTGCCAGTGGCACTGCCACTGCCGTGGCAGTGGCAGTGGCAGTGGCAGTGGCAGTACCAGGGGCAGTACCAGGGGCAGTGGCAATCGCAGTGGTGGCGGCAAGGGCAGGGGCAAGAACAATGGCAATTGCAATAGGGGTGGCAGGTTGTCGTCGCAGTGCGGTGACTGCAGCAATTGCATTGGCAGCAGCGTAAGTTTTACTGTTGGTGGTAGTGGCAGTGCCGTGGGACGCAGACTGTGGTCATTGCCCACTAGGCACAGCCTTTGTCCGCCCCTTTGGCTTGGCAGTAGCCCTGTCCATTCGCCTGTGCCCTTCCGTCTCAGCCAACGCCCGTTCCCTGTCGCCTCTGCCTCTGCCTTTGCTCTTGCCTGGCTCTGCCGGCTCCCTTAACCCTACGCCTGTGGCGGTGGCGGTGGCGGTGGCAGTGGCAGCCGCTGCGGCAGTCTCACTTGCAATCTCGATCTCTTCAGCGGCCGCATTTGCAGGGGTGGTATGGGCAGTGGCAGTGGCAATGGGAGGGGCACTGGCACTTGCAGTAGCCCTGGCGGTCAAGGGCAGTCGTCGCTGCGGTGCTCCGAACCCCTGCAGCCCTCGGACGTCCCCGACAGACCACGGGTGTGGGACCCGCGCCTCGGGGTCACGCCCGTGGGCCCGCCCCTCCACAGGCCTCACCAGTCGCATCAACCCGCCGCAGCACTTCGCTGCCCAACTTCCACCCCAACCGGCACGGCCCCTCGGGTTGCAGGGCTGCAGGGGGCCATTGTGTCCCGCGAGGCTCTTGTCCAAGCCTACGCCTAACATGGTCTTGCCTGCCGCGTATTGTGTGCCGCGCACGTCGCGCACGTCGCATGGGGTCGTGCATGCCGCGTGGGGTCACGCATGTGCCGCATGGGGTCACGCATGTCACATGGGGTCACGCATGTCGGCTGGCGTCTGCGGTTGACAGTGGGCGCCACCCCCCTGTTTCCCAGCCGAAGTCCCTGTCCATTTGCCATGAATCAGGGGACAAGAACGTGCGCGAGGCCGTGAGTGACGAGCGCGAGATCACAACGCCCTACGCCACCGTCAACTTTGAGAAGCACAAGCGCCCGGAGTACTCCCAGAAGCTGTCGGTGGCGCAGTGGCTGCGCTCCATCGGCCTGCCGCAGTACACCAGCACCTTCAAAATGCATCAGATCGACATCCCTCAGCTGCTGCGGATATCCGAGTCTTCCTTGCGAGCAATGCGCATTCCAGAGGCCGACCGCCGAAAGATATTGCACGCCGCGCAAGAGTTGGCGGAGCAGTCGTAAAGAACATGGGCCAGGGCTCAGGCTGAGAACGCGACTGCTGCTGCTGGGGTCATGGATTGGGTATTCGAGTACCGCGATGGCCATGGCTTGTGCGATGCCTCGTGCAAGTGTGGGGCCGCAGGACGTGGGCAGCAAAGAACGGTGCTTGCAGTAGCAGGCGTTTGTACGGGTGGGGACAAGGGCACGGACAGGGGCAAGAGGCCGGGCAGTGCCAGGGGTTTGGGCAAAGGCGGAGGGGGGCGCGGGCGCGGGACAGGGGCTGCGGCAAAGGGGGGGTCGTGGACTGTGCGTCCTGAGGGTATGTCTTGTGCAGTGAGTCGCTCGAGGGTACGGGGAATAGGCATTGGCGGGCGTGGGTTGGGCAGTGCAAAGAGCTAAGGCTTGTCGTTGTCGGGGGGACTGGGCACTCGCATGGGCATGGGCAACGACAGGGGCAAAAGGAGGCGGAGATGCATGGGCACAGGACATGGGCAGAGCAGGGCATAGACAGGGGCGGAGGCAAGGGAACCGGCAGTGTCATGGGTAAGGGCAAACACTGCCAAGCCAAAGGGGCGGACAAAGGCTGTGCCTGGTGGGCAATGACCACACTTTTTGCGAGCCGTCCCGATGGGGGTTACGTCACTGATGACCATGTCTCCTTGGGGCGGATCAGGGTTCTAAGGTCAGTACTAAACTCCACAGTCTTCGGCAGCACCCGCCTGCCATCTGAAGCAGTCACTAACCCCATACTCAGGGCACCACCATATCCCATGCTACATGTCAATATGAAAGGGGAATGGGTCGCATGCACGCCAAAGGGCCACGGTTGGAATCCGGGGACCCGTGTGCTCGCAGGACAGGCACACAGACGATGGGCATTCGCAACGTTTTGAAGGACGGCTTTTGTTTTCCTTCCTTTTTGGTGTTGCGCCCCTGCATTCAGTTGTCCAAAAGGTAATTGGCCTTTGTGCATCTGCACGAATTTCGCAAGCAACGCCCGCATGGTCTGCTCTCCGGGATGCATCAAGTCTTTGCGCATTGTGGCATTTGGCGAAGCCAATTTTCGTTTTCAGCTGTGCGCTGTCTGACGGAGGTGGTGCCTTGGCGTTCCACCTTTGGGGCTCTTTGTTCTCCGTCAACAGTTGCACGATTATTCCACACGCGAAGATGTGAACCTGGAAGCACAACGTGTCGGTATTCGCAACGCCGTCTCCCATGCAACTCCCCTACCCCCTCGCCTTTCCAAGCCACACTTTGTCCAAGCTACACAACCATATTCGTGCCACCGTATTTGTTGCCCCCGAACTTCTTTCGATGACAATATCACCATCACAGGCCATTTTTTCTGTAGGATCTTTCCCTGTTGGCCAATTGTGAGCTCATTCGTGGTCAGTTGCCTTGTTCCCACCCATTTCCAGCCATGTGACCACAAACACCGAGTATCATGCCAGCAAATGTGACCAGTTCAAGAAATATTCAGTAGTCCTCTAGGTTGATGTGTCCAAGCTGCCAATCCCCGTAGGGACCTGGGCATGGGTTGGACCCGGGGGGTAGGGGGGTAGGGGGTGCTAATACGCTTCGCACTGTGCGCATTGCGGTGCTGCAGTCAGTGCCCCAACAGGCGTTACAGGTCCATGGCTGCGTGTATGGACCTGCATTCATCCCAACCAGGACATGCCCCTGTTCCCTGTTCCCTGTCCCCCAAAGACCTCCATTGATGCTTTGGAATGAAGAAAACTTTGACGAGGAGTCCGCCCCCTGGCCCCAGTGGGGGGGCCGACCCCACGGCCGGGGGACCTGCAAACAGCGCAGCTCCCCCGGGCTGGTGACTGAAAGTCACGACTCCTCCGTCTCCCAGCCCCCCCCCCCCCCCCTCTGGGGATTCCGATTCCCTTGGTTCCCACCACACGTCGCTGGGTTCCAGCGGTTTGTAGACGCACCTTCCCCACCACCCACCACCCCTGATTTTCGGGCAGAAAGTGCATGAAGAGCCACAGACAGGCTGTAGGGACTGGGGACCCTGTGGGTCTGACAGAAACGTCCGAGGGGAGGGGGGGGGGGGGGGGCAAGTTTATACCAGAATCAATTTTTTGGGCTACTTTTTGGTGCACGAACCCTTGGGTCTGGAAACCCCCCCCCCCCCGGGCTCCACAGCGCCTCTCCCTCTTTTGGAATTTAGGCCCAAGCTGCCAGCAGGTAATGGGGCAAAATGCCAAAGAAAACTCTGCCTGGGCCGTTGTATCCATTGAGACCTCCGACTTTGCCGCAAACACTACATGTGCCGCCCGATGCCTCTAAGCAAATTCGGGTGCCAAACAACGCCGTATCTGGCTGGCCAGGCCGTAAACTTTCTATCAAATTTTAATGTAGGTTTGGCTTGATGAGCACAACGAAGCATACATGTAAATAGAGCAAAGAACTCGAACCGAAGACAATTTAGCCCGCAAAGTGCAGCAAAGAAATACAAAACAATCCAAGGCCAACTCCCATGGCACCCTGCAAGGCTACGATCGACCATGCGCTTTTGCTTAATACTGGTCAGCGATGGTGAACCTTTTTTGGTTTTCAAAGGATATTGACCCCTTGAAGGCTATTAGATCGGTCTCACAGATAGGAAGAAGGGAAGGCAGTATTACCGTCACCTTGCAGGCTTTTGGATCCACCTGCCATGGGGACTCTGGACATGCTGGTACGGCGCCAGAGGTGTTCATGAGCCCCTGATTCGGACATCAATGCTGGAAATCTGACTATTGGCTCGGAAAATGCCGCATATGTCGGGATTGCGCAGCATCAGACGCTGTGGCATGGCGCATACCAGCCAGGCGTAACAGGCTTTTTGGGGATTTTGAGGAGTGCAGGAGAGGATCAGCTGAGTGGAGGTCATTAGAGGTCTGTTCACCAGCGGCCCTCAACAGAGCGCTGCCTTCAGTTGTCGTCCGTCTCTGCAGTTCCACACCCTTTTGCTTTTGGCCAAACGCTGCCTCAATGTGCATTCCATGATGTACATAGTCTCGGAGTTCGCTCGGGAGTTGCAGTGTACGCAGTGCGCACGCACTTCCAACAGCAGGATACTTTAGAGATATGACAAGAGTTAGTTATGTTGCAGACTATCCGCATTTAGGCCCCGATACGGCGGCTTTGTAGCCATTTGCGGTAAGAAGTGTTGTAGCGGGTCAAGGAGTGCACGGAGAATGATATGTGCACGCGAACAGCCGAGGAGTTCCTCCCCGAGTTCAATACAGCCAACACGTTTTCCAACAACTGCGACACTGAATCGGATGTTTGTGATGGGGATGATCCTGAGCATGCGTGGGTGGGAACAAATCCCAGTTAGCCTGCTTCATCCCAAAAGGGGTGGGGGAGGGGGTTTCTTGTGCTGGTGTGCCGCTGTTTTGTAGGGAGGCTGTGTCAATAATGCGTTGTGCTTGGTAACAAAATTGAGTTAGCAAATCGGACATCTCACACTGGGGGGCAGGGTTGATTTTGGGTATGTCTTTCTCAAAAAGGTTTTCGCAGTGTGCGTGCAGTGCCCCCCCCTCCCCGACAGGGGGTCTACATACGCAGAGCCAGACACACAGCGGATGCAGATTCTGCGCAGAGTGTCTACAGAGCAAGGGTCGCGGCCAGACAGGAGGGTTTATTGATGTACTGCCCTGTGCACCCCCAGACTGCCCTTTGATATTTGGTATGCCATAATGCGACAGCGCTCTTCATGCAGATTGCTTTGCTCTTTCATACTCCCTGAGGTCTGTATGTGAGACACTCACTCCCACCAACAAGAGGAACTGTCCAGCTTTAGTGGCTGCCTCAACAGCACCCGCAACACAACGGCGCGGTGTAGCTCCTCTCTGGGTGCGTGCTGGACTCACTCCCAACTTTGAAGTCCGACGGTGTTGCTGGAGGGGCCGACTTGTTTGTGTTTTGTTTGTTCGACAATTGCGATCGTCAGAAGCGAGTTGGGCCGCCTTCTGGTGATCACACAACGTTGCAGTTGTGTGAGGGCTGCCCGCAGGGAGGCAGGCTGTCCGAGGCATTCATCCGGGACGCGGATGGTTGGGCAGGCGGATCCCTCAAGCATAGCCCAAGGGCGGTCTGTGGTGCACGACGCCCACTGCACTCGTTGCAGTCCGCAAGGCCGTGTCTGGACTGCAGATCATACGGTGCGTATCTGTGCATGTGAGTCCCTCTGTGCGGACCAGTCATGCATCGCCGGTGTATGTTCAATTTGTGTGCAATTTGTTTTGTTGTGGTTGATGGGGCTGGCCTGTAGGGTGTCAGAGATGCAGGACCGTCCGTAAGGATCTAGACTTCTTTTTCTAGGGACAGGGAAAATGGACGGTGCCCCGTTGGCGGGTAACCGACGGCGGTTGGGGGGTCTTCCATAGCAGTTGGAGGATAAACGACGGCGGTGGGAGGGTAACCGTGGGCATTCTATTTTGTCAGTATGACGGAGGGATCTGTTCACTTTTTACCCCTGAACCAGTGCTTCAGCATTAAGGGCAAGTCTCCCTCTGTAGGAAGACACGTCACTAGATGGATGAGTGCTTGGCCAAGCAACCTGCCAGAGAGACATCCCAGTGCGAACGATTCCAACGACCAAAACCCGGGGGCAACGCCTGAATTCCCGTCCCAATTTCCATTCTCATGCTCGTCGCCGTTCTCATCGCCGTCATCCATGGATGCGTTGAGAAAGACAGACCATCTATGATATCCATCAATAGCGCAATGGTAGCAGCGTGAGCTAGGTGACCAGAAGTGGTCTTCTGATGGCCCAGGCATGACAGGAGCTAAAGAGGATTGGCAGGCAGTCAAATGCAGACAAATTGGCTCACAGAGGGGGCACAACTACTGGCTAATGCGGCAAACCATGGGCAGAGCACAGGGGCATGGGAGGACGCGGATGGACTATGCATGGGGATAATTCAGCGCGACAGGGATGGCCTGGAGGTGTTGTAGAAGACAGGGGGGTGCAGGAACAGGGAATGGGCAAGTGGAGGGGGATAAGAATGGCTGCACAGAAGCGGATGGGGATGGAGATATGAATGGGCGTAGCGATCCAGATGGAGATTGGGCAGCAGATGAGGATGGGGCTTGATCTTTGGCGTATCTTTCTGCTTTGGGTATCCACTACGCCTGTGTGGGTGGCCAATCCCCCTAAGTCCAGTGTTGATCTGCTGAACGGGGGTCTCATGCTGTGGCAGCACGAAGAAGTTACACAACTGAAATGGCTGCGTGAAACCTTTGAAGTGTTGCACGGAATCCAATTGGAGGGTTGGGTGATCGAAGCAAAATCTCTGAATGCTGCCACTGTTGAAAGTGTCAAACAATTCTCATCACAACCGCTGCAAACAAGCAGTGCACAAGGCTACTTGCCATTCTAATACAAGAGTCTTTGAATGAAAGTAAATATGTTGAATGCAAGAGTATGGTCAACCCACAGAGCACCACTACAAGGCGGCAGATACCTTGAACCTCAACAATTGCAGCTATGTGATCACAAGGAAGGCGCGCTGTGGGCCAGCCCACCACCAGCGGGTGCAATACATCTGTGCATTGCTTAAAAAAGCTGAAAACCTTGATAGCCACAAATGAAGGTCACATCTCGGCATGCCGCATCATTTGCAGAGATTGCAGCAATCCTCCCACACACAAACAAGAAATAGCATCCGCAGGGTACACTGATATATGGTCTGTGCTCAAGCACAGGACCAAGATAAGCACACATTTGCTCTAGATGCTCAGCAAAGAGTTGCAGCGTTTGCACTTATTGTGAGTGGGCTGTCACAGCAGCATACTTAAGAAGCAGGAAACTCAAGATTGGGATTGTTAGCCCAAAACACAGCACACTAGTTGCAGACTTGCTCCACTGATCTGCTCAAGAGTCGTGGCAAACATGGGTGAGTTGAACAATGGAAAGTGGAACAAGGAATTCGAGAGACCATTTGGGAAGGGTATGCAGGTGTTACTAATGCAAGATGGTGAAGCAGAGGCCCATGGCAGTGCCGCCGTATCCAAACAAGTGTCTTTGCACACACAACCATCTTGCTTACCAGGACACATGGGGAATCCACTGGCGGGCGGAATGATAGGGGGGCTGTTGTGCAAAGCTGTGGATGCAGAGCCATCTTTCACCGCACGCATTACCCCCCCATTTCCAGCCCTCTGGGCAGGAGTGGCCCCTGGGGAGGGCACTGCATGCATAGTTGATTAAACCCTGTAACCTTATGCCCCCTCTGTTTCAGCATGGCGGGTAGGTGGTAGGGCCGACAATGTACTGCCTCAGACAATGAGTCTGAAGGTCTGTAACAGCCTAGAACAGTTGTCAACAGGACCTGACAATTTCAAAAAAACAAACTGTGGATGCAGCAACAACCAAGTTTTCGAACTGTGCAAGTGTGATTTGCTGCTTGATCGTTTTCCATTTTTGTGTAATATGCCTCACTTTTCGTCACACACGTTTGCTGCAATCGGTTGTGTGGGATGAAAGGCATAAGGTTCGGGTTCGATTTCTCGCCACCTCGATCCAAATGCTTGATAGGCTTGTTCTTTGGGGGCGTACCGTGCGCTGTGCGCGCGCTGTGCGAAAAGTTGGCTGTTCTCCACCACCGGGAGTTCGGTAAGTTCAGAAGATTGAAAGGACGTCATTGAATGGCTGCTGCAGTGGACGGGGCTATAGGGGGCAGAGTTTAGGTCCCTGGGACCCATGGCAAGCATCAGATGTTTGAATTTTTGAGTTTTGAATTGATTGTGCATGATTCCGCAGGTGGGTGGTTTTCAGGGTTGTTACCTGGATAATCACTGTAATAATTGGCGCTGTGCGCGCGCTGTGCCCGCGCTGTGCGCGCGCTGTGCGAAAACGCCCCCTTTGGCAGGTTGGATGCAGACCCTTGGGTTTTTCAGCGCTTGAATGTACGATGGAGTAACAAAGGGGGGCTGTTTGGTCCGGGCATGTCAGGCGATGGTGATCAGGACCTCAAGAATTGAAAAGTGCGTTCGGAGGCACGGGTGAGAAGAAAAAACCCAAACGGTGAACACATTTGTGGTTGTTGCGCAAGTGGAGGCTGTGTGGACCATGCTGGGCTCCCATGGACCCCCCCCAACCCGGCCCTCAAACGCCACACGCCCCCCTGGCCCAATCGTTTGCCAGCGCTGCCTGGACATGTCATTGCGAAGTGTAGAGGCGCGCTGTGCAATGCTCCGCCGACATTCTTGAATGGGCAGAGCGTTTGCGGCCGCTATTGCAGAGGCCTCTGCTGTCCTGAAGTGTGTCTAAGATGCGGAAGGCCATTTGATGAACTAACCAGACATTTTTGTGTCCCTCGGAGAGCTCCGCTAGAATTGCGTGCCGAATCAGACAAGGCACAAACCGACCCCCAGCGCGCGCCTCACAGCCCAGTGCAGCACAGCACAGCACAGCACAGCACAGCACAGCACAGCACAGCACAGCACAGCACTACGCCACGCCACGCCGCAAGCGTACGTGCCACCCACTCTCCCCCCTGCCGTGCGCCTTAGACAACTGCGAACCATGCCAACAATTGCAATGACAGAATGCAATAACAAACACAGTGCATGTGCAAGTTATCACGCACCCCGAGTTCTTCTGCTACGTATAGTTAGTGCCTGTACTTTGCCCCCAGCGACAGGGTGAATGCATATGTGGTGCGGCACGACCCGCACCAAGCCACCAACCATAACTAGTGTACATGTCAACTCCAGGGCGAACATGGTACTACCCCCGCCCCATTCAGGGAGGTCGGGGATGCGAACTTTGGCGAGCCCCACCTTGAGGCAGACTGATCACGAACATGTTTTGAATGAGATTACTGAAGGCCGTGTGAAGGCAGGCGCAGCTGGGGCACAGTGGCGGGTCCACACATGACCTTTTGAGGCTGGGGGGCTCATCATTTCACGTTTCACGATCCACGAGGTGCCCAGTTCCGGTGGAACTATGCCCCCTTTCGTGCCCCTTGCGTCCCCCTTGTGCAATGGCCCTTCCGGACTAGGGGACGTCTTCTTTGCGACGTACGTGGCCTTCAAGAATTTCGAACAGAATCACGGATGGAAGAAAGTGCGGCTCATCACGCATCGCGAGACCGGCCCTGAGTTGTGGATGTTCGGGCTGGCCATGGCGTCCATCAACCCCTCTGAACAGTTGGCCGACCCCGGGGGCGTATCATGTTTCTCTCAACTGCTTCTCGGTGTGTGTCTCAGGACCCGATTGGATTTTGCCGTGTGTGCATGATTGGAGTTGATCGTCTTGGCGCACGCGCGCACACACACACGTCCCTGCACACGCCAAATACTCCGCAACCATTGAAGAGACGGTCAGCTATTCCTCCTTCCCCTCCGGCCCCCGTGCCTCAGGGTATGGAAGAGGACATGGATATACAACCTCGTGCCTTGTTTTCACAGGAGCATGGGAGGGTAAGCACTGAACACACATAATTCGGTCAGCGCGCTGAGGTTCTGGTTTAGCAGAAAGTGTGGACCACAGACACACAGAGAGCCGACTCTTGTGCCTGCTCGAATGTGCCTGCCACTCCCAGGCTGCATATGGATCTCCCTCGTAAATAAATAGTACAGTCGCACAGCGTCCAGGACTTTACTTGGCCTTTGCCCTCGTAAATAGTACAGAGCACAGAGGCTCTGGCCTAGGCGAGGGCTCAACTGCAGGGGGCGCCGGCATCTTGCCCTTCGCAGGGGAGAGCGGGGCAGAGTGTGCCCCCAGTAAGACAGCTGGCCCACTGACCCATGCAGGCCTTCCTCTATAATATGGTGTTGTTGTTCAACAGTGCAGAGCACACACACACACACACACGCACACAAGGCAGAAGAGGGCACGGAAACTGTTCGACTGATCTGCAGCGTGTCTGGTTTGTTTGTTGCGGCGTTTCTGCGGCTGACCTGGTTGAGCGCACGGTCCACTGCAGGGGGTGGATGCGTAGTGCCGGGGCCTGCTTGCATTGCTGCTCCCTAGATCGCTCCCACATCCCAAAGCTGTGAATCAGTGTGCTATTGGATGGCCTGCCAGCGAGGCCAGAAGAACTCAGAACATATGGTTTCGCTGATGGTCTGTAGGGTGTAGGAATGTTGAACCTCGCAGTTTGAGCTTTGATTTCAATTCTTGGGCGTCACACACACACACACACACACACACACACACAACCGCACACAGAGCGGCGCAGCCTACGCCACTGACTGGCCAGTTGAAGTGCTCTGTACATTCTGCCTCAGTATGTATGACATGCAAGCGGCTGCGGAGGACAGCCGAAGAGTGCTGTAAGCTGGGCCACCATGCAGATGATCACGTAGCTCGCAGGCCCCAACTGCAACTGTGCCCGCTACACAGTTTACCTCCCTGTCCGAGATGCACCCTCAAACAGAGAGGAGTGCGCCATTGCTGCCAAAGGGGGCACCACAAAGTGTGCACCCCAGTGCCAACACACCGGAAACGTGCTCTTCCTACGCAATCGCTTCTGCCCAACAAAAAACCATGCCTGCAAAGGCCTACACGGCATTCACCAGGTCTGCTGAGGTCCCCACACCAACCAATCACCCCTCCAGCCCCCAAACGCAGGAGGCCAAAAACGCCACCGCCTCGGTCCCCCCCAGTGCCTGTCCCACAGGGGCTGGAGGAGACTGCAGCCGAGGACACCGTAACCCGCCTGCTTTTTCTGACGAGGCACGGGAGAGCCAACACTCTGGTTACTTAACCAACAAACCACTGAGGTTCTGATTCCGCAGAAGGGAGGGGACCAACGTTCCACAGAGGCCTCAGCAGACCTGAGCCAAATGGGGCGTCCAGCCCAACGCTGCACAAGGATCCACCTCTAAAAGTACAGATCACACACACACACACCCGAGGGCACCAGGGGCACCCGCGAGTGCGTGTGATGTGCCCCCCTGCCGCAGGGCGAGCCCCCACCCCACTGCGCCGTCTGGGGGTGCGCAGAGCCAGCCAGAGGACATCTGGTCGGGGGGAGGGGGTCGAACCCCAGCCCCCAAAAGGCGAGTGACGCGAACACCGGTAAGGAGGGGGGGGGGGGCATACCCCAGGGGCGCCCGGCGCCCAGAGCCAGTCCCACCCCCGGCGCGCGGGGACGAAGCGACGGAGGGGAGAGACACCTCCCCAGGACGGCCCGCCGGGCAAACGAGCACGCCGGCCGGAGCGCATGGGCGTGCAGGCACCGAGGTCTCATAAACCACAGCCACCAGAGGCTCTGGCCTAGGCGAGGGTGACGACTCTCAAGGGGGGCTAGTGCAGTCATGATGACATTCATCAGACATCCTTGTGGCACAGGCCCCCCTCCGCTGAGCGCCCACCCCTGGACCCATGCAGGCCTTCCTCTATAATATGGCATCCCCCCCCCCCCACACACACACTTAGATCTCCGACTTTAACTTGAGGTTCTGATCCTTGCTTCTTGCTTCCACGTAAGATCAAATATGGCCACTAATTCAATGACGCAAATGGTTAATCGTGCAGACTGCACACAGCCCCACACAGCCCCACACAGGGACACACAGCCACAAAAAGCTAAACAGAGGTAGACAGAGCTACACAAAGCCAACCAGGGCCCCACACAGCCACACAGGGCCGCACGTAGCCGCACAGAGTCACATCGCGGCATTTCTTTGTAGGAGGCAAAGACCGGCACTTGGAGGGTTGGGGTTTCTTTAAGCGGCGCTTGGCGCTGCAGGCCGTCAAGCAGTCGATTGTCAGCACTTTGGGGCTGAAGAAGACACGTGACCACTTGCAAGTGGTGCTATTTCACAGGTGTGCCCTATGTCGCAAAGTCTTGACCCCGGCCTTACTCCCAAGCCTGCGTCATGCATGAGATAAGCGTGTTGCCTTCGGTCACGGCTTTGGGAGTGGTGGCAAGATGCAGCTCTTCTGACTGCAGCTTGTTGCGCAGCATCTCCCTCGCCGAATCCTCAACACTGTGTCGAAATGCCACACCTTCTTGCGATGTCGGACCCCGTTCCCCAGTGCTACAAACGAACCTGCACGCACTGCTGCACACGACTGCACACGACTGCATACTGCTCCACGACGACAGCACCGTGGCGGATGCACAGTTCATTTCAGGGCGTCTTTTAGTGGACGTCAGACTTTTCCTTTGGTTAAGTTCATCAATAACGTCCAGTCCAGCAACCGTTGGTCAGCCCACAATTGATTAGCGTAAAATCGTATCTTTTCCATCAAATGCCGGCAGTCATTAGCCTCCGAATCTGCTGCGATAGGAGAGCATTGTGTTCCCTGTGTGTGTGTGAAAATCGAGCTGACTACTGGACAGCCCAGTTTTGTTTTGTTTTGTTTTGTCTTGTTTTGTTTTGTTTTGTTTTGTTTTGTTTTGTTTTGTTTTGTTTTGTTTTGTTTTGTTTTGTTTTCGCAGTAAAAGAGCGTCGTATTTGTCCGTGTACTTTGAGTTCATCCTGCTTCAAAGGGCTGTCAACAACAACACTTTTCTGATACGGTCGGGTTGGCCGGCCGGCCGGGACTGACTGACCAAGGCACGGAATCACTAAGCCCTGGCCTGGTTTGGGGTAGTGTCTTGAGATTGGCGGGGGCTCCATTGTGGCTGTGGGGGATACCCCAGAGGGGGGGGGGGGGGGGCTGGGGTGCCGGCCTGCCTTTTTTGAAATCGTGGCGCCTCCCCCGCTGTGGCAGGAGTAGGCCAACAGGTTCAGTTGTTCTTTCCGGGTAGCGTCCGAAGCATAAGTCACCCGTCAGTCAATGTATATCAGATGTGCAGGTTGGCTGAGGGGGCTCTGGCCCAGGAGGCAGGCGTCCACGCACCATGGCACAGAACAATGAGACGCAACGCATCAACGCCACAAGATGCACCACAGACTGGACTTCAAACTTGGACAGAACAGGGGTATGCACTGCACAAGACAAACGAAATGACTCACTGTGCAAAACGGTATGTACTGTGGAAAGCGAAACCCAGGACCACCAGAACACAGCTCTCATGCCCTTGCCATCCACCACCAGACGGGGTGCCTGCCTCCTCCAGAAAGTGCCCGGTTCGAGAGAGTTGTTGAGGTCTTACAGGGTGGCAGAGGGCTGCCCAGGGTCGCACGGTAGAGCGTGTCTGTGCAGGTGTGTTTGGGTGGTAGGGTTTTGGGGGCGCCGTGGAGGGTTGTGGAGGGTTGCGCAGGGGTATTGTGGGGTGCTGAGGGTTGTTCAGGGCTGCTGAGTATTGGAGAGGGCTGCTGACCAGCGTTGAGAGTGGGGGATGTCGTGCCCCTCCTCCGGCCACTCGAAAAAGGCCCGCGCCAGGTGCAATGTCTTGCAGGGCTCTGTTGACGTCGAGGCGGATCTGGAACCCGGACGAAACGAGCGACACATTGCGCGAGGCACTGGCAGCGGTTCCCTCTGCATCGGTGCCAATCAAGTATGGCTGGGCATGGGATTGTGGGGTCCAGGGGGCGTGGCCCCGCACCTGCCAGTGCCTACCCGTCCCGCGCCCGCACAGAGGGTGACAAAGTAGCATCAGGTCCCGTTTGTGGGGGTGGAGGTCATGGTGGTCGAGGGTCTGGGTATTCGGAGGTGATGGTGGGGGTTGGGGGTTGTTGGGGGGCTGGGGGGTCGGGGAACGGGACGGCAGTGGTGGACCCCGAGGGTCACCGTGGGAAGTTTGTCACGAAGGCTAAGTGTAGACCCCAGGGCTTACGGAGGCTGAGGAAGGAAACCCGGGGACTCACCCGAGCGCCCAAGACAGCCATGCGTTTCCGCCCGGGATCAATCGGATTCCTCGAGTTCAGGCGTCAGGTGCATCACGGCTGAACTACGCGACCTCTCTACGACGAGCGCTTGAGCCCCCGGCCGACACGCGACATGACCCCCCAATGAGCAGGCCTGTGCTGGCAGGAGAGGGATGCTGCGGGATGGTGTGATGGCTGCTCTCAATCATTTTGTATCATTTTCAAGGCCACAATGCAAATTGCATTCCCCAGGGACGCACGGCGCAGCAAAAGGGTATCTGTGGTATTGGTTCGATCACGTTTGGGATGTGCCTTTGATGGCGGTTTTAAGGTCACGGACCCTCTCCAACTTGTTAATGAGGGGAATTGTGACCGTCCGTTTACAAAGACAAGGCATCAAGTCAAAAAGACCACCAGCTCAGCCGTGGTGTGTGTGCGGGGGGAGGGTCTGTAGACTCAAGTTTATGGTGGTAAACTAATGATTTCAATTCTGTCAACACATCATCGCCAATTTCACACTTTGGGACGCTTGGGAATTTTCAGGTCCAAAGTTCGGCGGCGCCTGCGTTCAAAGACGAACCAATTTCGAGCGGTTGGTCATGGGTGAGAAAGCGTGTGGGGCGTAGGAGGCGGCGGTTGCAACGCCGTCAAGGATGTGCTGGGGACATACCTGACGGCATCTGTAGAGGGGAGTCGCGGGGGGGGGGGTCCCGAGGGTGGGGGGGTGGGGGGGGGTGGACGGCCCGGACAGCGCGTGGAGGAACAGGGCACCTGGGCCTCACAGAAACACAGCGAGGCAGGCTACGGACGGCCTGTGGACAGAGGTGTGTGGACAGCAAAAACAGTCAAACGACCCCGGCAACAACCAGCACATCCTCAACACGCCAAGTATTGGGCGCCGTTGACACGCAAACGGCACACCATGCCACATTCAGCACAGCCCCAACACACCAACCACTGGGCTCCGCGAACGCGGAAACGACACCAGCAAGAGCCCCGGCCGCAGCGACCGACAGAACGCAGCGACCCAACGCAACATGCGAAGGGAAGAACGGGTGACCGTCCAGGGCCCCGTAAAGGAGCAACAACCCGACGGAATGTCACACGGGGGGGCTGCTCCCCCCCCCCCCCCCTTGCGCCCGCCTGCCCATGAGGTCTGCTGCACCGTCGTACCCGACTGCCTCCTCGCACTCCCCGTGCCGTGCTGCGCTGGGAGATGGCCCAGGAGCGCATCGCCCCGCATTGTGCCCCCAGGCTATCGATCTTTGGCATCCACCCCGACACCTTCAAAGAGCAGGCGCACATGTTCTACGCGGCGGATGTCTTTGTGGGCGTCGTGGGCGCGTCCCAGACCACGAGCTTCATGATGGAAGACGGCGGTGAGTGCCCCGTGGGCCCTTCGCCCTCTGCCCTCGCCCTATTCCCGCAGATGTGCCGTTGCTTCTTCGTTGAGGGCAGGTCTTTGGGAGCGCCTGAGCAGCGGATCCGAGGGCTCAGCACAAGCAACGCCTGGGGGTGGGTCTAGGGCCTCCCCCCCCCCGGGTCAGCGCACTGGACCCTGGACCCGGGCTGCCCTTTGCTCCTCCGGCATCCGCTCCTTTCGGGGGCCTTGCACCGGTGGGTCATGGGCCGGTACACCCCCACGCCACATCCAAACCAAACAACATCAAACCCACTGCCCCAGGCTGAAGGGGGGGGCTTTCAAAAGGGGCTGCCAAAGCAGTCGCGAGGGGTTGGCAAAAGCGGTTGCGAGGCAAGGCCTGGCAGACAAGAAGGGTTCGTCGGCCATTGGGGGTGGACAGAAGCGGTGGGGGCGGTTGTGACAGGAACGAGGCGGTGGCGTGAGAAGCAGAGGAGGTGACGGGGGGAAGAGGGGCTGCCCCTTGAAGTGCATCCCTGGGTCCCCGACTCGCCCCCAAAGTGGGCGAAAGGGTGCGTTTTGCTTCGGGACATTTTTTGTTGGACCGAATTTTGGTCCGCGAACTTCCAGCCCCTTCCCCCGTCCCCTTCCCCCCCTCGTCGTGTGCTTCCCGGCTTAGGCCCCTGCGCTTCCACAGCAAGTGGCCAAGGGACTCGGTGGGGGCCGTCTGGCCGAGCGCATGGGCAATGCGGAGATGCAGTGCCATCCTTCCCTTGTCTCTCTCTCTCTCTCTCTCTCTCTCTCTCTCTTTCTCTCCCTCGTGTGCAGCGGCTGTTGTGGAGCTGTCGCCCTGCAACCCCGCGCGGACCTCGTGGTTGCGGTTCCAGGGCCGGTTTTCGCTGGACCGCGGCAATTACATTGAAATCCGCAATTGCCCGTCGTGGTACGACCCCAAGTATGGCTGTTGCACCAGCTGTCTGTCATCCTTCCCTTTAAGCCTGCTGGAAGCTCCGTCGTCGCACTGTCGGTCTGCCAGCCACTGCGACGGGGGGTGGGCAGGCCATAACAGCAAAACCGGTGTGCACAACTCGGCACAAGCAAAACACATTTTACGTATGCCGTAAAGACCGTTTACAGAATCGCGCCAGGCATGCTGTTGTGATTGTTGGCCTGACAAGCTGACTTTTAGGACCAGTGCCTGCCACTGCCCTGTGCCTTGGGCATCTACGGTTGGTTCCCTCGTGCGAATATTTGATGTTGAGGCTGTAGCTGGGCGGCAGGGCTCAGGGGTAGGGGAAAGATTAGAGCTTGAGGCTGTGTATCTCTTGGCCACCCAGTAATCATATAGAGCGATGGTGTCACGTGACAGTAGTGGTATAGAGTATCGGTATAGAGTTATAGAGTGATGGCATGGAGTGACAGTATAGACTGGCAGTTTTTGCTTCCGGTATAGAGTGCATGCACAGAGGAGTGGTACAGAGTAGTGATGGTGCCGGGTGGTATAGAGTGAATTGTGTGGAGTGGAGTTGCGGTACAGACCATCTGCTTCAGACCACCTGCTCACCTCCTCTGTCCCTCTCCTTGTCGCCAGTTGCACGAAGGCAGAGGCGTGTGCCAATCATCGCAACTTCAGTTTCAAGGTCCAAGGCAACAGTTCAAAGCTGATGGTCGAGTTTGTCGTGCAGAAGCTGCAGCAGATGCTGCAGCAGCGCAAGGCCTCCGCATAGCGGCCCGCCAGCAACAACAGCCTCATGCCCCGACGCAGGCGACGAGTTTCCCTCAGCCGCAGCCCGTGCCCTGTCTCAGCTCTCAGCCGTATTCCTGCCACTGCTTCATTCCCCACGGTCCCAGCCCGAGCCCCAGCCCGAGCCTAACCATCAGACGAGCAGAAAAGTCCCCAGTGCATCGCGCTGACGTGTGCTGCCGAACGCCCCACCCCAGCCTGTTTGGAACACACACCCCCCCCCCCAAGTCACGGCCTCCTACGTTTGTCCCTGTCAGGAACCGCTGCTCACGCTGTACGTGTCAGGGTGCAAAACTGAACTGTACTGCACCCCCCACCCCACCCCCACTTACCACAGGCAGCTTTGTATATCGCATCCCTGGCCTGCTGCTGGGCTGGCAGATGCCCTCATGCCCCCCCCCCTCCCCATCAACACACACACACATAGTATTGGACACTCGGGCACGAGCGACAGGGCTGAAGGCATGATACCCAATGCTGTGGAGGTGGGACTGCAGGGAGCGAGTCCGAGGGGGAGGGGAGTGCTGAGAGTTGGAGGGAAGGGACTCGGGGGGGAGGGGACGAGACAGGGGAGGTTTGGAGGGAGGTGCCGTGCCGCTGCTGCCACCCCAGCTTTAGCCTCAGCCGTAGCCTGAGCCTTAACCTTTAGCCTTGACTCTCACCTCAGCACAGCTTCTGCAGCACTTTTCGATCCATCATTTGAACCTGAGGTCAGGCATGCCCTTTGTGCGCACTTCATGACCACGGGGGGTGTCTATTGCAAATCAATGTTTCCTGCAGGCTTCGGATATGGAACTATTTCACAAGAGGGGGGGGGGGGGTGAGTCTCGCCGGAGGCCGCCCATTCAAATTTGATTTTGCCTGACCCAAGTTTTGGGTCAAGAAATCGTGTTGGAATGGGTGGGTGTACGGATGGGGGACCCCTCCCCAGGGATGTATTAGAAGGGAAGGGACCTCAGAGGCGGCCCCAGAGGCGGTCAGATAGGCGGTAGGAGGAGATTGCCAAAGCGGTTGGGCGGTTACTGTCGGTTACAAATACCATTGAGGCTGGCACCTGCCGCCAGGGAGACAGTGGTTGGGCATAGGCTGGGCGCCCTGGAGGGGGGGGGTACCTCCACCCCTTCCAATTCATCCCTGCCCCTCCCCCCCTCTTATGTATGAAGCCTGGTTTCCTGTTGTTTACTGCCCTGCACCATGCCACTGGGTGGTCCATTCATCAATATTCATCCGGATCGGTTGGCGAACGGGCTGGGCCGGGCTTGAAATAGATCATTGAATCGAGGAGGTTCACCCCCCCCCCCCACCTTCCCCTCCCATGGGGCCCGACACAACATTCCTCGGAGTAAAAGTCAACTTTTACAAAAGGAATGTTTGGCGGACCACTTTTGGGACACAAACCCTTGGGACCCCAGCCCTGGCCTTGGGCCAGCTTGGCCAACTGTCAGGGTCCTGTTTGTTTGTCTCTGTCGGTGAGTGTCTTTCGGTTGGACTCTTCGAGGGGGGGGTGGGGGGCAGTAGCCCCGGCACACCAACCACTGGGCTCCGCAAACGCGGAAACGACACCAGCAGGAGCACCGGCTGCAGCGGCCGACAGAAAGCAGCGACCCGACGCAACATGCGAAGGGAAGAACGGGTGACTGTCCAGGGCCCCGTAAAGAAACCAACAACCCGACGGACTGTCACACAGGGGGGCTGGTGGACTGGGTGTCTTTTGTAACGGACTCTTTGCCACTTTGGTGGGCAGCTGTGGGTTTGTGTACGGGTGTTTTCGTCTTGAGACGTTTTTCTAACCGTCTCAAGATATCCTCAATTTTTTGTGCAGATGCCCTGAGCCCTGATAAGCCGTTTCTCTTATTTTGACTCAGCCTCCGATGTGGTTGCCTCAATCCCGCCGCCCCCTCTCCGGCCCCTCTGACCCCTGTGCCGGGCCAGGTACAGGTCCTGGCACAACCACTACGGGCGGGGGGGGGGGGTCCGGGGGAGACCTATGTGGGCCAAGTGCAGCGAGGAAGCCTTTGAAGTGCAAACAGCGCGTGCAACGGATCGGGCTGTGGGCACTCGGGCATGTGAGCACAAGCGAATAGAAATGCTGCGGAGGGGGGGCTGGGGGGTTACTGATGGGCTTGGGGGCTAGAGAGGGGGGCTGGGGGGCTTTGGGGGCTGCCTTGGTGGATGGAGGTCGTGTGCAGCTTGCAAGTGGGAGTGTGGGCATGCCCCTTGTGCTACCGTTCCAGTGAAAGGGGGTGGAACCACTTCCGTGCAGTGAGGGCTCATTCTCTCTCGCTCATTCGTGTGATTCGGAGATTGTGTATGCTCTTCGTTGATTGAAGTGCATCAAGTAGTATGCAGCACTTCATATTTGCAGTCACAATATTCTTGAACATTGTGAGAGGCATGTCATGCATGTGCAAGTTGTACATTATGTTAATGTCCATTATCTATCGTGCTTTGTCATGTAGTCTTGTGGTTTGGGGCTGAGTAGCCCGGGGGCCAATGGTGTGGGGCGTCACAAGTTGTTGATCATCTTTAAGACCACGGGGCGAAGCTTCTGGGGGATCTCCGAGGACCCTTATGATGATTACGTTCCATGCCCGACCTTCAACTGGGGGTCGGCCCTCCCGTCGCATCGCCTCAGGTGGCGCTGCGAGCTGTTGGTCGGGTTCGACCACAGGTCCTTCCGAGCGGCCACCCACCGCATGTGCCACTCACCCAGCGCATGAAGTGGCGGGCGGGTTGTGGTTGTAATTGTTTGGCGCCCAGCGCCTGCAGGCGAATTTTGCTGGCGCGTTCTCCCTGGGAAGGGCGCAAGGGAGCAGCACGTGTGCAGCTCCTCTGGCCCAGAGGGTGACGTATGCGCTCTGGTTCCAGGAGAGGGATGGGGGGTTGTGTTGAACAGGGGGGCCGGGGGGTAACGGGGTTGTGGGCAGGCGCTGGCGCGCCGTGTGCTGGGGATGAGCACATGTGAGTGTGGTTGCGTGGCACTGGGCTTGACTGGGACCACAGGTTGCACGAACGACATGGCACTGGACACAGGTTGCACCACAGGGTGACCCACCGGCCGTTCTGGAACACTCCCCAAGCTGGCCATCACTATGGCCCCGGGCGCCCCCCCCCTTTTTGTGTTATGTAGACGGGGGAATGGACGCGGATGTACCGCATGGAGGTTATGCCTCTGATACAGTGATGGAATCTGCTGGCCCCCGGTGCTGGAGTGGGCGACAGGGAGACGACATACGGTGCGGTGCACTTCCTGTCACATGGTGGATGGCTGGATGAACATTGCCGTGCATTGAGCCGCTTTGCAGTGCCCATAGGGATGAGGGATCCAGGTCTGTCCACAAACTGTGATGCATGGACGTGGCATTGTACCATTGGAAGTAAAGTTACAGAAAAACCGTGATTGAGCACCATCCACATGCATTCCCTAGTCCCAATCAAGAAACCGATGCCCCATCTGCTTCCCTCATCTGCCACCCACAGCAGTATTGCAACCCTCCCACAACCCCGACCCAAACCATTAGTCCTCATCTACAAACCCCACCGGTGTCACAGCTGCCATTGGTAACTAAACTAAGTTGAACTCGGCTGCACCAAGCAGAAACACGCAGCAAGATGCAAAGAGGGTCAACTGCACCAAGCAACGACCAGCAGTACCCCCCCGTGTCCAGTGAACGGCTTGTCTAACAAACACTTGTTGTTCAGACCGTATTAATTTGGTACCCAAATAAATTAGGTGCAGAGTTCCTGAGTGCATGATTTAGGCTAGATGACTGAGTGAGCGACGGGCTGTTATGTTCTATTACCCACCATCATGGCCTGGGGCAAAACAGCTGGGGCAAAACAGCCGGCCGGAGCAAAAAGGCCGGGGCAAAACAGCTGGGGCAACACGGCCAGGGCAGAACGGCCGGGGCAAAATGGCCGGGGCAAAATGGCTGGGGCAACACGGCCAGGGCAGAAAGGCCGGGGCAAAACGGCCGAGGCAAAATGGCCGGGGCAAAACGGCCGGCCAGGGCAACACGGCCAGGGCAGAAAGGCCGGGGCAAAACGGCCGGGGCAAAACGGCTGGGGCAACACGGCCAGGGCAGAAAGGCCGGGGCAAAACGGCCGAGGCAAAATGGCCGGGGCAAAACGGCCGGCCAGGGCAAAACGGCCGGGGCAAAAGGGCCGGGCAAAACGGCCGGGGCAAACCGGGCGGCTGGGGCAAACAAGCCATGGCAAAGCGTCCGGGACAAAGCGGCCGGCCGGGGCAAAACGGCCTGGGCAAAACGGGCGGGGAAAAACAGCCGGCCGGGGCCAAACGGGCGGGGCAAAACGGGCAGGGCAAAATGGGCGGGAATACATGGCTGGGGCAAAACGGCTAGCCGAGGCAAAACGGCCGGGGCAAAGGGGTCGGCCAACTCAAACCGGCAAGGGCAAAACGGCCGGGCCAAAACGGCTGGGCAAAACGGCCGGGCCAAAACGGCTGGCCGTTTTGCCCCGTCCGTTTTGCCTTGGCTGTTTTGCCACGGCCGGCCTTTTTACCCCGGCCGGCCCTTTTGCCCGGCCGGGCGTTTTGCCCAGCCGTTTTGCCCTGGCCATTTTGACCCGGCCGTTTTGCCCTAGCCATTTTGCCCCGGCCGCTTTGCCCCGGCTGGCTTGAGCAAAACGGCCGGGGCAAAACGGCTAGGGTTAGGGTTAGGGTCACCGAGCTGGTGGAACCAGTCTTGGTTTTATAACCCTTTTTAGTGTCCAGGGTGGACCTACCAGGTTTAGCAGCAGCAAGCAGCAAGCAGCAAGCAGCAAGCAAGCAGCAAGCAAGCAAGCAAGCAGCAGCACGCGCGAAATGGCTAAAAATCAGAACTCCATCGTGGTGCTTTGGATTTGGTTGAAATTTTGGTGCATGATACCTATGGGTGTGAAGTACAATCACACAAAGTTTGAGCGAGAAACTCGACGGTGGCGGCCGGGAACAGGATTCGCAAATGGCGGACCTCAGTTTCAGAAACTGCAGTTTAGGGCCAAAAACAGCCATTTTTGGGCCAAAACAGCCCTGGAACACATTCAAAACGGCCAAACGAAGGGAAACGGTGGGTACACTCTACGTGCCGCTTGACTTCCCCGTGTCAACGAGCTCTTTGCAGCCCTCTAACTCCATGATATGCCGCGGAAGCAGCCCAAAAAGGCCCCCAGAAGCTCCAACTGCCGACAGCCACAAACCAAGAATAGGCCATATCTTTGGCTACATGGCTCAAAATGCGATTCCGAGGGCACCTACTCCACCCGCAACCCCCCACGTTTTGTGGTTTCCACCCCTCAGAATTGCCCAAACGGACGCCTAGACCCCAATAACTACCGGGAACAGGATTCGCAAATGGCGGACCTCAGTTTCAGAAACTGCATTTTAGGGCCAAAAACAGCCATTTTTGGGCCAATAAAGCCCTGGAACACATTCAAAACGGCCAAACGAAGGGAAACGGTGGGTACACTCCACGTGCCGCTTGACTTCCCCGTGTCAACGAGCTCTTTGCAGCCCTCTAACTCCATGATATGCCGCGGAAGCGGCCCAAAAAGGCCCCCAGAAGCTCCAACTGCCAACAGCCACAAACCAAGAATAGGCCATATCTTTGGCTACATGGCTCAAAATGCGATTCCGAGGGCACCTACTCCACCCGCAACCCCCCACGTTTTGTGGTTTCCACCCCTCAGAATTGCCCAAACGGACGCCTAGACCCCAATAACTAGGCCCACTAGGCTGTGGCAAGCTGCAAGCTCAAGCCCAAACAGGTGGGTACCCAAATGGGTCAACAGGGTCCAATAGGGGTAAAAATATGACTTTCCGCAAAAATGATCCTAGACCATGTGCGACGCTAAAACAAGTGTTTTTGGACTGTTTTGAGCTTGTGGTGGCCCATTTTGGTCCTCCAAAAATCCCAAAATGCCTTGAAAATGGGCTGTTTTGGGACCAAAAATGGGTCAAAAATGGGTCAAAAACACATTTTTCCAAAACTCATCGTACACCATTTGGGGTGCACAAAAGGGTGAAATGAGCCCATTTTGAGCCCATTTTGGGGCATTTTGGCCCCTGAGAAGTCCAAAAAGCCTTGAAAGTGGGCCTCGTGGTGATGGGGTTCAGGTGCATTTCACTTTGTCAAGAGCCATCAATGTGTGAATCATTCTTGATGTCCCTCACCATTCATATCTAATGTTCCCTCCCCCACCAGCTCGGTCCCAATATTCAGTCTTGACCCGGCCGTTTTGCCCTAGCCATTTTGCCCCGGCCGCTTTGCCCCGGCCAGCCGTTTTGCCCCGGCTGGCTTGAGCAAAACGGCCAGGGCAAAACGGTTAGGGTTAGGGTTAGGGTCACCGAGCTGGTGGAACCAGTCTTGGTTTTATAACCCTTTTTAGGGTCTAGGGTGGACCTACCAGGTTTAGCAGCAGCAAGCAGCAGCACGCGCGAAATGGGGAAAAATCAGATCTCCGCCGTGGTGCTTCAAATTCAGGTGAAATTTTGGTGGGTGATACCTATGGGTAAGTACAATCACACAAAGTTTGAGCAAGAAACTCAACGGTGGCGGCCGGGAACGGGATTCGCAAGTGGCGGACCTCGGTTTCAAAAACTGCAGTTTAGGGCCAAAAACAGCCATTTTTGGGCCAAAAAAGCCCTGGAACACATTCAAAACGGCCAAACGAAGGGAAACGGTGGGTACACTCTACGTGCCGCTTGACTTCCCCGTGTCAACGAGCTCTTTGCAGCCCTCTAACTCCATGATATGCCGCGGAAGCAGCCCAAAAAGGCCCCCAGAAGCTCCAACTGCCGACAGCCACAAACCAAGAATAGGCCATATCTTTGGCTACATGGCTCAAAATGCGATTCCGAGGGCACCTACTCCACCCGCAACCCCCCACTTTTTGTGGTTTCCACCCCTCAGAATTGCCCGAACGGACGCCTACACCCCAATACCTAGGCCCACTAGGCTGCGGCAAGCTGCAAGCTTGAGCCCACACAGGCGGGTGCCCAAATGGGTCAGGAGGGTCCAGTAGGGGCAAAAAGATGACTTTCCTCAAAAATGATCCTAGACCATGTGCGACGCTAAAACAAGTGTTTTTGGACCGTTTTGAGCTTGTGGTGGCCCATTTTGGTCCTCCGAAAATCCCAAAATGCCTTGAAAATGAGCTGTTTTGGGACCAAAAATGGGTCCAAAATGGGTCAAAAACGCATTTTTCCAAACCTCATCCTAGACCATTTGGGGTGCACAAACGGGTGACATGAGCCCATTTTGAACCCTCGTGGTGATGGGGTTCACTTGCAAGCTGATTTCACTTTGGCAAGAGTCATCAATGTGTGAATCATTCTTGATGTCCCTCACCAATCATAGCTGATGTTCCATCCCCCACCAGCTCAGTCCCAATATTCAGTGTTGATTAGGGTCACCGAGTTGGTGGAACCAGTCTTGGTTTTATAACCCTTTTTAGTGTCTAGGGTGGACCTACCAGGTTTAGCAGCAAGCAGCAAGCAGCAAGCAGCAAGCAAGCAGCACGCGCGAAATGGGGGAAAATCAGATCTCCGTCGTGGTGCTTCAAATTCAGGTGAAATTTTGGTGGATGATACCTATGGGTGTGAAGTACAATCACACAAAGTTTGAGCAAGAAACTCAATGGTGGCGGCCGGGAACGGGATTCGCAAGTGGCGGACCTCAGTTTCAAAAACTGCAGTTTAGGGCCAAAAACAGCCATTTTTGGGCCAAAACAGCCCTGGAACACATTCAAAACGGCCAAACGAAGGGAAACGGTGGGTACACTCCACGTGCGGCTTGACTTCCCCGTGTCAACGAGCTCTTTGCGGCCCTCTAACTCCATGATATATGATATGATCCGGAAACGGCCCAAAAAGGCCCCCACAAGCTCCAAATGCCAACAGCCACAAACCAAGAATAGGCCATATCTTTGGCTACATGGCTCAAAATGCGATTCCGAGGGCACCTACTCCACCCGCAACCCCCCACTTTTTGTGGTTTCCACCCCTCAAAATTGCCCGAACGGACGCCTACACCCCAATACCTAGGCCCACTAGGCTGTGGCAAGCTGCAAGCTTGAGCCCACACAGGTGGGTGCCCAAATGGGTCAGGAGGGTCTAGTAGGGGCAAAAAGATGACTTTTCTCAAAAATGATCCTAGACCATGTGCGACGCTAAAACAAGTGTTTTGGACCGTTTTGGGCTGGTGGTGGCCCATTTTGGTCCTCCGAAAATCCCAAAATGCCTTGAAAATGGGCTGTTTTGGGACCAAAAATGGGTCCAAAATGGGTCAAAAACGCATTTCTCCAAACCTCATCCTAGACCATTTGGGGTGCACAAACGGGTGACATGAGCCCATTTTGAGCCCATTTTGGGGCATTTTGGCCCCTCACAAGTCCAAAAGGCCTTGAAAGTGGGCCTCGTGGTGATGGGGTTCACTTGCAAGCTGATTTCACTTTGTCAAGAGCCATCAATGTGTGAATCATTCTTGATGTCCCTCACCAGTCATAGCTGATGTTCCCTCCCCCACCAGCTCGGTCCCAATATTAAGTCTTGATTAGGGTTAGTGGGTTAGGGTTAGGGCAAAACAACTGGGGCAAAACGACCGGGCAAAACGGCCGGGGCCAAACAGCCAGGGCAAAGCGGCCGGGACAAAACGGCTGGCCGGGTCAAAACGGCCAAGGCAAAACGGCCGGCCGGGACAAAAAGGCCGTCAAGAGCCTAGAGGGCACGAGTATGATATAGAAATGCCATCAAGGGCCTAGAGGACACAAGTATGATATAGAACAAGGGTGCTGAACGACACAAGGTAGATGTGGTCACAGTTGTTGCACCAAATGGTACTCCTAACACACATGCTGGCAACCATCACTTCTTCACGTTCAAAGAGGCATGGAGTGCGCCATATGCAAGCAGTTGGTTCGCATCAAGTGCAACACATGTTTGGTTTGTCATGCATGCTTTTTTGCAGCCCCACGCCCTTGTACAGAGGCGGCAGTGAATCTTGCAGATGGTGTCTGTGAGGATGGTGAAAACAACAACACTCATGAATTGGCTACACCACAAAAGCGAAACAAGGAATGTGTTGTTGCCAAAATGCAGGCAAAGTTGGTAATGGCGGCACAAAGCAGCAAGCTGCGGGATTGGTCAAGGACCACATTGTCCCATTGCCTGAATGTGCTTGGCGTGAGACTACCAAGTGGCACCAACCGTAGACAAACAAGAAATATTGCTATGCAGCATGCCTTGCCTTTGTCGGCACAGTGGGAGACCTTTGTGCCCGATACGGACTGTGTAACCCATTTTGCGGCACCGCCTAGCAGCTCCCAACCATGCTGCTCCCAACCTGTGGATGACATGGATGAATTGATTGATGAATGAGATGGTGGTGTCCTCATGTGTGCATGTACGTGCTTGCCTATGTGTGGTCATTGCACATGATTTTTTTTTTGGTGTTTTGAAGGTGTTTCCCCAATGATACCCATTGATTTTTCGTGGTGTTTCAATTTTCCCATTTCCCGGGCTCTCCCATTTTCCCCATTTTCTCCTTTTTCTGGCACACCTCATTTTCACGATGTTCCCATTGAATCCCATTGGTTTTTGGTGATTCTTCAATTTTCCCATTTCCTATGCTCTCCCATTTTCCTCATTTTTTGCCTTTTCTGACACAGCTCACTTTCACAAACCTGCTTCTGTGTCTGTTTGTTATTTTGGTTGCTGAATTTTTTTCCTCGTACATGTTTCTCATGGCGCAGTTTCTTTCCTTTACATAGGGGGGGGGGGGGCATACTAAGGCCCATTTTCTTTGCAACCCCCCCTTCCTCCAAGCACGAGACCCACATCGGACATCAGACGTCTTCTTAGATACACTGCAAACACAACATGCCACATCAAACATTAGACATCAGACCTTATACACATACCTGTTCAATCCTCTAGGCCTTTAACCGTTATTCTACGTCATACCGGTGTCCTCTCGGCCCTTGTTGCTATTCTATATCGTACTCATGTCCTCTAAGCCCTTGATGGTTGTTCTATGTCATAGTCATGTCCTCAAAGCCCTTCATGGCCATTCTATATCATACTCGTGTCCTCTAGGCCCTTGTTGGCTATTCTATCTCATACCACTGTCCTCTTGGCGTTTGATGGATGTTCCATATCATAGTCGTGTCCTTTAGGCCCTTGATGCTTGTTCTATATCATAGTCGTGTCCTCTAGGCCCATGATGGCTGTTCTATATCATACTCATGTCCTCTAGACCCTTGATGGTTGTTCTATATGATAGTGGTGTCGTTGAGGCCCTTGATGGCTATTTTATATCATACTCGTGTCCTCTAAGGCCTTCATGGCCATTCTACATCAAACTCGTGTCCTCTAGGCCCTTCATAGCTGTTCTATGTCATACTTATGTCCTCTAGGCCCTTGATGGTTATTCTGTTTCATGCTCGTCTCCACTAGGCCCTTGATGGTTGTTCTATATCATACTTGTGTTCCCTAGGCCCTTGATGGCAGCTCCATATCATAATTGTGTCCTCGAGGCCCTTGATGGCTACCCTATATCATACTCGTCTCCTATAGGCCGTTGATGGCTATCCTATGTCACACATCCGTCCTCTAGGCTCTAGATGCCTATTCCGTATCATATTGTGTCCTGTAGGCCCTTGATGGCTGTTCCATATCATACTCATGTCCTCTACTACCTTGATGGCTGTTCTATATCATACTCGTGTCCTTGCTGGTTGTTCTACATTCTACTCGTGGCCTCTAGGCCCTTGATGGCTCCCCAATCGGCCCGAATTTCAGCCACCACAAAGTGTGGGTGCTGGCCGTGGGCTGGACCCCCTATTGGGGCCCAGAAAACACGGGGCGGGCTCCCCCCCCCCCTCGACAAGGTACCGCGACACCCCCCTCCCCCCCCCCCCCCCCCACACACACACAGCTCTGCCCCCGCCCTCCTCCCTTAAGCGGACGAGACAGCCCGGTCTAGGGGTGGGCTCCCTTAAGCGGACGAGACAGCCCGATCTAGGGGTGGGCTGTTCTATATTGTACTCGTGTCCTCAAGGCCTTTGACGGGTGTTCTGGATCATATTCTTGTCCTCTAGGCCCTGAATGGCGATTGCATATCGTACTCATGTCCTGTAGGCCCTTGATTGCTGTTCTATATTGTACTCGTGTCCTCTAGGCCCTTGATGGCTATTCTATATTATACTTGTGTCCTCTAGGCCCTTGGTGACGGTTCCATATCATACTCGGCGAAGGGGGCTGCGTCTAGTTGTCAAATTGTTGGAGGCGCCTTTCATGGTTTTTGTTCAACAACATGTGAACGCCATAGTACGGGCAAAGGTGAATTTGCGCTACACAGCGTGGCATCTATCCTGGATCATACAGGCTCATGATGGTGAAATTACTACATACTGTAGCTCCCAGAGTAGCAAAACCAAGCTTCATGAACCTGCAGCATGGTTGCACCGAGCAGCTCGATGTGACATTGCCACAAGCTGAAACAACAGCTCAACCATGTGGTGCTTTACCTGGGCAAGGTAACAGAGCCATGGCCGGAAGAAGGTCACACACACCAGCTTTCACACCGCAAGTTCACTTATTGAAATGGAAAAACACCTCCGTTTTTGTTGGATACAGGGCATAACTATGGTTTTAGATGGTTCCATCTGACGCCCATGAGAGTATGAGAAAAGAGGTGGGGTCAATCTTGATTTCTCGTCATAGTGCGATAGTGCATATATGGGTGTTGTTGCAGGGGAGCTGCAACTTTGCGATTTTTTGGTACTGGGGCAAGAAAATACCATCCCAGAGGCAGGAGTAGGATATACCAGTCTGACATTGGCATGAAAGGGCTTTCCTATGCAATTTGAGCCAGGGTGTATCTCATCCATATGTTGATTTCCGGTTGCCACACGGTCTGGACCTCTAGACTCCAGCCTCAGCTGTGGTGACCACATCTGGATGGTTTGAAGTCCAGGACACGTGTTGCACAATCTCTCCAATACATTGTTTCGTTGAGGGCTAGCTCTTGAAAATTTGGATTCTCCGCGTCAGAATGCACAACATTGCCTGTTTTCACTTTTTGCTGGAGCACATGATGGAGCACAACTGGCAAGGTGCTCCTCTAGGCAGCAGCCTGGACAGCAGGCTGCAACCCTGTTTTTGGCCGTTTTTGGCCATTGTTTCCAAAAGTTTGAGGGAATGTGGCTAAGATGTGTTGTAAAACCTTGAAAAATGTGTTTCCCACCCAAAGCAGGGGGGGGGACTCCGGAAGGTTCACCCCGCCAACGATAGTGGCTGAAGGGTCAGAGTTGGAGTGCCTGATTAGCACTGATCCCAATGCACATCAATGTGCAGGCCCGTGCACGTCCCAAATGTACATCTCAATGCACATCCTAAAACATACATGGGCGGTTTTCTGGGCGCGGGGGGTCTTAACCCCCCAAAGCTGTCTATGAGCGACTGTGCATAGAGAAGCTGCCCATTTTGGGCCATGAGATGTGAGCTGCTCGACGGCAGCCCTGCAGAGCTTGTTTTGTGGCACATCTCTTGTCAGCACATCTTCAGATGCCATGGGCACAAGGCCTGTGCTGTGCAGGGGCGGAGGTCCTGGTTCATGCTGCCCCCTTTGTCCTGCGTTCTTTCTCAGCATGGAGCGCGTTCCTGTACAGTACCATGTAGTACTTGGTGTCGACAAAATAGAATAAAGGCACGAAGACAGCGCGTAATGCAGCAATGTCACTTAAAGGAATGCAAATGAAGAGTAGAATGATGAACTGCCGAACGCTGCTGCATATGCATACAAGAACGTGCATGTGTGGAGCCCTGTATGACATGCTTGCGGCCCCATCGTCCTGCGTCTTGTCTTCTTCAGCACACCACATGGGACAGCAACCGAGCGCACCTGTTGCCCTGAAGCATGACACCTCTGCAGTCTCAGGTCCTGGCGAGTGCAGGGGAACCAGAGGGGGACAGTGTGTACAGTTTGACTGTGGTATCTACAGAACATGCATCAGCCTACAGGCCGTACGCAGTGCCAAAACTATACACAGGTTCTGCTGTCTCCACAGACTGCACACAGCGTCTCCACAGTACGTAGCCGGTGTACACACGTGTGGCCACTGCACATCGGCGCTGCCCAATGTGCAGAACGTGTGCACGCCAACGGGGGTAAATGACCCTTTGTACCTCTTCACAGAGCCAAGCCCAATGCAGGATGAACAAGTGGAGGAGCCTGCTGTGCCTGAGCCCCCACGAATGGAGACCCGGGAAGAGCATGCCTTGAAGCGTGCACAGGTCCTCCGCTGCCGCTGCCTTCTCCTTCCCCCCCCCTTGTCCTAACACTGGCTCCTAACCTGAAGTTGTACTCGCCATCAGTGGAACCCCCAGTGACCCCTCCCCTGGAGCACTGGGCCCCACTGACACACACACACACACACACACACACACACACACACACACCTCCTCCGCATGTCCTTTTTGTAATGCGTCCCCAGAAGATGAGGAACATATCCTCTGGCATTGTGTCGCGTGGGACCACGTCCGTGACCCGCTGTTGGCGCTTGTGCACACGGCCCTTACCCAGGTGCCGGAGCTTCCACCACCCGGCCAGTGGCCGGCATGCTTACGGCGATGTGGTTTAGCCCCAGAAATTTCCACGGAGGCAATAAAATCTGGTGCAGCTTTCACCTTCCTGCGCGCGGTACACTCCATGTATGTGTGCATTATGGCAGCACGCAAAAAGCGAGATGCGCACAGCCCTTCCATCTTTGCAGGGTACAGACTGTCACAACAAGTCAGGCAATACCCCTATCAACAACTGGTTGGGCCACTGCCCCAAACGGTGGCACACGGTGCCTTGACACTCCGCACCCCCAAGGGGCATGAATGGAAATGGGAAAAGAGCTTTCTCGCGGACCTACTCGGTTGGCTACGAGCCCTGACGTGGCCGGAGGAACCGGGGACAGTCACCTTTATGGAACTGGCAATTGATTTCGAAGAGTTCGCGCAAAGGACCCTCCCCCATGCGCCTCAGGTGAAGTATGCAGGACATACCCTGTCCCTCCAAGAACGAGGCAGGGTACTGCGTTTGGCAATGTCCAACGCTCAGCGACTGGTCACCTCAGGCCAGCTGCACCCAGCCGGCATGGTGACCCGCTGTGGCTCGCTTGTGCCGCTGGGGGGACCGGCGATCTGCGGTTTAAATAAACGCCCGTATTTTGCACGCCGAGAGGCCATGATTTCACACATCCGCAAACTCGTTCAGTATTGCGAAGAGCAGTGGGTGGCCAAGGCGGGAACACACCGCACGCATGCGTTGCGCCCATACACATACCGCCCGCGTAAGACAGCAGCAGAGATTGAAGCGCAAAGACTGCACAGAGCCCTGTGCGGGAACTTGCAGACAGGCCTGGCACCAGCATCTGGTGCACAGCTCACAGCTAAGGGTGGAGCCACAGGCTCCAACTTTGGAGCAGATTTTTTCCCCATCATCGGCGACGGTCGTTTGCCACAGCGCCCATACACAGGAACATGCAGGCACGCACCGCCAGCAGCACAGGCAAACGTAGCCAGGGCGCCAGCAAATGCCACTGTATGTGACACACACTCTCAACCAGCGTGCATCACGTGCAGGAGGCTGCGCAAAACAGCCCAAGAATGCTGCTCTTTGGGGCATCACGAAGCGGGGCACGTCCCTCGCCGCCCGCAACTACAGCTCTGTGAGGCCCACAGACTGCCGCCGTGCCCCATTTGCGCACGCACACAACGGGGGGTAAGGCACTGTTGTGCGAGGGGGCACCACAAAGTATGCACCCCAGTCCAGCCATCCAGGAAGCGTTGCTCCTCTCAACAGCCGAAGCGCCCATATAAGCGCCCACGAGTTGGGCCTTCACAGACACGTCAAGCCTCTTTGAGGTCTCCACACCAACCCCCAACGCCTCCCGCCCCCAAGCGGCGGAGGCCCAAAACGCCATCCCCGCCCTCCCCACCAACCCCTGTTCCACAGGGGCTGGCAGAGGCGCCGGATACGGAAGCAATCTGCCGCCAGCTTTTTCTGGGGGCACACGGAAGGGCCAGCTCCGAGGTTACCTAACCGTACACACACAGAGGTTTTGATTCCGCAGAAGGGATGGATCACAGGCGCAAAGAGGCGACAGCAAACTGAGCCGAATACACCTGCCATCTCATGGCTGCATATGGATCTACCTCGTAAATAGTACAGATCACACACACACACACACACACACACACACACACACACAGGCACAACGGACCGGCCCGCAGTACGCGCCAAACTTGTCGGGGGAGCCAAACCAGGCAAAGCGAAGAGGATGCTTTTTTACGCAGACAGAGGCAGAAAGTCACACTGAGTCAGCATCGCGTCGGTCCATCGCCGTGTGCTGTCGCAGGCTCGCCCAGGCAGAGGCGCCTGCACAGGGGATGGAGCATGGGCATTCGGGGCTGCAGGGCGCGGTAGGAGCATGATGGCTGTTCATAGCCTTCGTGTCGTGCTGAGAGGGCGGAAAGGTCGTATTGGGCAGATATCCAAACATTGCTGCAGTGCGAACATTGCTGTAGAGAGGTGATGTATGATAGCGAACGCTTTGAGATTGTTGAAATGATTGGGCGTCACACACCACCATGGTGTACAGCGTGACACAGGTGGAAACGGGCCTCCGCCATCCGGAGGCCATCGTGGGACATGGGCAAACGTGCCGTGTGCAAACCCAACCGTTTGTGCAGGGGGAGCCTCTTGTCATACAGGCAAGGTACTCGCTCTCATCTCAGCGACGTTTCACATGTGAGGGGCGTGAGGGGCACCAATGAATGGCAGGTATCCAGCCCATGGGCAAGCGCTTCTAATTATGATTCCCCCCCCATGCACACACACACACACACACACACACACACACACACACACACACACACACACACACACATGACCATGTTGCACGCAGACCGCAACTGCAGCTGTGCTCGCTGCATGGCTTGCCACCATGCCCGAGGTGCACTCTCAAGCAGAGGGGGGTGTGCCGCAGCTGTCAGCGGGGACACCATAAAGTGTGCACCCCAGTGCCCATACGCCGGAAGCGCGCTCTTTCATCGCAGTCACAACTGCCAAACAAACGACTATGCCTGCAAGGGCCTGCACGTCTCTCCTCGGGTCTGCTGAGGTCCCCACACCAACCCCCCACCCCTCCAGCCCCCAAACGCACGAGACCAAAGACACCCCCCCCTCGATCCCCACCAGCGCCTGTTCCACAAGGACTGGAGGAGACTGAGAACGCAGTGGCCCGCCCTCTTTTTCTGACGAGGCACGGCAGAGCTTCAACCTTGACCAGACACGTGGTTATAGCTGTGCGCAAGGGTTGGGCCTTGCCGTGCGCAACCGTGCGCCATCTTCACAGCCAGCTGTGCGCAACCGTGCGCCATCTTCACAGCTAGCCGTGCGCAACCGTGCGCTACCCCTGCATCTAGCCATGCGCAACTGCGCGGCCATTTTTTTTTGATTGACCGGAAAGCCCCTTAAGTGCCGGCTGGGTCCGATGATGGTGTTTATTGCATGGGGGGGGGGGGGGGCGCTGGGCCCGGTTCCTTGACGTCGACCCCCCCCCTCCCTAGAAATTGGCTTGGAAAGTGCCGGACCATGGGCACTGAAGGTGCCCTAAGGAAAATTGGGTTGATCTAGTAGAGGGTGAAAAAATGGGGTTTCACCCCATGTGTCTATACTCAAAATACTCAGATTTTTCAGGGGAACCCAATAATGGATGAAAACCAAATTGGACCAAATATCAATACCACCCCTAGACAATGGGATGTCAGAGATGGTACAGGGTGAAGTGGTGCGTCTACAACTTAAAGGTCATGGGTTCAATCCCCAGTGGGGTCAGTCTGCAGGCCCCTTGGCGGGATCAGGACACATTGAAAAGACAGTTTTTTGGTTTTTTTGTTTTTTTGTGCTTTGATTTTGTCCCCTTTGTTGGTGACCCCCGAGAATGCAGGGGTTATGTAGCATTTCCGCCCATTTGTGGGCCCTCGAGAAGGCACGGGTGAGGCAGCCAAAAGCTGCCGCACAAAACGAACCTAGAAGCAGACCCAAGCTCCATCAAGGGCCCCACTGCGGAGAGGCAAGCATGCGGCACCAGGTGGATATGTTTCAACAGCAATTACAGTATGAGACATTAGCAGCAGCAGCCCCACCTGTGATGTTACAAGCAGCAACAACAACAACCCTGCTGTTGGCAGGCCATTTGCAACGTGATGGGTGGGCTACACCACAATCCTTGAAGCTTTTGACGCCCGAGGATATGGTGCAAATGAGTATTCTGCCAGCGCAAGTGTTATCCGGAGAAACGCGTTTTTCTCCGGATAAGGCTTATCCGGAGAAATTTGGCGCGGAGGCGCCAGAACAGCCGCAGAACACCGCCAGAGTCAAAAAAGTCGGATTTTCCCCAAGTGCGCTGGCGCCGACGGCTGGCGCAAAACAAGCCGGCCGGAATCGAACCGCCGCTCAACAGTTAACGGACCACTGCATTACCGCTCAGGTACTGCAGCACTGTTCCGGATCTGAAAATTATTTAATATAGATTTGTCCCTAGAAAAGTGAAATTTTAAAAAAAACCAAAGGCCCCGGGCCAAGCCCGGGGCCACACTGACCACAAACTGACAATGGGGCTTGCACACAACATTGCACGACACATGTTCACACCTGCAATGCCTTACGATCAGGTTTGGGGGTGTGGGACAAGGTGGAAGTGCCCTTTTATTGGACCCAACAGTGTTTTTGACAAACCATGGTGCAAAGGTGTTGGGGGGGTTACTTGGCGCCACCGTGGAGTTTTTCCAATCCGTTTGGACCGTTGGAAAGCCCAAAGTGTCTACTTTTTGAATATGCATGGCCGTGCTAGGCCGTCTCACACCGGCTTGGAGCGGTCGGACCATCATGGGTTGGAGGTTGGTCAAAAAAATGACAAAAAAAATTTTTTCAGAACCGGGTTGCCAGAAGTACCGGGGGGGTAACTTGGCGCCACCGTGGAGTTTTTCCAATCCGTCTGGACCGTTGGAAAGCCCAAAGTGTCTACTTTTTGAATATGCATGGCCGTGCTAGGCCGTCGTCTCACACCGGCTTGGAGCGGTCGGACCATCACGGGTCGGAGGTTGGTCCAAAAAATGGCAAAAAAAAAAATTTCAAAACCAGGTTGCCAGAAGTACCGGGGGGGTAACTTGGCGCCACCGTGGAGTTTTTCCAATCCGTTTGGACCGTTGGAAAGCCCAAAGTGTCTACTTTTTGAACATTTTTCCAACGTTTCGATAAGCGGCTCCGTACCTTTTGGACGTCGCCACCTCCACTGGCCCCACGTTGGTCTGGATGCCAATTCCGACCATAGGGACATTGCAAATACAGGTATAATTCTTTGTTGGAGGTGCCGGTGACCAAGTCATAGTCCACTCTTTTGTTGACCTAATATGAATAAAATGGTTCATGTGTTATGAAAGGGCCAAAAGTGCCTTACAAAACGGATCAAAACAAAAGAATACCTCCGCGATCATGTCTTTTTTGGAAAGATTCTTTCCAAAGGTGTCACCCACCTTAACAGGAGGGAGAGGGTCTTCTTCTTTGGCATCCTCTTCTTCCCCCTCACTATCCCCAAGGTCACCAACGTCATCACTAAAGGAGACGTTGGAGGCCTCCTCCTCCTCAACTTCATCGGACTCTGCATCCGACAATCCCATGACATCTTCTTCTACTTGTGCTTCTACTTGCATCTCTTCAATGTCATCAAGTTCTTCTTCTTTGATTCTTGGGGATTTAGGTGAGTGACATTTTGGGGATGATACATCACTCAGCAAATCAACATCAATAATTTTGGGCCTTTTGCCCCTCATGGTGCTATGGGCTTGCATTTTGCAACAACAGGCTAAGGAGACAAATTTTGCAAATGTAAAATCTGAAATTTAAAGGCTAAGGAGACAAATTTTGACACATGTAAAATCTGAAATTTAAAGGCTAAGGAGACAAATTTTGACAAATTTAACATCTGAAATTTAACAGATGCACCAGAGAATAATAACAGTAATAATAATACAAATGTAGAAAAATGTAAAATATACTGTACTGTCCTATAATGGGCTGAAATTGACCAAAATCTGGCTGCGGCGCCAAATTTCTCCGGATAAGCCTTATCCGGAGAAAAACGCATTTCTCCGGATAACACTTGCGTTCTGCCAGGACACCGGCACTTGATGGTGGAGACACTGAAGGATTTGTAGTGACTGGTGCTTGGCCTGGTGGGGTGACAACCTTTTTTTTGGTTGGCCCGGAATTGACCAGGGGGCTTTTGCAACACATTGTGCCCTTAAACATAAATTCCAACAGCACCACCTTTCCTAAAACAGCTATGGTATACGTAGGTGGTCAACTGTGCGCAACCGTGCATCGCCTTCACATCCAGCCGTGCACAACCGTGCGTAGCCAAAGAAAGTAGCTGTGCGCAACCGTACACGCAGGGCTATAACCACGTCTCTGACCTTGACAGACTAGCCAGGTGAACCCCCCCTGAGGTTCTGATTACGCAGAAGGGAGGGAAACAACGTCACAAAGAGGCCTCAGCAGACCTGAGCCAAATGAGGCGTCCAGCCCAACGCTGCACAAGGATCCACCTCTGAAAGTACAGATCACACACACACACACACACACACACACACAAGTTATCCGCGGAAACGCCGCAACAAACAAACCAGACGTGCTGCAGATTAGTCGAACAGTCGCCGCGCTCTCTTTTGTTTTGCTGGCCGCGCCGATGAGGTGGAGCCCGTTGGACGGTCCGGCGCCCTCTGCGAAGTGTTGTTGTCGCGTACCAGTGACACGTGGCGTGCGTACCAAGGTCGCGTGGGTGTGAGCAACCGCGCCACCGGTGAGTATACTGGCAAGGGCGGCATAGGGGGGCTCGGTGTGAGTGACCTGGGTATCCGGGAATGGGTTGTTTGTTGCGGCGTTTCCGCGGAGAACCTGGTTGAGCACAGTTTGTTGTGGGGGGCGGATGGGTCGTGCTGGGGCCTGCTCGCGTTCCTGCTCCTGAATTCGCTTCCACACCCCGAAGCTGTGAATCAGTGTGCTAGTGGATGGCCTGCCAGCGAGGTTGGACGGACACTGGACTCATGGTTTCGTTGATGTTTTGTAGGGAACGTTGGAATGTTGAACCTCGCAGTTTGAGCTTTGATTGAACATTTGGGCGTCACACGCACACACATACACACATGCGCCTCACCCTCGGGCATGCACGTCAGGCTACTGCAGAGGAGGCGTACGGTTATTGCCGAGGCAAGGTGTTCAAGGCGGGCTATGAGAATTCGCAGCAGAT
The DNA here is from genome assembly GCA_964036045.1 of Eutreptiella sp. 'Long Island Sound 2002'. Classification (NCBI taxonomy): domain Eukaryota; phylum Euglenozoa; class Euglenophyceae; order Eutreptiales; family Eutreptiaceae; genus Eutreptiella; species Eutreptiella sp. 'Long Island Sound 2002'. Next base: position 7,406,338 of record OZ038391.1, read on the forward strand.
TGCGGACATCATCTGCGCAGATCTCGTGGACAGCTCAGAATTCGGGCTCTCTTGGAACTGCTTCCGCCACTTGCGAAAAGAGAGTTTTTCCACAGGTCTGTGCGCATCCGCATGTTCTGTCGCCGGTGGCGGAGTATGAGTGTCTACGTCTGGATGGTGTGCGCAGCGCCCAGCCACACGTATGCGTGCGTGCGTGTGTGCATGGCAGCAGATACTCCCCAGATTCCATGACGTTGACACACGGTGCAGTGGCTCGCCACACTTGTGTCCCAACCTGTCAGCTTGGCCACTATGAACCTCCTACCTACAGAAAGGCGTTGAATATGTCCTGTGTTTGACCTTCCACCTGAGGAGATCTGGGCATTCAGTCTGTGTCTGAGTCTTCGACCAGTGCTGGTTGGGCCACGCCAATTGTGTGTGCGCGCGCTGTCGTCTCATGTTTCACTGTCTCATTGCTGTCTGCAGGGACGTCGACGGCGGCCACAGCGGTCGTGTGTCGCCATACTCCCAATGTACAGGCGTACTACGTACGCCTTGAATGCATGAAAAAGGTGTGGGTTGGGGGCTGTCCGCTTTGATTTTGTTGCGGGACAGCAGATGGGAGGGCTCGGGGCTGGAAGTGGGGGGCATAGTCTCTGGCTTTGTGCACAAGGGGTGGGGAGGGGCGTGCAGTTGGCCGCACAGCGGCGGGGTCAATAGGCGGTAGACGGTCCCGGTTCGTACACAGGCGGCGGCGGGCGGGATTTCGATGCGTTGTAGACGCGGAGAGGTCTGTTTTAGGGCTTTTGCTGTTGCTGTTGCTGCTCCTGTTGCTACTACTGTTGCTATTGCTGCTGGTTTGGCTGTTGCTGTTGCTGTTGCTGTTGCTGTTGCTGTTGCTGTTGCTGTTGCTGTTGCTGGTGCTGCTGCTGCTGCTGTTGCTGTTGCTGGTGCTGGTGCTGCTGCTGGTGGTGGTGCTGCTGCTGTTGCTGCTGCTGTTGCTGATGCTGCTGCTGTTGCTATTGCTGGTGCTGCTGCTGTTGCTGCTGCTGTTGCTGTTGCTGTTGCTGTTGCTGGTGCTGTTGCTATTGCTGTTGCTGTTGCTGTTGCTGTTGCTGTTGCTGTCGCTATATCTGCTGTTGCTGTTGCTGTTGCTGGTGCTGCTGCTGGTGCTGGTGCTGTTGCTGCTGCTGCTGCTGCTGCTGCTGTTGCTGTTGCTGTTGCTGATGCTGCTGCTGCTGCTGCTGCTGCTGCTGTTGCTGTTGCTGTACCTGCTGTTGCTGTTGCTGCTGCTTTTGCTGCTGCTGTTGCTGTTGTTACTGCTGTTGCTGCCGTTGCTATTGCTGGTGCTGCTGCTGCTGCTGCTGTTGCTATTGCTGGTGCTGCTGCTGCTGCTGCTGCTGCGGTTGCTGTTGCTGTTGCTGTTGCTGTTGCTGTTGCTGTTGCTGTTGCTGCTGCTGCTGCGGTTGCTTTTGCTGTTGCTGTTGCTGTTGCTGTTGCTTGTGCTGGTGCTGTTGCTTGTACCTGCCGTTGCGACTGGTGCTGCTGCCATTGCTCCTGTTGCTTCTGCTGTTTCTTGTGGCCGCTGCTGCTCCCGCTGCTGTGGTGCTATTGTTACCGCCGCTGATGCTGCTGTTACTGATGCTGAGTCGAAGGGATCGATTTTAGCCGATTGAAACCGTCTGTACCCTCTTTCCTTACATCCATTCCTCCGTCCCTCACACCATCACTGTCGCTGTCCCTCCCCACTTCCTCACTGCATACCTTCCTCCGTCCGTCCCACATTCCACTCCCTCCGTCCCTCTCCCTGCCCCTCCCTCCTCCCTGCCTCCCTCCTCTTGTCCCTCCGGCCTTGCCTCGCATCCCTCCCGCCGGTCTTCCTCCTTCACCCATTCTCATGTGTTCAGATGTTGCAGGACAAGCGACAGGTGTCATACTTCAATGCCGCAGTTTTGTGCCAAAACTGCAATAAACACGAGGATCTATTCTCCGTGAAGAAGTGCTTCAGACAACGCCTGGCAGATGATGGAACAACTCAAACGGCTGCCGCCGGTATTTGCAGGTCTCGCTGGTGCTGCCGTCTGATGGCGTAGCAAAGTGGCGGGTGTACCAATAGTATATGGTGCTGTGTGGTGGCTTTGCCCCCCCCCCCCCCCTAAGGCAAAGGAACCCCAACACCTGCTGCGGCACATCCCCTCGCTCCTGCGTTTTGCCTACAATCCCGAGGCAGAATGATATGTAATTCATGGCGCATGGTGCTATGTGTCATGGATTATAGTGCAATGTTTCATAGCGCGACGCATTTCTGCATTTCTGCCATAGTGCCATGTATTCTGTATAACAGTACGAGTCTGAATAAGAACAGGACTCGAAGGTTGAAGCCGACCGCGAAAAAGTTTCAATGCCATCCTCCTGAGACCACATTGAGCAGGGGGGGGAAATAAAAGCGATCCGCATTTTTCCGCATTTTTCCGCATTTTTTTCCGCATTTTCTCCCCTGCCAGGTCTTTGCTTACCAAAGAGGAGATGCATTGTACGTTTGTGCTTGTTTACTGGTTCCATCCACTCTCTGACGAGTAATATTCAGTTTCCCTGTGTATGAGTTGCAATTCCCTCTCCTCTTAGACACCATGATTGCTAATACTGAATTTGAATCTGATGGCTCTGGCACCAATTCCTTGGCAGATTACCCTTTATTAGGATTGGAAAACATTCCCAATGTGCAAGAGGAATGGAACATCTATACACGTACAGAGCAACGTGATATTGCCAACGGTGAGGCACTTGTGGAATGGTGGGAGGGGCGTCCTGAGTCAGAAGGTGATATTGAGGATCGTTTGGTTTAAAACACTTCTTGACCCTCTCCTGACACTCTTGAAACTTCCTGACACTCTCCTGGCACCGGACTTGCATTGCTTGCAGGTCCATGTTTGAAGTCCGGCAATGTTTTGATCGGATTCCTGTGTGCATTTGTCTTCTTGAGGCAGGGGTTGTTTGTGCATTAAAAAACAAATTTCTCATCAGTGTGTTTGGGGCTTGGGACCAAGATCCTGGTCACTGGGAAGCTGTGTTGCTGAAAAACCACATGCAATGCAAGAGGTAGTTCTGTTCGGGTCATCGCCTTTTTTCGCCGCATTTTTCCGCATTTTTCCGCATTTTTTCCGCACTTTTCCGCATTTTTTCATTTTCCGTTTCACCGCTTTTTTTTCCCCCCCCTGCATTGAGGGGAGGTCACACTTGGGCGGGAGATCCATCACATCGACTGCCTCCCCAGTCTTCTTCAAGCCAATACCGCAATAACATGGACACCTGCATCCTCCTCCCCAATGGAGTGTGTCTCCTGTAGAGCCCTCTGAGCCAAGACCACAATAGAATACAGACTGCGGATGGCCAAACCGAATTACTCGGTGGCCAATGTCCGTCTGCCACAACCACATTCGTCGAGATGTACACAGCACACAATGCACTTTGTTCTCCATTCCTTTGCAAACACTTGCATACCCTTTGTCGACACTAGTGGCAGGTGTTTGAATCCGAAGCTTGCGCTTTGGTACTGGAATCTTTCGCCTCGCTTTTAGCAGCTTGATGCTGTGCTTTGCATCCTGCTTCGCGCTGTGCGCCAGAGTCAACTCGCATACCCATGTCTACCACCAAAGCATGCATCTAGTCTAGCCCTCCTGATACTGTTCTGACAAGAAGCTTGTGGTTGCTCTACAGTGCAGTCTCTTAGGGCGATCTGCAAGGCGCTTTTCTTTTTTTCGGGGGCTGGGGGGCACATCATGCACATGCCATGCACATGCCACATACTGCTGCATGCCAAAGTGGTTGGGGCTAACATGCACACCAAGGGGCTCCATTGGCAGGAGTGACGGCTATGGAGTAGTGTATTGTAGGTCTTAGCTTTGTTGGAGGTGTGCACCCTACTTTTTGGGATGGCGACGAAACCATCGTACATGCCCCTGCACAGTCCATGAAGAGTGACGACTGGATCCACTCTGAGACCCCAGCAACAGGTGCAAACAGGAAAAGCTGGACGCAAGAGTCCGAAGTGCCATGCCCCCAACTAGAGCGACACCCATCCACTCCCCAGCCATCCGAAACCACCAAGAATAGCGAACCCCCCCAACCCTCAGAAGCAGCTCACTACAACACCATGGGTTGTGTTGCTTGCGCTGTGTTGTTGTGTTACGTTGCATTATGTTGTGTTGTGTTGTGTACATACACTGCACCACACCACAGCACACCACTTCACACCAAACCATTTCACACCACACCACACCAGTAGTAAAATGTAGTAGTACCAGTAGTAAAATGTATGGTAGAGCACAGACCTCTGACCGCGCGGTGAGGACTCCACAACGGGGGGGCACCCTGGGTGCATGCCTCCCCCCGGGGGCACGACAAACTCGCATGTCACCCCGAGATCGTGAAGTGGGTTACCTACATGCCCGGGGGGTACTTAGAGCGGATGTGCGGGGGCTAGAGGGCCTTCATTTTATGAGCAGCCCCCCCGTCCCCGTTAGGCAGGGGCAGAAGGAGAGAGGGCCTCGGGGTCGCAAGGCACTAGCCTTGGAATGGTTCTTCACATTGGGTGGCGACGTGGGCCATTCTGTCGAACCGATGCAAGCAGGCAGCAAATGGGAAGCAAGGAGACACGCAAGACAAGCGTAGGCAGTGATTCACAGCACACCGCAGCCAAGAGGCACACACAAGGTGTACCCTAGTGCTTGTGCTTGCGTGTGCCAAACCGCCTAAGTACACCGACCGCTGCTCTCATTGGGGGCCCTTGCACATAGGACCAACGGGAATGGCACCCTCACTGGAAGAGGAGCACACTCCGCTCAACCCTACATACCTCAAATGCTCAACGCAAGCATTCTGAAGTCTGCAGTGCAGGCCGGGCCGCCAAAGCGCTGGGGATTCCGCCTCATGCTTGGGTGGCCCAAAACAGGAGCAATGCCATTAGCAATGGTTTCTGGCCTCCGGCTCTGGCGAACACATTGAGAAACACAGAATGCAAACAAACCCCCCCATAAAAAATAAGGCAATTTACATGTGATTTGTTGAAAGCCTTGCGGTACTAGTTCGTTGTGTCATCCATGAAAAATAATGCCGTCCATCCGAGGGTTTTCACCCCTGGCACCCCTTCAGGTGTGGCGCCGAGGGGGCATGTGCCCGCCCGACGGGGTTGCCCTCCCCGCCCCTCCCATGGGGTGCAGCGATGCATGTGCTGTGCCGCAGATAATGGAGCATAACCCAACGGTGGGGTGACCAGAGGGCAGGGTTGTCATGTTCCTACCGCCTTCCCCATGCGCACCCATTGCGCTCTTGCAGGCATTTGGATCCAGTAAAGCGGAAGGAAGCGGCGGAAAAGCACCGCCAAGACACAATGCTGCTGAAAGGCGCGCAGTAAGCGCACGGCCCGCATTTCAGGGCCGTGCATGCCCCGCTGGTGTGCAACAGTGGCTGGCTTTCTGATGCACAGGAGCCTTGGCACTTGAGGTCGACCGAAGGCGCACTGCTATCCACAGTCATTGAAGCAGGCGGCTGCTTTGGTCTGAATGCCTTTTGTGGTGCATCTGAAGCCCCAGAGTGCAGGCATACAATCCTTTTAATCATCCTGGAGGGAGCAAACCCGTGGCAGATATACGCTTGAAGTGGGGGAGGAGTACCCCCCCCTTTGGGCTGAATTTCGTTCCACCGATCCCAACTGCTTCTGTCTGACCTCAACGGCTCACCAACTTGTTTTGTAACCGTCGCATTTTGTTCCCAACCGCTTTTCCAACCACCAGTAACTGCTTTGGCCTGCACTTTGAAACCTCCTTTTATCTTCCTGCCCCCTTAAGTGCATCTGGTCTGGGGTGCCGGACAAATGACTCCGTCATACGTGGCCGTGGAGGCTACAGGGGGCCGCATTGCGCTGTGTTTTGGGCGCACAGCCTCCCTTGGGTCGCGTGGTGCAGAGGGCTGTGTGGAGCATGCGCCATCCCATCTCATCAAGTCCCACAACCCAAACCGACCTCAAGTGATGAGGGCGTTGGAACTGGGGAGGCAACGACGGCAGGGAGCAGGATGGTAACAGGCAATGACGCGGGCACAAAGGACGGTTGCGGGGCGGGGATGGGAAGAAGATGGCACACGCAGTGGAGTTGCGGTGGCCGAGGCGAATATTTAGGGGTTGGGTAGGCGCGAGGCAGAGTCTCAGAAGGGATGGCTGGTGACGCTGGGCTGGTGACAAGACAGAGAGGGCACAGTGACAGGGAGGGAGGGAGGGACAAAGGGAGGGAGGGAGGGAGGGAGGGAGGGACAAAGGGAGGGAGGGAGGGAGGGAGGGAGGGAGGGAGGGAGGGAGCGAGGGAGGGAGGGAGGGAGGGAGGGAGAGGGGAAAGCCCCCGCCGAGTGTTAGAGCCTATGCCCATTCGTTGACACGATCATTCAACGACCGTTACCGAGGGCTCGGAGTTGCGGTTGACGGAATGCCGTTGCTGTTCTCACAGCGCTTGGCCCTTGACAGTAAACGGACCCGTGGCAGATCTCTAGGCACTCAGCAGCAGTCGGCTGCTGCTCTTTGCAGGGGGTCAGACGGAACGGAGTCGTGCCGGCTGTGGTTGTCTGTGCTGGAGACCCGCCCATTGGGGCGTATGGGTGAGGCACTTGGGCGGTCGTCGTGCAGTGGGCCTGTGCGTGTAGGGGCCCGCTCGGGTGTCCCAAGGACAACCGGTCACCGTGCTACAGCCTGTGCACCGACCCTGGGAATCGAACCTGGGGCCCCCGGACACATGGCAGCAGGGGGCGGAAGAGCGGGGGGAGGGGCTGAGGGCGCAGGGGCCGTATGTGTGGGGATGCCTTGTCTCTGAATGTCCTGTTAGCCTTTGTTTAAGAGAATCTGAGCCGTTGCTAGAGGTCACTCCAAGGTTACCTTTCCTTTTTTGGCCGCTCACCAGTGATGTTTGCCCTTTAGTTGTCCGGGGGGCGCTGTGGATTGTTGGTCCAAAATCACAATCGCTTTTCAGGTTCTTGACAATTTTCTGGACACCGACACTTTCCTCATGGCCACATGGACACCTGTGCACACCACATGGACATCTACACACGCATGGACACATGTGTACGCTGTATACACACTTGCACACACACACACACACACACACATACACACACACACACACACAACCCCCCCCCCTCCGTCCCCACCAGCCCCAGTTCCACGGGGGCTGGAGGAGACCGTGGCCGAGGATGTCGCCCGCCCGCTTTTCGTGACGAGGCACGGGAGAGCAAACACTCTGGATACTTAGCCAGCAAAATACAGAGGTTCTGATTCCGCAGAAGGGAGGGAAACAACGTCACAAAGAGGCCTCAGCAGACCTGAGCCAAATGAGGCGTCCAGCCCAACGCTGCACAAGGATCCACCTCTAAAAGTACAGATCACACACACACACACACACACACACATACACACACACACAACATGGAAGCCTGCGCACACTGTGGGCACCTGAACATAACAATAGTGTCTTCAGGCCGTTGGGTGGATTTGCTTTCCCTTCCATGGTACGTCCACTATGCGTGCATTGTTTGTTTCAAAGCCATTGTTGATGAAGAAGTCAATTTCCCATCATGCACCATTCCTGTACGACGTTGACGCGGGGATTTCTTTTGTCCAAAACACGCCTACTAGACAATCAGTATTATTTTTGTCTCCTGATGTGGTTCTGCGTTTGCCGTTGGGGTACCTCGCGGATTTCAGGCATCATAGGACCGGTCGGTCCCTGCATAGTCTTTGAATTGTGCAAAGCAGCTCAACAAGATCGCAGGTATGAAACTCTCCAAGGCACCCGCTGGAACACACAATGCCCACACCTGCGCACAGGGCACGAACACATCTGAACACCACACTGATACCTGCGCATATTGATTGCAGAGCTGCACATACTGAGGTCATCTACACGTTCCATGAACACCTGGGCACACGGCATGGACACCTGCACGTAGTGCAAGTATGATCATGCACACTGCATTGACACCTGCCCCCATCTGTATGCATCACATAGATGTGTGGTGCCCCCGACAGTTCGACGTTGTTTTGTTTTTTTCAAGAGCATCACCCTACCCCCCATTCGGGGGCCGCAGTCAACACTCCGTTTTTTTGTGCTTGAGAAGAAATGAAGAAACACATGACAACGATAAGATGTATGAATTGAGATTCACATTTTAGTTGTTTGATGGCACGAGCTGCGGCAGGCGATTTGCATCATGGGGGAGGTTGCAATATTTTAGGGAGGGGTTCGTCACCGGGTACTGCCTAGGCCGTGCAACCCTGCTCTATCCCCTCCACCCAACCACTGATCGGCCCCTCCTCAATGCTGGAAACCACTGCCGCTGAGGGTCACCTGGGCCGTGGGATGGGTCTTACGGGGCTTTGGAATGGGCTGCAGTCCGAGAACATTTGATTTTCCAAAGCCTCCGCCGACCAAGAAGCTGGGTAAGCATTGGCACCTGCTACGCAGATTACAGCTCGAATGGTGCATCCCATGGCTCCAGCTCAGATGAAGATACCAAGCATGGGCATTGGCTGTGGCTTGGAGCATCGTTGACTGCAACAAGCACCTCCACCGTTGGGTCAAGGTCCAGTCACGAATCCACGAACAACAGTGCCAGCGACGCCCCTTTATGTACAATCCGCTGAACGAATCTAGATCTCCATCGTGTGAATCGCATCCGATCAATCTCACGCGCATGCTGTGCCTCAGTTTTTGCTGAGATCAAAGGCATGTGTACGATGTGTGATGTACGACAAGTTGACTGTCTCAGCGGCGCAGGGGTCTCATTGAATCACAGGTCCTATTTCATTGGATCCGGGGCCTGCGTATTCCCAGATTCGTCGGCGAAATCCTCGTGTTGCGCCGCATTTTGGTCGGTTGGTTCAGCATGGTCTCTCTACGGGGGGGCCCTCCCCCCTCTCGCGACCACGAGGCCAGGATGGGGTCGCACCCCCTATGGAACTCCATTGGGTTAGGGGCCTTCTTGGAGGAAGGGGGGAGATGGGGCAGTTTTCTCCCACATTACACAAAGCCTGAATGGCAACCGGGTAGCTTGTTCATGTTCAGTCTTCTCTTACTAACGGCTGGTTTTTGAGGTTTTCTTATCATGCAAGCAGTACAACCACATTCCCAAAGAGGGTGCCTCACGCCCAGTGCACACGGTGCGATTTGGTTGGCGCAGAAAATGGTACGAATGAATGTTGCTCAAAAGCAGTCATAGGGCACTGAGCGTCAAGCCGGGCTGCCATTTGTTGTGTTTGGGTAGAATTAGCAATGTTGTTGTCTACCTGCGCCCCCCTTGTATAAGCTACGCCCTTGTCGAAGCTACAGTAGGCGTAGGGACCGTATTAATTTGGGACCTAATTTTAATTCGGTACCAAACGTAGTGCAGCCACATAAGACATGGGTTTCGTGACGAATTTGCGAGTCACATAGAGTCATGGACACATTTGTTGTCAGTGTTTGCCCACTTGAACCCACGTAGCTCTGATTTTGGGTATATTTGTGCCTTATATTCCCCTTGCTTGCACCAGCTCACCATGCAATCCTCTCTTTTTGACCCTGGGCGCCCGGTGTCGGTAGTTGTATGTGTCGCGCACAAGCTACACCCGTGTCCAGGCTACAGTAGGTGTAGGGACCGTATTAATTTGGGACTTTGGCGTAGCTTATACAAGGGGGGGGGGGGGGTAGGAGGAATTATGTGTGGTGTGTTTGTGGGCTGCATGGGACATTGTGCATGGGAGAATATCAGTGTTATACCGAGATTGGCCAGTGGAGCGTCTCACATTTCTAGCACAAAGGAGCCTCCCCGGTAGGGGGTGTGGGCGGCTGCAACCATCAATTCCCTGGGGGTTGGAGTGGAGTGGACAATTGTTGCATGCTTACTCCTTAGGCCACCGTGTCTTTGCCTAAAACACGGGTGTAAAACATCGGTAAATGACACATCTACTAAAGTGTGTGGTGCGGTGCATGGTGTGATTGAGGCACTCAAAGAGCTAGTGCCACACAAGTTCCACCAGTTTCCAGAAGTGCTCAGCCAGGTAGTCGGGCAGTAGGGTGGCGAGACACGTGCTGCATAAAAGGGCATCAGACATGGCACGGCAGATCGAAGTGGCACAGGTTAGCAAAGAACACAACCTTACATGACATTGAATGCCCTCACACTATTCAGTGCCCCGAGCACGGGGCACAGTAGAAAAATAAGACCTAGGAATGAATGATATTGCAAGTTAGCCAAGGAAGGTACTCGGCTGCTAGTATGGAATAGCAACCGGACAGAGGAATTATCAATCTTCATTTCAGGAAGGGAGGCTCCCACACCAGCTAAAACGTGGTTTTGTTGGTTTTAACAAGAAGAAGGGGAAGTGTCAGTACACTAGATGCCGTGGCTACCACTGCAAAAGACACAACAAAGGGTAGTGAGGGAAGATGGCAACAGGGATAGTTGGCGAGCTATGATGTGTGTGTGGAGATGCACGCACCCAATTACTAAGAGGCTCATCTCCAGCCTGGAATGGCGCATTTTGGAAAACGTGGAAACAGGCGCGGGCCGAACCAAGTAAGCAACAGGGTGGAAAAAGTCAGCCACAGCAGAGGAACAGTTGGTGTGCACCAAAAACACTATTTCAGGGATTGAAGGGAAAGGATATGCTCTTAGGAAGGGAGGCATCAATTTTTCAACACAAAGCACACTTGGGAATCCCAAAACCAAGGTTACAGTTGCCCATGCCAACATCTCAGGACTATGACAGTGCGAGAAGAGTGGCACCTTGGTATGGGAAGTTCAAACCAAGACCCTTTTAACCCAACCCCATGGCATGGAGGCTGAAGCAGTAGGTTAGCAATCCAAACCTGCGGCGCCCAAGCTATGCAAGCAAAAATTGCAGCAAAAGGGGGTGGAGTGATGAGTACTTTTGAGTGATGATTGGTGGAGGTGTGTGGCCTATGACGCAGCATGTCACTAGGGATTGTAGTTTAAGCATGGGTAGGGTGGGTGGGTAGTCAGCTAAATACTTGCTGTGCTGGCATCTTGGAACTGCAGCAGTGCTCTCAGGTAATCCCTGCAGCATGTGCAGGAACGGGGGGCAGTCAGAGTATGTCTATGTGTCTCCCTTGAACGATAGGACATGTGTTCATTTTGTGGCACCACATGTCCTTCAAAATCGAAGGATTTACCAGCAGAAAACCAACCTGTTCGTCGACATCTTTATTGTGCTCCTGCGAGCCCAGCCTGACCTTCCGGACCTTCATGCCCACTGTAGCCCGGCTGTGGATCTAGCAATCAACCCCTACCTTCCGCTCTACACATATTTCCCCACGGCGCTGCATCAGGCCCCTGTTGTTTTTTCCCCATGGAGTCAGTTCCTGCTGTGACCTCATCTATTTGTGATTCTCCCGCTTCCTCTGGTTGTGTTCCCTACCAGACTCTCCCTCGAGGGTTTACATGGAGCCCCTGCTTTTGATGGCAGTGTACCATCTTAGCCCAAAGGCTCCTTGTAGCAGGTCCTGAGTGGGCTGGTTGATGCCTTCGGATCAGAGCTGCATTCGCTTCTAGTAGCACTACATCCCTGAGTACCTTCCCTTGCAGTACCCCTTCAGTTGCAGTGCCTACTGCATTCATAGGTGGGGGGAAGGTGGCAATCAGGGTGGGTGGTGGCACAAGGTGAACTCCCTGACAGGTGCCAGGAAGAAGGACCACCCGAATCAATCTTGACCAAGCGGTGTTCGAGACGCATGTAAATGCATCACAGTGGGCGCAGGCGCTATCTCCGGAACACAACCAGCTAGAGGGGGGTTTGATACCTTGGGCTGCGCGGGGGTGAAGTGGTGGGCTCTTGCTTCATAGTTGGCGGTTGTGGTGCAATATTTTTGGTTACACCGGTTGTTTGGGTGTTTGGGTGGGTGTGGGAGGCCGTGGTGGGTGTTCTGGTTGGTGTGTTTGTTGTGATGTGTGTTTGGGGTGTTCGAGAGTGAAGTGTCACACACTGCCGCCCCAACAAACGCTGGATATACCGAAAATCAAGAACGCACGCCTCCACCATTCCCACCTCTCAACTAGGACAACAGTAGGAAGACACTCCAACACGCAGCCACATGTATGACAACGAGGATCGGTGGTCCGTGAAGGCACACGGGGCAAGGGGGGGGGAAGGGGGGGGGGTGACTGGTGTATTGTCTGCGCTGCTGTTTCACTTGCAGAGGCTGTGCCCCCCTCCCCCCCCCGCCCTGCCCTGCGGGATCATTTATCGCCGCAAGCCCCTTTTTGTTGATACACCCCACGTCATCAGTGTGTCTGCGCATCAGGCCCACGGGCAATAGGGCCTAAGTGGGGGGCCACGTCTGTGGCGGTGGTAAAGGCAGGACACACAGCCGGACTGTGACACCCCCCACAACCCCCCCCCCCCGCCCTCCCATTGCTCTAGACTGTACCGTTGTGCGCCAAAATAATTTGAAGCACAGTGCACACACCCTGCACACACACAAATAGCGAGTAGAACATCCATTTTTGGCATGGTCAAAGAAGTACCGGCGTAAGCCAAGAAACCAGGGGAGGTGTAACAGTGTATGCATGCAGCGGGTATATCCAAGGGTCGTTGGTCTGCACCTCTCTCTACTTGGTTTGCATTGCACATTCAGTCAAATTGCCTCCAATGCAGCACATCGAACAATGCCTTTCCATATCGTTGGAAGTGCTGTTGTCCTTAGCACCTCAATGACGCCAGAGCCGATGCAGTGCAAAGCACGATTCCTCTCTCCTCCAGACCCCCAAACCTATGCGAATGGGGAGGAGCAATTTTTTTAGGGGGTCTATGTCTTAGACTGCTCGTTGGGCGCATTCACAGATACATTTGTGTGTTTGCCGAAATGTCCTGTTTTGTTGTTTCGCTCATGGTGGATGGGAAACGGGGGCTTTGGCCCACTTGTGTGTATTCAAAATGCTTAGACTGAAACGGGGAATTCAAAATGCCAAACAATGCCAAAGGTTTTGACCCCCCCCCCATCCCCTCACGCACACACCACTGGTGTCAGGGTGCAGAACCCCCCCCCCCCCGCCGCCCTGTGGTAAACCCATTGATCCCCCTGTGGTAAACCCCCTCCCCCATAATTAGTCCTCTAGGGGACTAGTTTCAGCAGAATGCTCAATAAGGCCGGGGGACTGATTATGGGGGGGGGGGGGGGGCTAATTTCAGGCGGGTGAGTGTCGCATGTCTTCCCGTTTGTGCAGTTTTCCATTCTGTTGGCTGCATGGAACATTCAGATTCTGAATCTGATTTCGAGCTGCACGCGGTAGACCTGGGACTTGCTACTTGTCTGACGAAGCTTCTGAGACATCTGTGGAGGAAGAAAACAATGGAGGCAGTGGCAATGACACTGACAGTGCAGACATTGATGATGCTGATGCTGTGCCTTCTGCTGATGCTGCGATGAATGACCAAAGTACTGGGAAAAAAACGGAAACGCCGAGGACGAACAGATTTTGGTTTCCGCCTGCGAGTGTGCCGTCATTTTCATGCATGTAAAAACAAGAGGGCAACCGCTAAAAAGTTTGGAATTGACCCAAAACAGGGAGGCTCAAGGGGGGGACCAATTTCAGCAGACTGCTCAATAAGGCCGAGGGGGGACTAAATATGGGGGGGGACTGAATTTGGAGGGGGGGGGACTAAATATGGGGGGGGGGGGGCTTATCTACCTGTGCACCCGAGCGCTGGTGGTTCCTGGAAAAAGAATGCACAGTGTTGTGTGTGTGTGTGTGTGTGTCTGGGCGCACGCGCGTGTGTTATCAAATGAAGTTGCCTTGAATTGTTTTGATGGAGATGGTGGTCCATTCCAAGACAACCGCACAGACACGCATTGCTCTTCTTTCCGCTTCCCTTTTAGGCCAATGGTTTGTGTTGTGCTGCTGCTGCTGCTGCCCCTTTTGACGTCGGCACAAGGCTTCTATTATCAGTTGGACGCCCCCGTTTGCTTTGTGGAGGAGGCGGGGCGCTCACACCTCCCAGACCCGTCGCAGGAGCTGGTGCACGTGCACTACAAGTGCCCCAAGCTGAACCCCAGGAACAGGGGTGTTCACGCGGAGGACAACGAGGATTTCCTGGAGCAGCTCGATCGGGAGGAGGCCGCAAAATACTATCTCTTGGCCATGGTCCGGGATCCCGAGGGGGCGGTGATCCACCACGAAGTGCTGCGGGCGGAGGAGGCCTCCTTCAGCTTCCTGACCTCCGCCGGGGTGGACGGCGAGTACCACATCTGCCTCGAGCCGTCGGAGCGCATGCGGCCGCAGAAGTCGCGGCTGTGGGTCGAGATCGAGGCCGCGCGGAACACGGACTACGACGTCGCGGAGACGCACGACAGCCTGACGAAGAAGCACGACGCGCTGCGCCGCGTGCAGATGTGGATCGCGGACGCCGTGCGGGAGATCGAGGACCTGAAGCTGCGGCAGCAGCCCCTCATCGGCCTCTGCGACCGGACGCACTTCCGGGTGTGGTGCTGGAGCGTGCTGCAGGCTTGCATCCTGGTGGCCCTGATGGCCTGGCAGACGGTGCACATCCGGGCGTTCCTGAAGACGAAAAAGGTCGTGTAGGGCCGCTGCGGCCCTGGCCACAGCCGTGACCTCTGGACCTGAGTTTGGGCCCTTCCCAGTGATGCATTGGAAGGGAAAGGGCCTCAGGGGCGGCCCCGGAAGCGGCGAGGCAGGCGGTTGGAGGAGGTTGCCAAAGCGGTTGGGGGCGGTTCCTGTCGGTTACAAATGCCATTGAAGCTGGCACTTGCCGTTGGGTGACAGTGGCTGGGCATCGGCTGGGCGCCCCGAAGGGGGGGGGGGGGGTCCCTCCCCCCCTTCCAATGCATCTCTGCCCTCCCCCCGGAGGCCCTCGTCGCGGGGAGCAGGCGCGACCAGAGCCTAATGCCCATTCATGCCAAAGGCCCTCGAGGGGGTGCCCGAGACATGGCCCCTCCATCGCCTCGCCACGCCATGCCCCACGTGTACCCCGGTGATCTGTGATCGCCTCCGCCCCCTTCGCGGCTGCCGAGACCCTCCTCTTTGGCCCTCCACAGGCGGCCCCGCGGTGCGCTCCGATGCGGGACCGGGGCCGGATCGTCTCCCCCTCCGACTGACCCTTGTGTGGCCGCGTGTAAGTGACCGCAAGATGACATGCGGTAGCCCCTCAGCGCCGCCGGGCGCTCGTTCATCGCCTCGTCTCTTCCCTCTTTTGCCGCTGAGGGACGAGGAGGGGGGGTAGGAGAGGCGGGAGGGAGGGTGAGGCGGGAGGGAGTGGAGGGGGACGCAGGCGAAGGTTGAGTGGGGTGGAGGCAGGGGGGCGGTGGATGGGCAGAAGGGGAGGGATGTCCCCTGCTCCTTTTCCCGGAGCGCCAGGACGAGGGGGGGGGGGTCCCTCCCGCAGCCCAGATGGGCTGTTTGCGCAAGAGGAGCGGGAGCCCATCCGGGGCTGACCAGCCGTGAGGGGGAAAGGGACATATGGTGGACGGCCGGGACAACGCGTGGAGGAGCAGGGCACCTGGGCCTCACGCACGGAAACACAGCGAGGCAGGTGATGGACGGCCTGTGGACAGAGGCGCGTGGACGGCAAAAACAGTCAAACGACCCCGGCAACAACCAGCGCAACCCCAATACGCCAACTACTGGGAGCCACTGACGCGCAAACGGCACACCATGCCACATTCAGCACAGCCCCAACACACCAACCACTGGGCTCCGCGAGCGCGGAAACGACACCAGCAAGAGCCCGGCCGTAGCGGCCGACAGAACGCAGCGACCCGACGCAACATGCGAAGGGAAGAACGGGTGACTGTCCAGGGCCCCGTAAAGAAACAACAACCCGACGGAATGTCACACAGGGGGGGGGGGGGGGACCCTTGGGGACCGCTCGAAACAACTGCTCAACCGTCGTCGCTTACCCTCCAACCCCCGTCGGCCACCGCCCAACCGCCGTCAGTGACCGCCCGACAATAATTGGGCCTGGTCACTCCTTTTTTTTTTTTGGATTGGGGTCGCCGTTGGGGGGAGGGGGGGGGGGGGGGTTAGTCTGATCTGGTCCGGTCGTGGTCTTGGTGTGGAGTGCTTTCCCCCGAGCCCTGCACCACACAAGGCTTTGCTGGACAGCGCCTGCGCGCCGTGCCACATCGGGCGATCGGCCGTTCTCGGTGGGCTACGGTTGCCATCGGTTCGGTATGGCGATCGGCTGTGACCCCCGCCGCCGCAGCCCAGTCCCACACCCCAGGCCGGGGCTGCCGGTCGCCTGCGCACCCCTGTCCCTGTCCGTCTTTGCCCGCCAGGCGGTCACCCCTGCTCCGGCTGCCCCTCTCTCGCTGGTCTCCCGCCGGCTCGCCCTGCCCGAGAGGCCCCCTCCCCGTGTGGCCCCCCTTCCCGGGCACGCGGTGTTGCACTTTCGCTTGTCGCAGGGCCGCCAGGGGCGGTCTCCGTGTCCCTCTGGGGCCGGCACAGTCGCGTGGCGCCGCGTCCGACCCGCTCGTTCGGTCTCACCGGCCTTTTGGTCCGCTCTACCCCGTTTGTTGCCGCTCTACCCCTTTGTCTCCCCCGCCGGGGGTGTCCATTCTCCTCCCCCACCACACGGATGCACGCGTGGGGCAAACCTGATGACCGGATGACGTCACGACCCTCGAATCCCTTGCATGTCGTCGCCTTATGACCCCATAGCCCTACACCCCAGTGACCTCGGACACCCAGCACCGTTGTACCGGCCCCCCTCCGGCGCGCGCACGCGCCTTGTCCCAGGACAGGCGTGTGCGTGAGGGCGCCCCATACCTGCGCCTCTGGCGCCCTGCCTGCACTGAGCTGCGTGCCAGATGGTGTGCTGTGATGAGTGTTAAAGTGATTGTGGAGGGTGACGACCGTCGTCGCTCTGGGGCCACAGACGGGCGTACCCACAGCAGGGTTGTGCTTAGTGTCCGGCCTACGGGACGGGGGGGGGGGGGATGAGGGCAAAAAAAAGTTTGTGTACCCAAAACGAGCCTCTCAGTTTTGGCTCTCTATTCAAAATGTCATTTTCCCGAGAGGAAAATATTTTGGGTTTTGGTGGGCCAGAACCCCCCCTCCCCGTGGATAAGCACATCCCTGATCCACAGCCCTGTCTGACCACGCTTTGTCTGGACCCTAGGTTTTGTGGTACCTGATCAAAGGAAGCAGTGCCCATTTTGGAGTTCTCTGGTGCAATTACATCGGAAGGAGGGGTTGTGCCTGTTAATTGAGCCTTTTTTGGATGTTGCACCGTCACCCTGTGCTGTACGTCCGACATGGGCGTGCACGTGGGTGCGTGTGGCCGTGCGCGTCAGCACGGGTTTGTCCACGTTGGCGTAGGAAATCCGAGTCGCAGACGGCCCCCGGGGACGGCCCTGCAGCGGCACGACGACCGTCCCGCGCAGGTAGAGCGCCAGGCGTGAGCGGGAGAGCAATACCGGTTGCCCGACGAGTGGGGCCACCGACAAGCACCCTCGGGCAGGGGCAAACGGGTGATGGGACGTTGTGTTGCGGATGCCGCCCGAGGGGAAGGGGGTTTACAGTGTCCCAGGATTTCATACGCTTGACAGTGTGCCTTCGCTTAGCACCGGTCTCCGCAACAGCTCTGGACGTTTGGTGGTCATGTTGTGTTCATGGAAAGCAGGTACATGACGTGGCCCTGACCAATGCTCATAGTTGCGCGATCATATGCTCTGTGCGCAGTGTAACCTCCTTCCAACACTCCGCTCCAGACCCTCTCCATTGCACGGGCGTTTTTTTGGTGGACAGGTGATTTTTTGTGTATGATCACCAGTCCAACCACGGTCGGTTGGCTCACCACCACCGTCAGTTGGCTCAGAAGGGCCGTCATTTGACTCCGATTGTGTCTCAATATGGGGCTGGCTACCGAACGGCTCCAAGTTTTTTTGTTTTGAATTCAAAGACGTGTTGCAGACAACCCCCCCCCCCCCCCATTTGGCCTCTGCATCCAACATTCTGGACGCTACGTTCCGGCCCTGACTCCCAACCCTGCGGGACAAGCCCTGCCCCTACCCTGCCCAACCCACCCTGCAGTATCTGCTGCCCTATGCCCTATGCCCCCAATGAGGGTGCCTTTGCGCGAGGTGCACGCAGTGCAGGCGCGCGGTGCGCTGAGGCCCGGTTGGCGTAGAACGGTGGTACCATGGATTGTTCCCCGAAAGCGGTCATAGGGGCCTTAATGTCACAAATGGGTGGCCAATTGTCGTGTTTGCTTGGAATCAACAATGTTGGGGTCTAAGATCAGGCAGCAGGGCACCTTGTCGATTTGAAAGTGTCGGCTTTGCCTCCTTTGCTTTCCACAGGACACATAGCAATGAATGCTAACCTTTTGGCGCCCAGCAGTAATGTCTTTTACCTGAGAGGCACCACAGGGGACAGAGGGAACATGTGCCTGCCACTGTTGTGGGCCTCTCATTCTTCGCGGAGTGTGTCGCTATCAGCTATGAGCGCTCAGGGTACACGCAGCTTTACCGCGATCGCCCTCTGGAGCGGCTCACCTGCCCCATTGTCCGCGCAGACTCTCCCGCTTCCGACCATGGTCCGTCGCCACTGCCTACCGCCTACCGCTCTCTCCCCTGATGCAGCCATTTTTCTACACACACACACACACCTGAGGAAATACATTTCCATCAAGCCCCCATTCTGCCATTACCGTGTTTTATTGTCAGCAGCTACGGTCCCCTTGCCACCGCGTCCCTGCCTGAAAAAGTGGGGCAGTAGACTAGTGATTGACACGTCTGCCTCAGCGCGCAGTGCCATGCGGGCACGGGGCTCGCTGAGGCACCCTCAATGGTGGTCAGTGGTGGGCGAACGGTGACATGCCGTGATCCAATGGCAGCCGCTGCTTAACCAGCAGCTTCATACATGAGGCATTCACTACCCTGACGCCCCCCTGCAGCACAGTGCTCCGCCTACATGCTGCTCTGAGTGCCTACTTCTTCCTCACACGCACCGAGTCACGCTTGGGCGTATTCATGGTCACAAACAGCCATTTCAGCCGGGATTTCAAGATTGTTGTCCAGGACTCCTTCAGATGCCTTGGAAGGTCCCATGGCTGGGCAATGCAGTGGCAGCCCACGGATTTCCAGTGGTTGCTGATGTTGCATGCAGCTGCATTGCATCTGTTCTACGTCATTGCACTCTCTGTCGTGTTGGCTTGAACCTTTTTTCCGATGTCGACCATGGCTTGGTCTCCTATTTGGAACCCGTCGCAAAAATCGCTGTTTCCTTGTTCAGCACACGGACACACCCGTTGTGCATGCTTCCAGGCCTCGCTGGACATGCTACCCAGGTGGTCAGTTGTGCCTCACCCTCGCTCCCCTTGCAGCCATAGCCTTTGGTGACAGCGCTTCTTTTTGACAGCATTGCGGCCATGTGCCCGCAAGAGAAGCCAACGGTGGCGCTGGACCCGGTGACACAACTGTCCAGCGCCATTTACCGGTACCGGTCGTGCCATTGTGGGGGTGAGGGGGGCACGAGGGCGACCCTGCCATTCGGTCCAGCCACAGCTCCTCTGCGAGCCGCTCCTCCATGAGCCCAAAGCTCCTGGTACAGGCGGCCCCCTTCCCTCTAAACAGAATCAATGTCATTTCCATACCCCCCCCCCCCATGTACCATCATAATAAAGGTGCGACCGACGAGCCAGTGCAAGCGAAACATTACTACGGGGTGCACGCAATCCACACCAGTGAGCACATAGGCAATAGGGGATTGGGTGAACCGGACTCGCGATACCCTGTTTATAATCTGCAGTATAAATTCCCGCTTCCAGGCAAAGCCAAGGTCGTAATAATCCCCAAAGCTCACCTTGGGATAACACACTACCCATCTTAATACAATCCATGGGATGGGGCCCAGGATATGGGAGAAAAGAGCCACGACAAGTGAACGCCTATCCGTCTGGATCCAACCTGCAACTCCCCCTCACAGATAGCCTGTGACAGACAGGAGAAGCGCACTCGATGACCACTTGGGTGGGCAACCTTCCACACATTAAGGGGGAAGTTTATGGTAATCTCACTCTGATGCATGCGCAATTCATGCTCAACTCGTCAGTGCCTTGCCCTGCCCTCCATGCACTGTGCCATTCATATGCTCACCCAGTCAAAGCAATGCAGCCCAGAAGTCAGCTGCTTCAAGTAGGCTGTCGGGCAGGTGGGTGGGGCAGTTGGTCCTGGTCTGCCAACTCTACACAACTGATACTGCAGTGTACAACAATGTTGTACACTTGTAAGTCCTGGAACGGCTTGCAAACACTCGTGAGAGTCCGTGTTGATGAGTTTCCCGGACCTGCATTTACAGCTGCAGTGTACAGCCATTTTGCCCAGCCCCAGAGGTCCAGGAACAGAGTTCTGATCCAGGTTCACCACCTGTGCCTCCTTCTTTCCTGGTATGACCTCCCAAACCACATTTCTGATCCTCCTATAAGGGCCAATTTTCACCTCACCATGACTCTTGTCTGTGAGATCCGCTTGGTGCCAGCTGTGCTTGACAGCGACCCACAGGTAACCTTTGTCTCCTGCAAGAGAACTACATCCAAGTAATATTTATATGCCTCCACCATGTCCATCTGCCTAGCATTGCGGTGGGGGCCTCGCTGACGTCTGCCCCACCATATGTTCTCACCATCCCAAACTGCCCACTGTTGTGTCACAGGATTTCAGAATCTTTCAGTGCTAGGAAGGCACACCACCTCTTTTTTTGGCAAGCACATGCGAGACTTGAGGTAGGGAACTGGGTAGAATACGCAAGGAGCTAGCGACTGCAGGGTTGAAGAACAAGGTTTTACAACATGAAATAGCAGCTCAATAACATCTCTGCTTCACTCAGGGTGCTGGGAGTGCATTAAATGTCCTGGGAACATGTTGTACTTGACATTCCGCATATGTTGAGATATGCCAAGCACAATATATGCTATACCTGGTCGTTTTTTCTTTGAAAGCTACAGAATGCATTTTTCTCCTGACCACACCACCATTGTTTTTTGCTCTGTGGCTCCCAGCTCACCACCATTGTTGTGCAAGCATTACAATGTCTGGTAGTGTCAACATTGGCAGAATGACCCCAATGGATATTTGTTTGTAGTATGCTTACCGTGTTGCATCACACCTAACCTATGTGACACATACCCCAGAATGCATTTTGTGGTTGCATGCGTCTCAGCTGGCACCACAACAAATCTCTAACAGCTTTCGCAGATTTGTTTTTCTCCTCTCTACTGACACCACTATTCATGCATATGAATGCCCCCATCGTTTGATGTCAAGTTAGGTTTGCATGCATCAAATTGCTGTAACATACACAAATTACCACGGCAGGGGTTTCAAAGCAGTGTGGTGTTTAATGGAAAGGACAATCAAGCTGGTCAAAGGCATGGGGGAAAAGTCAGTTCAGTCATTCCGGATTTGAGGATTGTAGAAGGGGTTTTGTTGAAGTCTTGTGGTTGGCATGTTGCTTTTCAGTGTTTCCGCTTATGAAACAAATGTTATTTGATTTTGACTTGCTTGTAAGGTTCGGAGTCAATTTTCCCAATTGATCGGTGAATCGGTCAATTGCCGATAATCGGCTTCAAAAAGTAAATAATCGCATCGAATCAATTGTTTGTTAGAGGCATTCCAAATCACTGATGGGTTGCGGCCGTTGCCGACTTTGCCGCGTCGGCAATTTTCACAGTGTTGTTTTGACGATTTCTCGAATTTCAGTGAGAGTTGAAGGCTTAAATTTTGGCGATCGTTAAAGGATGGTTCAAGCTATCTATATGTCATCTCAAGACCCGTTCCGGTTCGATTTTTTTTTTGCTGAGATCTGGAATCAATGAGCTGAGCCGGAACAGAAACTGAGTCGATAGATAGGTGGTTTTTTTTTTATGCATGATAAATTCTCCGAATTTGAGTTTCTAAATTTTCAAGAAATTCGAAAAATCGTCGAAGCAAAAGTTTGAAAATCGCTGTTGCAGTCGAATTGAATCAGTTGTTTTGGAAAGCAAAAATTGCTATTATCGATCATTTTCAAAGAAAAAACAATCGACGGAAATCGCTTATTATTTCATAATCTGATTCCAAATGTTACTGGCTTTGTGGTATGTTTAAAGGTCATGCATATTTTGTGCTGTAGTCACTTTTAGCGACCTTCGTAAAACTTTCTAGTACATAATTTGCCAATCAAAAATTGTACCAAAACCAATGTCTCTCCATCTTTCAACATTACTTTATCCAAGGATGAATACATGTAATAGATTATGTGTGCCATGTTTTCATTTTTTGAAAACACAATTTGCTTCAAAGTGGAAATTGGGCCTACTAAAGCTAGGGCAGTTTCCGCCGTGACAACAATTTTCAGGTTTGAAAATGTTGCCAAGTCCTATTCCCTATGTTGGAACTGTAGTGTATTTCACACCAGCATAGGTAGGTAAGCTGAAATGACCAATTGGTAGGCAGGTAAGATGGGTATTAAACAGAGCGCTGCGATTTTAGCCGCCAGTTCATTAACTGCATCTGAACGGTCAAAATATCGAAGTATAATTGTTTGCATTGCATTTTCTAAAAGTTAAACAAAGATGCTGAAAATCATGCATTGTGTTGTAGTTTTATACGTGTATTTTGGCAAGCGAACATGAAAACTTTTGTTTATTGACAAACCAATTGTCATATAACATGTCAAAAATAAGCGATGTAACTTAGTATAAGAAAAATTTGTTTCAGCTAATTGTTTCTTTTGCCTGCCACTGCGCTAGGTTGCTTGTTTCCAAGCATCCTCTCTTAAGTAGGCAAAGAACTGCAGATCAGAATAGGATCCAAACGGGAAGAGCCGCAACAAGATAGCAAAAACAAACTTAGACCGCCCAAAGTGCACTCTGTTTTAGACAAGAACAAACGCCGGGGGGACACATGTAACACGAAAAATTATTTGTTTGGCATAATCGGAAGGGCGTTTTTTTGCATATGATGAATAAGCATTTTTTCCCTCGTTTCCCACGGTCGCCTACAAGTGCAATTAACAAAAAATACATTTTTTGACGTGTCAACTCGCGAGGCCTCGCGCACACAGTGTGTGAAAAATAGCATCCTTAACGGCGCCGAAAAATGATGGAAAGGAACGACGGAGTGTTTCACAAATTCAATGATGGAGAGGTATTTCAACTTCGGCGATAAGAACAGGGAACCACAAAAATCTTTTTTAGTTACTATGCACAAAGGAGTATCAAGAGTATGGATAAGTTGAGCGTGTAAACGGATGATAGAGGTCAACGGAGCGCGAGGGAGTATTGCGCACTCTTAAGCAACAAGGAAGTCTATGTGCAGCACAAACATTGACCGGACCGGAATGTATGTCCGGCAGCAGAACTCTCTGAAACCTTCCGCATGTGGGTGCAAGGCCTTGTGTGCCCACTACATACCACCGGCCATCACGTGCCCGAATATGGGTCTCAGCATCGACAACGCATTGTTCTTTGGGACCAAACACCCTTCAATCAATACCCCGACGTGACCGTGGATGATTTAAAGTTTATTTTGCAACTCATCAAGGAAACCGACTTCAGTAAAGGCGAAGGGGAAGTGGTGTGCATGCTTGTTTTCCTCTTGTATCCGCTTGATGGGATGCAACTCATGCGACTCATCGTAATGTAGCGCTTTTTGCAGTCATTTAAGTGAGTGAATTTTGAGTGGGCATATGGATCGGTTTCGTTGTCCGGTGACAAATTTTGATTAAAGTTTGCTGCAAGCGTGGAGATGCCTTCGTTTTTGAACGAATGTTGTTCTCGCCCCCTATGCAAGAAGTAGCTACCGAGTTTGACTGGTTCACTTGTGATGCGGTGACCAAGTCAGTCTATATCGTGAGCAAGAAAGGCAAAACAACGTTGAACCGTTTGCGGTCCAGAAATGAAACAAGGTGCTTACAACATTTATAACAATACTTACAAGGGAGTCAACAGTCTCATACCTTGTTGATTTGGGCCACAGCTCCAAAGCATGTTTCCACACTACTTTTTAAGCCTTGTAGGCACCCGTTTTTGCCCCCCCTTTTTTTGCACGATTCCGCATTTTTTTAATTTCATTTCACTTTAGCTTCATACTCAAAAATAGTATGAAATTACAATGTCCCTACTTAAAAGATTCAAAAATTTTTGACCTTTCTATAATAAGACTGTTTAGCGCCAGGTCTCTCCCAGTGGCACAAACAAATAACGAATGAGAGCAATGTAAAAAGGGACCACAATGGACGACTACATCACGTATGGTATGTGCGCCCCCCTCTATAATGGCGTAGATCACTGAAGCGGTAGGGGGGTCCACGGCACTTGCACGCGAAACACCTGAAAATGCAAACATTTTGCACGGGCTTAAAGTTTTCTAAAGCGCTTACCACAGGCCTAAAATGTATCAAAACATGCCTGTGGACAGGGGCAAAAATACGTACAAATTAGCGTAAATTAGCGGAAATCAGCGGAATGTTAACAATACAACGAAATATAGCGAAATTATTATAAATTTCGTGAAAATTAGCTATAAAAATCGCTTGTTCAGCCTTTATTTCTCAATCTGGGATTACACCTTTGCTGAGGTCATGTTGCGCCTGCGGAAACTTCTGCGGTCGCGCTCGGGGGACCCGCCCGCTACCGCATCATCACCACGCAAAAGTGTGGGGCGGCTTACTAGTGCACTAGTGCACAATGTGCCACACTATTTGTTGCCGCCAAGAGCAAGGCAACTCTAAAGAACCATACCCTACCCTCTACCGCCAAATCTGGTCGATAGGTAACGGACAGAGTAGGAAAAAGTCTATGCACGTGTTTTGTGGTGTACTTGATCCAAGCCAAGCCTCCCTAATTTATTGCCAAGTATCCTAGACCAACACTTTAAACACTTTTTCACTCTTTTTGAAGCATGTAAGCAAACAATCCAAGGTCGCTAGGGCAGTAACCCTAGCCCCTCCGTGAAGTTTATTCCTACTACTCATTGGAGCCAAGGTATCTTCCTTCATGGAGGTGTATACCGAAATAAGGTATATACTTCATGCTTTTTTCCTTAAAGGTTGAGCCTAGTGGTCTTCCACCTCAAAACCTAGATGCTCTAAAGTTCTATTTACATATTGTGGTTCTATTTTGTAATTGATTATGAATTCAGTTGCTTGGCTGGGCGGGACAGGCCATATCCTGTGTCTGACCGGACCTACTTGCGCCACATTCCGAACCAACTACATTTCACACAAAATAGTGCACATCAACTACTGACTTTGGTCTACAAAGCTTGATCGTTGTCACTTTCATTTTAAACCCATTTACATTTGTTTACAAGCCACTGAAGCATTTCTCCATCACTATCAGCAACCCCTCTTTGCTACCGTTGCTATGATTTAGAAAGAGACTATCATGACTTCAATCGATTTTTTTTGTCAATATATTTGGTGCCCATCTTTACTTGACTACTTGGAGCATACCTATCATCTTGATTTCGAAAAGGTGACCTATAGGGTTCTCAGGTGCTGGAATCAGTTCCGCTTTCCATTCATCGTGAATCCGCCGCATTCCGAGCATTTACCCAGAATCGCCAATTGCCGCTGGTGCGCGTGCGCAGGCCAAATTGGCCAAATATTTTTTCACAATCGTATTTATATAAATCTGGTCAGACACATTTAGACACCGAGAGGTATATTGTTTCATTGGCCAGAATTTTCTTCATAGACTGGAATTTTCTTGGGCTTTTATAAGCATAGACTTGGCCAGTGCCCCCGCTGCTCTCGCCTTTCCAACGGTCCCGTCGGTCCCGGAAATGATCCTTCAGGTCGCATCCTCGTAAGGCTGCATACTGGGTCTAGCCGGCCCCGAGCTCTCCGGCTCTCTCAATCACCCGGGACAGCACTTACATGGCAGCAAAGGCCACCCAAATCATGTCCCCGCGGGCCCCACACCTCCAGTAGGTCCATAGGGCATCCAAATGGGAGCCGTATCGATGCACGAAGTAACCATGTCCTCCTCTCTTTGCTTCTTAACCGAAGTGCTTAGAGGACTCCCTTGCAGCAGTCCATAGTGCCTTAGGAAAGTAAACATTGCATGCCAAGGAGGTCGTTGTTGTCAAGATCCCAGTCGAAATCGGCCGCCAGATGGTTGCAATCAACAAGTCCGAGTTGACGGCGAAGCTCTTTACGAACCAGATGGAGTCTCATAGCTCTACACCACTGCTCCGATCGAAGACATTAAGAGTGGAAAAGTGGGTTTAATGGACTACGTGGTTGCAAGTCTGGGTAAGATAGTGGAGCCTGGGTGCCCAGCAACATGGGCATCATTGGAGCCGCGGCTTCCGCAGTTGGTGGCTCACCAATATGGGACAGGCTGGTGGTTGCCGCAAGAAAAAATCCGACGTGAAGAGGGGTTTGAATTTGATTTATTGATCGATTTATTTCTGGTGCAACGAGGCGAGGGTTTGGGCGAGCAAAAGCTGGGCTAAGGTGTTGTTGTCAACACCTGAGGGAGTGTAACGAGAGGTGGTTCTCTTAGCATGCTAGGTTTTCTCCCTGGCCACCCCAATCCGGCTCTTGGAACTAGTGATGGTCACCCGTTCCTTGAGCTTAGCCCTGCGAATGCGGGCAGCTGTGGTCTTTGAGTCCACCAAAGGAGCAATGGAAAAAATTTCCGTCGCCTCCTCGCGACGCGAAGCAGTGGACTTTCGATATCAATCATTTCCTGGTTCGTAAAACGATTCATCCATAATTAATACCCTGAAATGATACACATTGTGAAATGGCTTCTTTTCCGTAATTTCTGCATTGGAAACTAGAGCTTTTCATCAAACGAAACTCTACATTTAAATGTCGCAATCGTATGCGCGCTCATTTAGCCGCGGGCCGGGTGGCCGCCTACACGGGGATTGGAAAATCAGAAGCTTCGAAAGCAACAAACCTCATTGAAAAACAGAGTGTTGGTCCAAAGAGGTTGAACGGGGGGTCTTGACACCCAGTCCCACTTGCTGAGGTAAGCACCACAAACAACATCATTAAACACTCCAAAGTTGCACCAAAAACTAACCCTAGAATCGTTTTGGAACAGTCCAACAAAGTGCATCGACTAGACCATCAGCTGAAAAACATACTCCCAGCTCCTTGCCTTGAAACCTGCGAACATTTCGAGGAATCTGCAGAACCCGCTCGCGCACTGGCCCCACCCCGAGGTTGCAGCTCAGCGACTTCCGCCGACCGAATGGTTGGAATTTTCCTGCCAAAATCCAGTATACTTTCAGAGCTTCATAGCTGCCGTTATGATAACAATGAGCATCGTCCTTGCATTGGATTGCGCTTTTGCAATTTAACTGATGCTAATGAGTTGGTGTGGATCACGGCCGACAAACATTAAGCTGACACATCATATCGAAGCGGATATGAATCGTTGGCTTCAGTCTTCGAAGCCTCCAGGCAACTCGCAACTTTGGCGTGGTTCTCAATTTCTACAAGTCGTAGAACGCAATGCTTGTGTGATTTCAGCATCGAGTGGAGACATGCAAGTTCACGTCGCAGCTTCACGTAGCGGACAAGCGCCACTGCGTTTTTTACCCCTTCTTTTGCGTGCAGGCCACTATGTACGGAGGATATCAAAGGAGACCAGGGGGCGGAAAGGGTGGCGTTCGGCCCTTCCAGCAGCAACACGGACGCGGCGGTGGGCCAATGCGGGGTCCTGGCATGGGTGCTCCTCGAGGACGTGGTAACTTCGGCGGCAAAGGGATGCCCATGCCTCACCGCGGAGGTGGAATGGGCCGCTTTGTTCCTCAGCAGCAGTATACACCGTATGGCGGCGGCGTTCATCAGCCCTTGGCCGAGTCCTTCTTCCCTTTCTTGTCGGCTGAGCGTAAGCTTCCTGAACTCTGCAAGCGCCACCCGCGACTCTACTATTCGCACGACCTGAAACAGGAAATTTGCCACTGGGTGAACAACAACGAGGCGTTGGAAATTCCGACTGACGTTGCAACTAGCTTCTTCTTGAATAATGAGCAGTCCGTGGTTCTGCCAGCGGATTTCGAGAAAAAGGAAGATGTGAAGGACGATGCGAAACCTGTCGATAAGTACAGTGCACGCGTTATGTTGCTCTCTCCTCTGAAGACGGATGAAAAGCGGCATACAATGCAGAAAGTCAGGTAGCCGAAGGAAGTTTGCCTTTTGTCCCGTTTTACTGACGCACTTCTTGCACGTGCCACTCCTCTTTCTTGTTTCAAACAGGTTTGTAGTTGCCCAAAATATCAAAACCCAGATGGTGCCTTTCGGTGGCGAGTGGGCCCCTGAAGATGGTGAAGACCCAACTCAGGAGTCAACCCTCATCAACACAGCTATCCGTCACACCAAAGCCCTCTGTGGATTGGATCTGAGCCCCTGCAAAAAGTGGTTGAAATTCACTGAGGTCTATTGTTTGACTGTTGCGTTTTCGCCAGCCCATGATATCTCCACTCCGGAGCTTTATGGATTGGACATTTTGCAATACAGGTGCAATACAAACGTAAGGACGGTGCGACAGACCATACAGTCATCTTCGTACCCGACGTATGGACAGCCTTTGCTGAGACTGAGGGGGAGGAGGGGGAGAAGAAGAAGGTGGATGTTTGCAAGGCTGTCGTCAAGGAAGAAAAAGAAGTGGAGGAGGAGGTCGAGGAGGAGGTCGAGGAGGAGGTTGAAAAGCAAGTTGAGGTTGAGGAGGAGGAGGAGGAGGCGAAAGAGGAAGAAAACAAGGAAGAGAAGAAGGAAGAAGGCGAAGAGAAGCCCGAGGAGAAGAAGGAAGAAGGTGAAGAGTCGGAGAAAAAAGAAGAAGAAGCAGCAAAGCCTGAGAAGAAGAAGGTCATGAAGACTGTGAAGGAGATGGTCAAGAAGACCGTGAAAAAGAAGGTAGGTTGCGCACCGTAGTGGTCTGATTTGCACCTGCTGTCGAGCAGCCTGTGTTTCGTGTCCCACTATATTCCAGGTCACTGTTACAAAGGAGGTAGAAAGAATGGTTTTCAAGCCGGTTGAGATTACGCTTCAGGCGCTGGTGGACCACAACACGTACGAGTCAGGTACAATTTTGTGGGTGTCACGGGCACGCGTCTGTTACGTTACTTGGTACGTCCTCCTTGCCGATTCGCGTCCCAGGTGAGGCAACTGTGGAAGGTGTTCTGTTTGCTGCGGCCTTCGACGAAATGTTGAGCTTCTTGAATGCCAAAAAGGTGCTGAAGACCCTTCGGAAGAAGAAGAAGGAGACAGATGATCAGGTGTTGTTTCGAGTTGTGTTGTTCGCAGCTTGAGCCGGCGACTTGCCGTCGTTTTGACCTCGAAAGCGATCGTGAGCATAATTCAGTTCTCGTTCTGGTAGGCTGCTGCGCTGAAGCGCAAACGTGAAGAGGAGCACCAGGAAAGGCAAGCCCAGTTGCTGAAACAGCGAGAGGAGTATGAGGGAAAGAGGAGGAAGGTTGAAGAGGAGCAAAAGGTCAAGGAAGAGGAAAAGAAGCAGTTGGAGGAGGAAGAAAAGGACATGGATGAAGAGGAGGTGAAGAAGAGAAAAGAGGTGCAAGTGGAAGGGGGAATCGACTGTGATTTGCGCTAACGCCATGTACACGCATCAGCCAGCCTCCAGGATTCGACGGTGCATCCACGCACAGTGTTTGTGAAGGGCTGTCACTTCCCTGCTTTTCATAGGAGCGTGCGAAGGCCGAAGCTGAAGCGAAAGCCAAAGAAATGGAGGAAATGAAAGCGAAGCAGGAGGAGGACCGCAAGAAACGGGAGGAGGATTTGAAGGCCAAGCGAGAGGAGGAAGAGGCAAAGCGAAAGGCTCAGGATGAGGAGGACCGGGCACGCGGATATCGTATTGTGAAACAGACCACGACGCACGTGAACGAGGAGCTGGCAGCGCCATTCCAATATTTTGACAAACCCACGGGCGCCTCTGGGCAGATCCGACGTGATATTATTGAGGGTGTTCTGCATGCTCTTGGGGAGTTGACGCAACGCGAGGTGGACAGTTTGCTGCGCAGTGCAGGTGTTTCCTCCACACCCTTTTTGTGTCGCCGCTGGTTGAAACAGGTCAGTTGCCAATGCGTTTGTGCGTTCTCGTCCGAGGATTTCCTGGACCTGCAGGCACCTAAAAGGTGGAACCTCAACTGCTGATATTCAGCACCTATCACCCTGAAGTTTTGCGTGCGTTTTCAACCTTCTCTCGCAGTTGGGCATGGAGTTGCCTGACCTCGAAGTACACAATCCCCTGTCAATCAATGGACGCCCAAGTTTTCCTCAAATAGGTTCACGGGTCCCATTGATTGTTTCCCATAAGCACCAGTTGCTTGATAATCTCTCCCTTCAAGTGCGATTTTGCGTCTGTTACTGTTTTTGTTCTGGTGAATTGCTTTGCCCATGCATCGTTTGTCGTTTTGTGTTGATGCATCGTTTGCTTTCACAGGTGTGCAAGCTGACCGAACCAACACACCACTGTTCTACCGTCGGTTGGCCAGTTACACAGTGGTTGAAGAAAAGCATATTGATTTGCCTCCTGAACCTAAACCTGAGCCCCCTGCTGAGGAGAAGAAGGACGATGAACCCATGGCAGAGGACGGCGAGGAGACCAAAGAGGACAAGCCAGCAGAAGAGGGTGCTGCTGAGGAAGAGGCTGCCCCTGCCACCGAGGAAGAGGCTGTTGCTGAAGAGGCTGCTGCTGAGGAGGCTCCAGCCGCAGAACCCGACACGGAGATGACGGACGCTGCGGCTGAAAATGGGGAGGCTGAGGCGTAAAAGGAAGTCTATTTGGTTCTTGCAGTCGTGGCCATCATGGCACATGCTGTCCCAAACTATGTAATTGGATCTGATTTATCAATGGCCAGGATACCCACATCCTTTCCTCCTACTCCTATTTTAGCCCACAGGTTCCGTCCTGCTCAAAATCGCGCGAAGATGGGGAATCAAAAGTAGATTTTACAGTCGTTGTGGGATTCAAATGTGCAAGTGTGGCTTGTACGTTTTCATTAAAATCTGGCCAATGCAAATTGCCTGCTGCTCTGTAGTTTAGATCCTGTGTTAGATTTGTTGGCACCAACGGCTTTTTCATGAAGTTTTTTTTTTGAATTCCGGGGGAAGGGCATAGATATCCATTTTGCTCTTTTTCAAATACGAAAGCAAAATCCGGACGTAGGTCGCAGTGTTGGTGTTATTCCATTTGGCCAGGAGCCGTGTTTCGCAGCTGACGTCAGTGGCAGGGGAATTTTGAGACGACAGACAATGCAGGAAGTTGGCGCATCAGGGCACGGATGTGATCAGCATGCATTATGCCGCTGTACAAGCAAATCAATGTAAATCAGCCACATTTCAGGATACATTTTTTTGGAATTGCTGAGAGAGAGTGAGGGAATTGTGTGGTGCTTCGGCCAGGACCAGGCGCTAACAGCAGGAACCACATTTGTAGAAACCGGATGCTGCAAATTTCTCTCATTACGGGGGTGTTTCGTTTGTCCCAGCCTCGTGAACGGTTTGTTTTTGACCTCATTGTCCCCATCTGCAGCCCCAAAGCTGCAACGAACAGTTGCTACAGTTTTCAAATTATTGCGTTGGTGGTTGTTGTGCATCGTTGTGTTTCATGTGGGCTGCGGTCGTTGGGAGTGCAGTATTTGTTGTGCTATTGGGACAGGTTGCTCGCATTGCAGCTGGCTTTTTCCTGTGAACATTTGTGTGTTTGGTTTGATTTGAGCTCTCTATTTAGAGAGGACGCTTGAAACATCCTCCTGTCCACCTCAGAATCAATGCACGAATATGGTCCCAACAGTAGCTCTGCCTGAAATCCCACGAGGAGTGAAGTTCATTTTGAGGCATGGAGGCTGGCCATGCATTATTTGCAAAGGGTATTGTGGATGGGTTGGACAACAATGACAAGTCAAAAGAGAGTGCAAACGGGGCAAGGTGTGTGTGTGTGGTGTGGCTGCAATAATTAGCCACCAATTTTAGGCAAGGGTAAAGGCGCTAGTGCACGTAGTTGTAAGCAAACAAACTGTTTGTGTTCCATGGTGGAAAGGTGTGAATTATGTTTGAGCCCCGCTGATGATTTGTGTTCTTTGTAATGGTTCTACGTTCTACCCGTGCTTCAATGATTTCCCATTTGGCTGTTGGGTGGTTGGCAAAAAATTAATGTTTAGTATTTTTCAGATTCATTGAATGCCATCCAAAATGCAACAAATTTGGTGATGACAGGAGCAACATGTGGGCATGAAATTCATCAATTTATGATATTTAAATGAGTGGTGGGGTTGTGAACCACCTCAGTTGAAGGCTTCAATGAAACACAACAGGGGAAGAAAATACCATTAAGTGTCAATTTGGGTACATGTAGACTAGACATATAGATGGTATGTTTCTTTAGGTTATCAGTCTTGGTTTACCCTTTTTTAGGGTCTAGGGTGGACCTACTAGGTTACTACTAGCAGCAGCATCAGCACGCGCAAAATGGGTAAAAATCAGAACTCCGTCGTGGTGCTTTAGATTTGGTTGAAATTTTGGTGGATGATACCTATGGGTGTGGGGGACAACCACACAAAGTTTGAGCAAGAAACTGTCGCAAGTGACGGACCTCAGCTTCAAAAGCTGCAATTTAGGGCCAAAAACAGCCATTTTTGGGCCAAAACAACCCTAGAACCCATTCAAAACGGCCAAATGAAGGGAAAGGGTGGGAACACTCCATGTGCGGCCTGACTTTCCCCTGTCAACGAGCCCTTCGCGGCCCTCTAACTCCACCATGTATCCCGGAAACGGCCCAAAAAGGCCCCCGGAAGCCCCAAATTTTGTGTAGATTGGCTGGCAACAACCACAAACCAAGAACAGGCCATATCTTTGGCTACATGGCTCAAAACGCGATTCCGAGGGCACCTACTCCACCCGCAATCCTCCACTTTTTGTGGTTTCCACCCCTCAGAATTGCCTAAACGGACACCTAGATCCCCGCACCTAGGCCCGGTAGGCTGCGGCAAGCTGCAAGCTCAAGCCCAAACAGGTGGGTGCCCAAATGGGTCATTAGGGTCCAATAGGGACTTTTCTCAAAAATGATCCTAGACCATGTGTGATGCTAAAACAAGTTTTTGTGGACTGTTTTGAGCTTGTGGTGGCCCATTTTGGTCCTCTGAAAATCCCAAAATGCATTGAAAATGGGCTGTTTTGGGACCGAAAATGGGTCAAAAATGGGTCAAAACCGCGTTTTTCCAAACCTCATCCTAGACCATTTGGGGTGCACAAACGGCTGAAATGAGCCCATTTTGAGCCCATTTTGGGGGCATTTTGGCCCCTCACAAGTCCAAAAAAGCCTTGAAAGTGGGCCTTGTGGTGAAGGGTATCACTTGCAAACTGATTTCACTTTGTCAAGGGCCATCAATGTGTGACTCATTGGTGTCCCTCACCATTCATAGGTGATGTTCCCTCCCCCACCAGCTTGGTCCCAATATTTACTCTTGATTGTAGGTGCATCATGTCGAAGCACATTCCGCAATGGTTTGTTCTTTGGGGTGACGATAACTTTATCTATCCATTGAGATGATAAGCAACACGTTTTGCATTATGTTGGTAGGAAATTCCTACAACCAAAGTGCATAGGTCATAAGCGTAGCATGGGTTAAAATTTTGATTTGACACATAGCTCAAATTGCGAACCATTTGATGCCGCTTTACGCGCCACAAGATAATTATATGCCATTTGGGAATTTTGTATTTGGCAAATATATCAAAATGCAATTCCTAAAAAGCGTAGAATGATTTTGTCGCCAAAGAAATGTCTCTACGTCTAACGCGGAGAGAGCGGATCGGGGACCGAACTAAAATGTTTCAAAAAGGCTATGGCTGCCAAGAATGACAACGGCATGTCATCCATTGCCCGTCTTGCAGGCTGACCTCTTCTTTGCTTTCGCAGTGTGGGCTCGGACTTCATACTCTACACTTGTCGATAAGGAGAGATTCTTATTTTGCCGTGGGAGCTCTAGACTCTACAGTCGCTTAGGTTCCCCACAATATGCCGTAATAGTGCCAAAGTGGCGTGTAGTTTGTCCACTCATTGGCTAGAAGTGATTTCTTCAACATGCGCATATGGTGCAAGGCAAAAAAAGGTTTCCGTTTTTCAGTGGGAATGAAATTGGATGGATTTGGCTCGCTGAGAAATGAAGGAAGAAGTGTATTGGAACTTGTGGGTGAAGTGGAGTTGTTGCACGCGCAAAATGCTAAAATGGCACTTGGTTGGCCCACCGGGACGAAAGCAACGACAAACATCGCAAAAGAGACAGGATGCGGCCGCAAGTCGTAACGTCCGCACAGCCCGGGTTGTACGAGCTATTGGGGTGGAAGTGAAAGAAATGCATGCCAAACTACGGGCCACACGAACTGCACCGTGGCATACAACTAGTAGCTAGGGCGCGGCACGGTGTCGAGCGGTGTGGTATAATGTGGTGTGGTATGTTGTGGTGTGGTGTCCAATAACTAGCTGTGTACCATGCTTTGATACAACCATACATACACACTTTAGAATAGTCCTAGCTGCATATGTCGGGCATCGTCGCCAACGGGGGGGTCCACATTGCAACACAAGCATTGAACAATACCATGCTGCAATATAGATATTCAAGAATGCACCCAAATAGCTGTGGTGAAGCCACCAACACCCAAGTAGACCTTGGTTGGCAGCATTCACAACGACTTACTCACATCGTACACCGTGGACATGCAAGCACCGCAGGCCCACATGCTAGGATGGATGACACCACTTTGCGGCATATGCAGCGGCTAAAACATGGTGTGGCCCTTTTTGACTCCTATGCACCATGACGTATCTTGGCTGCTCCTACACATAGACTTCCTGTACCCAAATGGCACGAGAGCAAAGCACAAATTTCTAAGTTGAGAACTTATGGATGAGAAGCGGGAGTTCCGGCGGTAAGAACTTCTCGAGCGGTATTTCCGCATTGAGTTTGAGCTTGGCGATGGCATTTTGTCATTGTAGGCATCGCCGGAGCGCACACTTTCCGGGAGCTTGTCTCGCATGTGGCCACAGAAATAAGTGGCGGAGAACTCCAAGCACAATAGAGACAAGGATGTTTGTGTGAAGTGCCGTGAAGTCCTTTCTTTGTCAAAAGTATGCAATATAATTAGTTTCCTATTGTGTTTTGCTTCTTTGGAGACCTGCATTGTGCTTTGTAGGGGTCTCGGTGCCAGTCAATTGACACAAGAAGCGTGTGGGTTTGGGAGGAAGTCAAGGTGGGGTCTTGGTCTCAGGGTCACTCAGTATGAAATATCCTCGGGAAGCGTGGTCGGAGGAGCCCGAATCTGCAGCTGTGACTTCTCAACCCCAGAATATGTGCCTCCCTGCCATGGCTGTCCCGTGTTGCATGCCGCATATGCATTACCAAGTCGCGGAATTGATTTTCGAGTGTTCAAGCATCACCTTTTGCCTTTTGCTGTCGCAAACGAAATTGGCACGGACGTAGAATCTCACGCATCCAATCAGTATTACCTTTATGTAGGCACCATTTGATCAAACCTTTTAACTTCCACTACTTTCCTTTGATTTGATACAACCAGATGGATGCCTGATAGTGGTTTTGACCCAAAAGATACAGATCTCGGATTTCTAGGTAACTCTACATCTATCGATACGTTAAAACTCTCGCTGGAAAATTGTAACGACACAGAGAAGTCGCATAGTCTCTGCGCAAGGATGACAGGAATCAACAGACAAGGTATCAGTTGGCAGTTGCACCCGCCTGATTCTAGAGTTTCAACAGAGGTTGCCGGTTGCTGCAAATCGCTATGTGGAACTTGACGAGGATGTCACAAGCAACTTCAATCTTCACTTCGCAGATTACTCGAGGTATCATTCAGAGCTCTAGAAGCTATCAATCGGGCAGTCATTCTCCCCAATTGTGTTAGACAATTTTTCATCAGAGAAGATAATCTTCCGTTTCATGTTTCCTCTGTACAACCACTCCATGATGCACGAGCGAAAATCTTTCTCTCTTTCAAGCATCAAAATGACTCGAAATTGTCACCAGTCTCGGCATGATCCCCTGTGGGTTGCAGCTTTTTTGCTGGCGCTTACAACTGCAGTGTCAGCCCGACAACAACAACCAAGGGACTATCTTTGGGTATCACCTGTGCACCGTCCCTGCATCATGCCAAGCCACTTGCACTGCGACAGCATGCCAAGAAAAATATTTGAATGAATGCCAACTACCAACAGAAAGTGCAGCACCACTTTGGTCCTTTTAGGCAGGTTCGGTGGATTAGGGACACGCGCTCTCACTGTAGGTCGTCATCCTCGCTGGATTTACGGCGTTCAACACAGCTTTCGGCATCGGGGCGAACGACGTCGCTAATGCCTTTGGCTCGTCTGTTGGATCTCGTGCTCTGAGTTTCAAGCACGCGGTGTTGATCGCTGCTATCTTCGAGTTTCTGTATGCACCAGAGTCTTTTATTGTCGTGCCCCACCGGGGGCCCTGTCCCCACAAACTGAAACAGCAACAAGAACCACCCCGAAGATCTCAGTAAGAGGGCCAAGTTAG
This sequence comes from Eutreptiella sp. 'Long Island Sound 2002', assembly GCA_964036045.1. Lineage (NCBI taxonomy): Eukaryota > Euglenozoa > Euglenophyceae > Eutreptiales > Eutreptiaceae > Eutreptiella > Eutreptiella sp. 'Long Island Sound 2002'. The sequence goes on from OZ038391.1 coordinate 7,442,892, forward strand.
TCTTGCGAATGTCTTTGGGATAGCAAATGACTTACGGTAGCACCCCGTCGGTTGAACTGGGTGTGGCGGAGTATTGCCTACTTTCACTCAGTGGAGCGTTCCTGATGGGGGCCCAAGTCACAAGTACCGTGAAAGGCAAGATTATTTCTTTGGGGTACTTTCAGTCCAACCCATCACTCGGTATGTGCTGCCAGGAAAAAATGTATTGAGTTTAAATTGTACACTTGAACTGATTGTCGACCAACTGGATACCACCGTCAAATTGGAGAAAGGGTGTTAACAGGTGTCAGGAGGGGAGGAAGGGGGGGGGGGATTTCAAGGTGCCCAAAACACAACATGTCAACACACCCAGTGTAGTACCTGGTCCATGTGACGCTGCACGTTCAGTGCCTTGCCTTGTGTTGTCATTTTGAACTATTGGCATTTCACACCACCTGTAACATGGACATATGAATCCACATGGTCTTTGAAATCTTGGATTGCACGTTGTCGTTGGGTGCTGTGTTGTGTTATACGCTGTGCTGTGCTGTGCTGTGCTTTGTTGAGTTGTGTTGTGTTGTGCCGTGTTGTGTTGCATGCTTTGTGTCCCTCGCTCTCACCCCATCCCCATCATAACCAACAATTCTAATCAAAGGTGACCATGCAAAATTATAATGTGCAGTGCACATGCACGGGGAGGCCTTTGTTCCAACGGGTGGCAGGGTTTTGTATGCGGTCATCCAAAAGATATTCGAGTGAACCGTTCTGCTTCGTATGTCTTTATGCGCAATGACCCATTTCCTGTGCTATGTGTCTTGCCACCCTACCACTCAACACACAAGACACATCACACAACACGCAACACACAACAAGTTACGAGTTCCCATGGCACAGCTGTGTTAACACTAACACGCCTGATCTCCATGACCCACAGCTTTGGCAGAAAACTTGTTCACGGAGCCGGCAGGATGCCGCCCAAGCTCCAACCGCGAAACCCATCGCACGTGGATGTTTAAGACATGCCACATCTGGAATTGGTGAATGCCCGGCGAAGGGTGGTGACGCAATGTATGAGTTAAACACCACTTCATCGGACCAGTTTCTTCCTGAACACCATCTGACAACCACTGGTGGACACACCCTATCCAACCCCACATAACGGGAAACATTCTCAAGGCCCTCGTTGTTTACTACCGTGACACGATCCCCCCCCAATTGCCCTGGCCAGGGAAGGTACATCGAATGGCGGATGAGGAGTCTCAAGCAACATTATCAGGGAAACAACCCTTGCTTGCTGCCTGCAAACCGCTTTCCCCCCAAGAAAAAGACGGCAACAACCTCCTCAGGGGGCCGCTTTGGGTGCGCAGCCCCTCTTGCATAATACCCCACCCCGAGTGGGCAAAACACCTCGTTTTGGGGGGTTAACTCTGACCGTTTGTGTGAAGCCCACCAAGTGAACCCATCAACTGGGCCTGCATCTCCCAATTCCCCCGTCACTAGTGCATGGGGTGTTACCAATGGCCACTCGACCTCCCACGGTGGCCCAACTGCCCTTGCGCAGGCCCAGGCCTTGCCGCAATGCGCAATTCCTCCTGACGTTCATGAATCATATTCGTTGAACATCACTGTCTGTGATCGACTAGACGAAGACCAAGGAGACCGATGACCCCGTGCACGTGCCTCCTTTCGTGTGCAGTGATGATCGGCATGCTCACAGCTGATTTGTCGTCTGGGTTATGGTTGTTGCTTGCGACATATCTGTCGTTGCCCGTGTCAACCACCCACAGTATCATCGGTGGAATTGTGGGGTTCTGCATGGCTGCTGGAGGCGGTGTGTGCTCGGCTGGTTGGGGGGTGTTACCGTGTTGGGTGTGCATGCGCATCTGGCGATCTATGGTTCGGGGAGGAGATGGCAAGCGAGTGGGGGACTAAATTGGCTGGGAAGAACCTTCTCAACAGTGCACACCAGCAGTGCACATCCCTATTCTGTGCCAGACAGTCTTTCGGCTGGTTCGTTCCTGAGCACAGCTGTGTGAACACGCCTGATCACCATGGCACAGAGCTTTGGCAGAAAACTGCTTCATGGAGCCCGCAGGATGCCGCCCAAGCTCCAAAGGCCAAACCCATCGCACGTGATTTTAAGCATGCCACATTCGGAAGTGGTGAATGCCGGGCGCAGGGTGGTGACGCAATACAGTCGTAGTCGTTGCAGAGCCATGCGCTCATCATACGCATATATAGGTGTGTCAGTTGAAAACCAATTCATCTGACCAGTTTCTGCCTGAACACCCCCCGAACTCCACAAGACAACCACTGGTGTACACACCCATCGAACCCCACATGAGTGGGGAAACATTCTCAGGGCCCTCGTTGCTACCCTGTCTGCGTAGCGCCGTGGCCGCGGCACTAGCAGTGCCACTACACGCACATACCGTTCTGCCCTGAGCGGCAGCAGTGAATCAACCCGCACTGCTGCTTAGGCCACGCAAGTAGGAGAGCGAGTTGTACAGCTCAAAGCAGCCAGTAAGCTCCCCTGGGCGCTGCAACTGGGCGCGGTGCTCTGCCAGTTGGTGTGGTGCCAGGTGCGTAAAAGAAGGGATCACCCCTGTGCAAATAGGAGCCATCTACGTGGTTCCGCAATCGAGAGTCCATTGCTGGCAGCACTGCCCCTTAACCGTTCGGTGATTCCCCTGTCCGGGTGACGTCATACGTTGGCCACATGTGCCCCCAGCGTGAGGTGGGTGTTCGGGTGTTCCAACAAAGCTGTCGTCCAAAGGGTGTCCATCTTGTGTATTCACTGCTTGTTGCCCGAGGACAGTTCTGGGGCGCAGATGCGAACGTTGCAAACTCGCACGGCGTTGCCAGGGGGGCACTCAACAAATGTGCGGACCATGCTTGGTGCACGTTTGTGGGCACGTCTTGGCGGTTACATCCCGCGAGTGTGGTAGGAGGGTGGGGGGGGCTCCCGCGCGAGCCCGAGCCCGCGCCCGCGCCCTCGAGGGCCCCCGGCCCCCCTACTCCCACCCCCGGCCCCGCCGCGCGCCCAACCAGCCCCACCCCGCCCCGCGCGGCCAAGCCCGGCGGCCTCTCGTCCCCGGCGGTGGCCAAGCCGGGGACCTCCCCAAGGACCGGGGCCCATGCCGGAATGGAATTCGAATGGAGTCCCTGACCCAAAACTGAGAACAAGCGGCACTGGGGTTTTCGCAGATCAGCACGATCAGAGGAGAGAGAGTCGGGAAAAGAGAAGTCGTCAGGGGGCGTGGGGATGCACAGGCTCAAGTGTAAATTGCCCCCAATTGGCCAACAGGGCAATTGGGGGCTGATTGTGTCATGGTCATGTCATGGTGATGTATCATGGTAGTAGGTGTGTGTATGCCATGCATGTCCTACCACGCACATTCATGCGTGCAGCACCACAGACATACATAGCATGCACGTGCACAGCACCCACACCTCTGCCAGTCCTGCAATTCGGGTCAAGCAGATTTCTGAGTTCCCTGCCCTCTTTCACTGCCTCTGTCTGCCCACAATTCCATCTGTGTGCATTTCAGTTAGTGCTGTCAATTGGAAAGCATTCGTCAAAATAGTGATTTCATGGGTCAGTGCACCGTTGATTTCTGGGCTGATTGGCGCATTTGTATTCTTTTTTGTCAGGTATTTGCTGGTCTGAGGCAAGAGGGGAGAGATGGCAGGTGAAGGGATGTGGCGGTGCAGGGATTCCTTGGATTGTGCACCCCCCCCCCCACCCCCCCACCGTGGGTGTGACAGTCGTTGTTCATAATGATGCTCAAGGCAAGCTGTCATGCCCTTCACCGGACATTGCGAGAAACACATAGTCGGGGTGGATCCGGATGCTGTCTACCCCCCAAGGGATTGGCGCCTGGCTCAAACAGGACACCCCCCCTGGGCTTGTTTTGCAATGAGGTTAGAAGGAGGTCTTGAGACCCAAAGGGTTTGCGCCCGACTCTTTTTGCAATCCAATTTTGCCCCGCGTGCATTCATTTCTTTTAAAATTCACATCTGGCCACCAGGGTTGGGCCCTGGGAACTCTATTCCTGCGGCGCCTGCAGGCGCAATTTGGGTAATTATCATGGAACAAGGTAAATTGTACCCATTGTGAACCGTACTTTTCAATGGAGAGTGGTTATCGCAACATTTTTGTCCGTTTTGAGTACTGTGCCGCGCCATTGTGCCCGTTTGACCTGCTGCTTTCACCCAAAATTGAGGAAAATTAATGCGGTGCTCATTACTCCACAGCTAAGTACCCTTACCCTGCGGCGCCTGTGGTGCGCCTGCAGTGCGCAGGAAGCATTCCCCCTGGTGGGGGAATGCTTCGTCCCGTCGCTACCAGGTGCCAGGGCAACCCCTGCTCAACCGGCACCAGGTGGGGGGTGTCTCCCGCAGCCCAGATGAGCTGTTTGCGCAACAGGAGCGGGAGTCCATCAGGGGCAGACCAGCCGTGAGGGGGAAAAGGACATATGGTGGACGGCCGGGACAGCGCGTGGAGGAGCAGGGCACCTGGGCCACACGCACACAGAAACACAGCGAGGCAGGCTGTGGACGGCCTGTGGACAGAGGTGCGTGGACAGTAAAAACAGTCAAACGACCCCGGCAACAACCAGCACATCCTCAATACGCCAATTATTGGGCGCCGCTGACGCGCAAACGGCACACCGTGCCACATTCAGCACAGCCCCAACACACCAACTACTGGGCTCGCGAACATGGAAACAACACCAGCAAGAGCACCAGCCGCAGCGGCCGGCAGAAAGCAGCAACCCGACACAACATGCGAAGGGAAGAACGGGTGACGGTCCAGGGCCCCGTAAAGGAGCAACAACCAGACAGAATGTCACACAGGGGGTCTGAAAAGCAACCCGTGAGGTGGGTTTTTCAACTTCCCTGTTTTTTCTTGTGTGCCCTCCGAAATGTGTGATCCCAATCAGCAAATTTGGTTCTATGGGAAATAGGGCTCCACGGCCCTTTTGGTTCCCCGAACGTTGGGGACCCCGAGACAGCAGGGGCTCTGTAGCCACTTTGATTCCCCCAGTTTGGGCGGGGGCAGGTCCGACAAGTTTACTCGTAACGCGGCCCCTCCCCCCCCTTTTGCACAAAAATGGTACCAAGCAGAAAAGGGGGAGGGGTTTTGCACATTCATCTGCCCGTCGACCGGGGGGGACGAAGTGACGGGGGGCGGGGGGGGGGGGCTACATAACCCCTGCTGCTTGAGGGTCCCTAATACCCCAAAACCTCCCAGCTGTGGTCGGCTGCCCTCACACTTCGCTTAGTAGTGCCATTAGAAGACCCCTTTTCTAATTTAGACCCTCAGGACAAAAGTGACGAAGTTAAAACAATAATAACAAAAGGAATTTATCAATTGACCCCGTGAGAGGACATGTGCAGACGCTTTCCCCGAGGCAGCCATTAATCGATCCGGAAGGCACGACACTGATTGCCCTCAGACCTGCACAGCATCCACCCATTGCTCTCCATGAAATGCGCAGACGGATTTTCGGGGGGCGAGGGATTTGGGAGAAGGGCCGTGTGCCGGGTCTTAATTGACAGGACCACTGATCAGCCACCGCGGAAAAGTGTTTGGTGTTAAAAATGGTTTGCCGGATGACTGGACCGCTATTTCCCTTCTTCTGGATTTTGGGTTTTGGTGACCTCCGGGTGGACCCAGTGGGCTGTAGCTGTCTGGTCAATTGGGCCCCTTCTCACGAGGCGCCCGGTGAAGGGGCTCCATCGACCCCCTTCCGACATGGAAAGTCCACCTTGTTATTCTGCCTCCTGCTCTCAACGCTCCATCTTGCTCCTGGATAGATCACGAGGATGAATCTTGCCCAATTCAAAAGCTTCTCGGATCCCACACATTCCCCTAATTCTGTACGCGGTGCTCTAGTTTCCAGGTAATTTCCCTGAACCGCATGCGTTGCAGATTGCTGATCCTCCGCCGCCGCCGATCTTATCAGTTGGCCCGTGCCTTTTACCCCGTGTTGCTGATCATCACTTTGTGGATCAACCTGTTCTTCATCATGTACAAAGGTGTTGTTGGGGTTGTGCGCCGTGGTGCGTCCGTCAGCACGGTGGATGTGGGCGGCAATTGGCAAGACATGAAGTGTGGCAGACGCCCAGTGTCGAAGGCAGCACAGAAAACTACCAGTAACCCGTGCTGTGGCATTCTTGTGGCGTCTAGCTGTCGTTTTGTGGGGATAAGGCCCTCCGCCGGAGGCCACGGCCCCATATTTTCAGGCGGCGTAGATGTCAGCGGGATTGCCACTTTCTGTGCGTACAGACCCCTTACAACCCACAGATTGCAGGCTAGAGCTCGGCTTTAGGCTGAAAAGCAACAAATTGGATCGTGACTACCACTGCTGCGTCTCTTTGCCAACAAAAGCAACCAACATAACATTGGCAACCACATTCTTCCTGCATTTCTGGCCCCCAGGCCATGCCCAAATACAACATCGGATCCAACATGTGGCCTACAACAATCAACTGGCTGAGCATCGACCCTGTGGACCTGCCCGGTCCCCTTCGGGTGAGTGGGTGCACATGGCGAGTCGCGTTTCCATGTTAGCCCTATTTTATTGGATTCAATTGCATCATTGAATACTGTTTGTACCCAAATCATAATAATGCATTCCAGCATTTGTGTGGTGCTGGCACCTGACCGCTCTTCAGGTGCTGCTCAATTGAAGTCGACATTCAAAAAGATACCACACTGGCAAGGACTGCTGATCACTTTGGGCATCGCTACTGTGCTTGGCCTTGTTATAGGTCTCTCTTTATGCCCGCTGGGCAGCTGCAGGACCGGCTTCGATTCCGCCCGAGAGACCTGGCAAACATTCTCGGGGAGCAGAGATGGAAGTTGATATGCCCCCCCGCATTCCCCGATGCCCCCCCCCCCCCTCCTTCTTCGCTCGTTCGAGAGACATGCCTCCTCAGCACTCCCTTCGCCCCTCTCCCCTATGCCACACCCCCCAACACCTTCCAAACTCACTTCGCTTGCGCAAGACACCCCCCCCCCCCCTTCCCCCGGACCTTTCCCCCCGAACCCCCTTTTAATGCTCTGTCAGTCCCAAAATTGCCCATTTCAAGCCTTTCGGGAACTGGGCTAATATGGGTGGTATTTTGCCCATTTCGCGCGTGCTTGCTGCTGCTGCTGCTGCTAAACCCTTGTAGCTGCACCCTGGACACCAAAGAGGGTTATAAAACCGAGATGGTTAACACCATCTCGATGACCCTATCCCTAACCTTGGGTCATGGAGCCATCTTGATTCTGCCCCGCTTTGCAGACCCTAAGACAGTAGGGATGATATAGTCAGTTTGATTCCTCCCTGCTTTTGGCACCCCAGGACGGCAAGGGTGCAGCCACGTCCCCTACGCCTCCTTTCCAGGTCTGAGACCCCACACACCCTGGGCAGTGATGGATATTATTTTGGCGCCACTTGGCGGGTCCGGGTCGGGGGGGGGTTGTGACTGGTCACGAAAAACACAAAGGGCCATAGTGGGAAAGTGCAAACCCCAAAATTATGGTGACCAAATAAGGTGTCTCCAGTAGAATGTCTCCTGTGCCTGCCTGTACTGCATATTTACTACTGTGTCTACTTGCACTGCACATTTACGAATAACATTGAATGGCGTTGGCAATCTTGCATCCACAGGGCTCTGTGCTTGTCATGTGTGTTGCCCCCCCCCCCCCCCCCCCTCCCATGTTCATGTGTGCTGAGGGCTGCCCGGGCCTGCCGCTTTTAGGTTACGTTTTTTGTGACCAAATATTGTGATCTTTTTTGTGACCAATGGGGGGGGGGGGGGGGCTGTTGGCACGCCCGCTCGCTCCATTGCTCCTTCTCGTCCCAATTGTGAGTCCTGGCGAGCCCAACACTGAGCGGACGATATGCTGCCGCCCTGCTGCGCCCGTAAGGGTCATCGGCCCGGCTTCCAGGAAGGTAGGCTGGCCGAGGGTACCCCTTGAGGGACCCCCGAGGGCACAGGTGGTGGCTCTCGAGGCTACCCTATACTCCCAGACACTTGGTATTACTAGAGGTCCTCGGGCCACACTGATTCCTCCCTACTATGGGCAGCCTGAGACGGCAAGGGCTGCGCAGCCACTCTCTATTTTGGGGACCCCAAGACAGTTCGGGGAATATAGCCACTCCCACTGCATTTCCTGGTGTCAGATACAGCTTATCTGTACTACGTGTGATGTCCGCTACCACACCGTGTTGTGGGACAATTGTAGCACTGGACAGCTCTGATCCTTGATTCCGAGAGATTTCTCGAGTGCGTTCTGATGAGCAAGCTCCGGCAGCTTATCATGGCTTGACCCCCACAAAAAAAACAGTTCGGAAATTATAGCCATTTCTATTCCCCCCCGTTTTGGGAACCCTGCGACAGCAGAGGTTATGTAGCCACTCTCTTTTCCTCCTTATTTTGGGGACCCCTGAGACAGCATCTGCATCAGCATTTGCCACTCTCCTGAGAATGAGTTCACGCACCTTCCATGTACATGAATTCCCCGGCAGGTAGGACACCTCGGGGTGAGTAAGGAGGCAAATATCGCACCGATTTCACCCGAAAATGACGAAATGATGTGCTCTTGCTGTTCCAAAGAGTAAGTTCTTAGCGTGCATCCCATTGATAGTGACATCGTACGGTGCTGGTACAGCCTACAGGGTTACTACAGTGTGAGAGCCTCGGGAGTATAGCTAGACCCCAAGGCTTACTGGTGTCATGATGTGGAGGTAAGTAGCCCCATACCTCATGTGGTGACCCATGTTGCAACGGTCCAACGCTCGATTCCCATCCTGTTCCAAGTGCTTGACCCCTCCACCCCCTCGCCCCCTACCTACCCCCTGCCCCTTTTTTCTCAGCATGCCTCCCATGGGTCCGCCGGGGTGGGGTGGGGTGGGGTCTTTCGTCCTCTTTTCATTTTGGGGTGAACTTCATATCGGAAACACTGAAGGGAAAACATGGAACAAACAAAGGAAACTGGGCATTGTCCGAGGACCCCACAAGGATGAAGTACAAGGCTCCTGTATACCTGTGTGTTTATGCCCCGTCAGGGATATCCATACGACCGCGGTCTTCTTTCTCTGTCACACAGTACACGTATCCAATCGGAACCCCCCAGCACACCTCACCCACCAGCACACAGCGCCAATCGAAACACACCAGCACCCAACACCTACGAGCACACACCATCCCAGACAACCCACACACGTGCCATCCTTGGCGCCAACACCTGCCAAATGTGTGCTGATAGGGCCCAGACAGGTTCTTGGCCTATCATTATCATCAGCGCTGGGATGAATTGCTTTTTCTTGATCAGCTGCCTTTTTTCAGCTTCTCTGCACATTTTCCCATCTGTGCATTGCGCCCCGTAGCCCCTGTCCCCTTGTGAGGTTCGCATTTCCGTTTTGCGTACCTGCCACATGTTTGGTCTCTGTCCAGCGTTCTTTGTGCTCCGAATCATCACAAAGAGGCTCAAGGCCAAAAAGGCCAACGAGATGGATGAGTGCGAGGAGATCCCGCCTCCTGAAAACCCAGATCTTGCGCAGCCCGAGGCCCCTATGCCACCGGACCAAGGCGCTGAGGTACCCGCGCATATGGACACTGCTGGGATGGGCACTCCACTGAGTGAAGTACTTACTGATATCCCAGGTCTTCCGGGGCGGTGACAGGTGTAGGGATACGTGCAGGCGGCACAGGGGTGCATATGTTCTGATATGTGTACCGTATTGACGAAGGAATTGGAATAGGCCAAGAACCTGTCTGGGCCCTATCAGAACACATTTGGCAGGTGTTGGCGCCAAGGATGGTACGTGTGTGGGTTGCCTGGGATGGTGTGTGCTCGTAGGTGTTGGGTGCTGGTGTGTTTGGGTCGTGCCGGTTGGCGCTGTGTGCTGGTGGGTGAGGTGTGCTGGGGGGTTCCGATTGGTGTAGTATTGCGGTAATTGAAAGTGGAACGTGACCTGGATCTAAATCGATCGATGCACAGGGCCGCAAGAGTATCGCCTAACAATTGAGGTTTTCAGCCAACATGCCAGCACGAAAAGGGCCGGGTCTTTGGCGGTGGGGGCCCATTGGAGGACCGATCGAGCACCCTACCGTTGATGGGGTGACCTGTTTGCAAGCAAGAGAAAATTGAATGGGGCATCAGTCCAGATCGGCACGTAGTGGTCGCGGTAGGCCAAGTGTCTTCTACCCCCCCGCACCCGCGCCATCCTCTGAGAAAAAGGTTTTCAGTGCAGGGATGTCCGCAGGATCCTCAACCAAAAACTCATTTGCAGATCATTTATTGGAGCAATTTGCAATCTCGAATTTGAACGCTTGGGCGCGTCCGCAAATGGGCCCTCAAAAAGAGGTGGGGCACACCTGGCGTTTCCCAGACATGCGGGCCCGCCGAGATTTCACTTCGCCTCTGCACAGTGAGTCTTGTGATTTCCTTCAAAGTGTTATCACGTTTCCCCCACTCCGCTGGACCCGGTTATTACGGTCCTACAGCATCAATATGCTCGGACATTAGCGCGCCGTCGCTTGCTCTGCACTGTCAGTCTTACGTGAGTGCACATCATGGAAACATGTGGAGGGCAGGAGAGACCTGTCTATCGCTGTTGCTGTACATCCTGCACCGCAGTCTCCTCTCCAGCCCTTATGCCCCGTCAGGGATATCCATGCGACCGCGGTCTTCTTTCTCTGTCACACAGTACACGTATCCAATCGGAACCCCCCAGCACACCTCACCCACCAGCATACAGCGCCAACCGGCACGACCCAAACACACCAGCACCCAACACCTACGAGCACATACCATCCCAGGCAACCCACACCTGTACCATCCTTGGCGCCAACACCTGCCAAATGTGTGCTGACACCTGCCGACACCTGCTGGGACTTGTGCTGGCATCTCCTGAGTGATATGCATGCATACGGGGTCAGTCGGTTCTTGTCTGTGTCACTGTGCTGTGGGTTGCATGTATGTAAGTATATAGGCCGCGCGCGCGCGCGTCTGTATGTGTGTGTGTGTGTGTGTGTGGGCCCAGAGCACCAATCGCTGGTGATGAGCTGTGTATTGCTGATTTTTTTAGCCTAGCACCCCCCCCGCCCCGCCCATCCCGGTGTACCCGCGGCGCGACGGAGGGGGGCCAGCACAGGCTGTTGGTGGGACTGGTTTGGCGACGGGGGGCCGTACCTGGGCTCACTGGTCCACGGACCGCAGCTGACCTTTGTTACCCCGCCCGCCCCCCTACCCTAAGGTCTCCTCCTGCCCCGAGGTCAGGTCCTCTCAGGCGGCACGCCCTTGTGTGTCTGTGTGTGCGCGTGCGTGCGTGGGCGCTTGCACAGGCATCAGTCAAACTGCCCAACATCTGCCACGGGGGTGAAGACGGCACATGCATGGGCCGAACAGGGTCGATGCTACAAACAGCACAAGGAGCACGACTCCAGAGCCTCAGGGCAGCTACGGATGCACACGACAGGCAAAGGTTTTGGCTGAAAGGGCCATGGGTGGCAGCGATTTCAGTGACTGTGCTTCAGATTCGAGTGTATCGGCACCCTTTTTAGCTCTGTTTCTGGCAGCAGTGGCTGCACCGGTGCCAGTAGTGATGATGATATTGAATAAACATAGACATCTCCTCATACCCTGCACCCTTCTGCATGAGTCCGTTTGTGTAGGCATGGGTCGTGCTCATGTCTTTGCAGATGCTCCGCCTGGTTTGCCGTCTCCTTGTGCTACACCGGAGGTGTGTATCCTGCTTGTTGCAGTTAGGTTGCACGGATGCATGCATATGCTCCGTCTGGAAGGGAAGCCGGAGGCAGGGGCACCCAACTCAGCCCGAGTCTACAGCTGACTGGAAACATTGCATGCAGGCGAGAATGTGAAAAAAGTGCAGTCAAAAGAGCTGGTGGGCGCAGTCAATTTGTGGGCAGGAAACAAGTCTCTGTCCGTTGGCGTCGCCGAACGCGAGAATTTCCTCTTGTCACGAGAAATTGGCGGGTGTTTCCCCTACATACACAATGCGCCAATGAAGGACCAATGATTATTGCCGCAGAGATTTTCGCTACGAACTACACATGAGTACTTCAAATAGTACAAATTGAATCAGTGTGTACCTGCCCCTCTAAAACATGCAGGCAGTACTCAGGTGCAACGACAGCAGTCGAGACGCAAGGATACGGACAGCTATACCCTCCCCTTTCCCTCTTGCACGAGCAAGGCCCATTCCAGCAAATGGCAGTAACACAGGAGTTGTGGAAGATTGTTCCGGGAAGGACGCCCCAAGGCCATCAGTCGGAGGGAGGGCCGGGTTTGGGCCGAAAGCCATTCTGCGCAGCCTGCCTGCTGCCCGCCCGCCTGCTGCCCTGCCCACCTGCTGCCCTGCCCTGCTTCGCTCTGTCCTGCCCCACCTTCTCCCTGACGGGGTAGCCGCCGTCAGTGCGTGGGTAACCACTGCTGTCCACTGAAATGTTTTGAAACAGAGCCAGTGCTGCCGGTCCCTCGTCCCATCTCCAGGCACTCCTGATCGGCCCCATACATATGGGGCTCCACCTTTTCGAAAATGCCCCCCCTCCCAAGTTGTTTATACGAGCGGGCGGTCAGGGCGGGCTCTTGGCCCCTCTGAGGCCCCTCTTATAAACGGGGGCTGGTTTTGTAGGCCCCGTGAGCACTGTTTAATCTGATCTGAGAACGGGAGTACATTCCGTCATCGCCCCAAAAAGGTTGTTGTAACTACCCCTGGACCCACGGTGACGATTTGGACGTTTTCAGGCCGGCATCGTTGGTTGAACAATCGCAGGGGCGGGGCGACCCCTGACGACCCCGGGGTGTCCTTGGGCTAGGGGAATGCCATGCACGCAGTGCGCACGCAGTGCCCACGCAGTGCGCACGCAGTGCAAACACTTTGCCTAGGTCTGGGTCGTCATTTGGTGACAACCCGTGACGCGAGCATGACTTGCAGCCGCTCGCCGTGTAGGGCTGTGGTCTGTTTGAAAGCCCGGAAATCACTGCTTGCACTCAGAATACGGCCGAAGGGCTACGCAAAGGATTTTCAACCAAGGTGACCACCCAATCACCTGTAAGGCCAGTCTCATACCCCCGGATGCGTGGTTTTGGCTTTTGACCTTTCGGCCGCCAAGGGGAGGGATTGCGATTTGAATTCTCGTTTCCAGCGCCAGGGGCTCAAAAAGAAAAGTGGCTGTTTACGACATCCTGACCGTCAAAAATGCAAAAGGCAAACGCTTGCAAAGCTTGTGTCACCCCTGTCTTGTATGATATTCACCCATTTTGGCGACCAGGAGTCGGAGAGGGACCCTCTGGGGTCTCGACGGCGGCTTTGAATTTCGGGGGATCAAAAATTGAATTTTTGAAAATGATATGCGGACCGTTGCAAAGTACCTTTTGGATGCCAAGGGGCGGGGGATGGTTCTCTCGGCTTTGAATTTGTGACCCGGGAGAGCAACTGGGGCCACTTCTGTACTCAAGCACTCGCCACCTCGTCCCCGCTGCTGCATCCTCCTCCTCCTCCTCCTCCTCCTCCTCCTCCTCCTCCTACTCCGCTTTCCGTGCGCACACCCAACGACGGGTGCATGGCTTTCGGTTGCTCCATCTGCTGCTTGCCCTGTGAATAATGTCTCGAGGGGGGGGGGTGCTTCACCTATCATACTATTTCACCTGGTGCACTGCTCAAAGTGCAACAGATTGTCATCTATTCCGGTCTGAGTCCCCCTGACACTGGCACTGTGAGCGCTGCTTCCTTCGAATTGAACAGATCTCTCTCTCAAGGAGCTGGCACCGCGTTTTCAATGTGTGTCCAGCGAAGTGAATTTTTGAGCTCTTTGGGATTTCCAACCGCAAGTTGTCTTGCGTTGCCACCTCCGCCTTGTGGTTGACAAACCACGGCTGGCGGTCTTCGTTGACAATTCTGAGCACGTGGTGTTGGCCAGCAGCTGGCTGGCAATTTATGGAGGGACCTTTACACAGCAAGTGATTGGCTGACATGTGTTTAGCAGACGCCCCCGCCAGCCCGTCCGCCCCCATCCCTGCCTTGCCTGACGTCTTAGGTCTGCACGACCGGCCTGCTGCCTGCCTGCCTGTCCGCACGGCCTGCCTGCCGGGCTGTCTGCTCATCTACTTGTCGTCCTGCCTACATGTTTGCCTGCTTGTCTTCCTGGCAGCCCGTTGCCTCAGGCGGGCCTGTCTGCTCGCTTGCTTGCCTGCTCGCGGCCCTGCTTTTGTAACACGTGCATGTCTGTCACCTTCTGTGTGCCCCTACCAACCACCGCTTTCCAGGCGCCGCCTGTGCCCGTGCCTGCTCCTGCGCCTGAGGAGGACAAGGACACTGATCGAGTCCAGGTTGCTGTGGGGCCAGAGGGAGCACAAGGGAAAACGGGCACGTCAGAATTTGCGGCTCTACGAATCCCAGTGTGTCTCGCCCCTTGAGGTAGTGTCAGCCACCACCTCTTTGCGCAGTGACCGCGTTGCGCAATCACCACCTCTCGGTCACACGGCGCTTTTTCCGACACTACTTTTTTTTTCCCGCAGCATTGCACTTTCATGTCTATGCGGCGAGTTGCGGTGGCTGTAGGATGAGATTTCAGGCATGCAGGATGCATTTTGAGGGATTTGAGATGAAAATTAAAAGGCATGCAGGACGAAAATTGAGGCAGGCACGCGCCATCTTCCCTCCGGGCGTGAAGCTTATTCTTCCGCGCACCACCCAACACACACCGGCTTCGCATCCCACAAAGCCCACTCTCGGGACGAATCGGATCCTTGCTCAGGCCAATTTGCTGAAACGCCGTTGCTTCGTATCGCTTCGTCAATGGGCTTACCAGCGGAAAGCGTATTTGGTCACACCCCATTGTTTAGCCCCACCCCGACCCAGCCTTTGCGCAACAACCAGCGATGTTTCACCGTTTTACCAGCGGGTGGTCGCCAGATAGCGTTTCAAACAAGCCGTCTGACCGGGGGATGGTCGTCGGACAAAACCCTGGGCAGCGGGTTACGCAGGCGGCCACGTACATTCTTTGATCGCTGATGTATGGGGGAGGTGAGGGTGTGACGCGTGAAATCGGTGTGAGCAACTGGTGCATTTGGCACACCGTCCGGCCACAAGGCTTACGAGCTGGAGGGCCGATGACGAACGAAATTATCAATGCAGTTGGGGCATAGGAACTGACCCTTTGGGTAGCTTGATTCAAAAAGCTGGAAGCCTTGGGCTCCAACAAATGGGCATAACCTGCGGGTGGTAGCCATTCTGAGTTACCTCTAGATGGATGCAATCGTTAGTGTGACAGCATTTTTTGATTCTGGACATCCTGAATGGGTCGATTGAACCCGCAGAGTATTAACTTCATTCGGTTACATAAACCGAATTGTCATAAACGTCATGCATCTGAAAGTAGAAATCCTAAATCATTCTTGTAGTCTAACAGCCCAACCAAAAGGTACCCGATACATTTGCTCAGCATTTCAATATTTCTTGACACCAACCACATGCATTTTGAAATGATTTGGTTCTTTTCCTTTTCTTAGCCTGGTGATAGTTTTTGGCCAGATCCAGCAACAGAGACCGTGTACATGCGATGTATGGGAACCACATTGCACGAACACTGAGAAAGCTGTGTGTATGCCCTAAGGGGCTCTGATGACCAAGGGAAGCTCTGATGGTGATGTGACAACGTTGCAGCCCCCTGGTGATGCAGCACTCCACCACCAATACGGAGAAATGCTGCAGTGGGTCGCAGAACAGCACAGCAGGAACATCCTTTCGAAGTGCACAGCAGGCTGTGAAGATTGCTGCAAGTGGTTGAAAGCTGGCTTGTCCACAACTGTTCCCAAGGATCTTCACGTTTCTTTCATAGGGCCTGGCACATGACGGGAACAAGGAAGCCGAAGATCGGGACACATTTAAGATGCGCTACATGGGGATAATGAATGGTACGCGTGCGCTGGTGTGTGTGTGTGTGTGTGTGTGTGTGTGTGTGTGTGTGTGTGTGTGTGTGTGTGTGTGTGTGTGTGTCTGTTTGAGTGTCTGTTTGAGTGTGTGTGTGGATACTTTGCAAACTGTGGGGATCAGGGAGGGATGTGCGCCTTTGCGTGCATTCCAGTCTGACACCTGTAGTACTGAATCCGGTACCATGCATGGCTGCTCGACTCTCCAACAGAACGAAAGACGTCTAGAGCCGCTCTGCGGCTACACACAAGGCACCTGCAGTTACAGAGAATTTGCGACACACATTGTGCGTGCACGGACACGCACAACAGAACACCCATGCGAGCACACTGGAGATCCAAAATGTGCACATCTACCGCATGCACACGCACGCACACACGCACCAGGCCTTTGCTTAGTGGGGGCGGGGGCTGGGGGTGACCTCCTGCCCTGGTGCGGGGATCTCAGTAGGATCCAGCCCCACATGCCAGTCAGCTCAGTAGGAAGGAGCCCCGCCCTATGGGCAACTGAGTAGGACCCAGTGCCATCCACAAGGCTCCTCACTAGGAACCCTGACCCCCCCCCCCAACTAAGCAAAGGCCTGACAGGCAAACACATACACACACAGACACACACACACACACACACACACACACACACACACATGATGAGAATCGCAAGAAACACAGCCAAAAGCAAGAAAAAAGCGGTTGGAGAGAACTCGTCAGGACACAAAAAGTCGCTGTGCCAGGGGCAGTGATGCTGCACGAGCCGCTTGCACAACTAATGCAGTGATCCCAGGTCCCATTTCCAGTTACCCCTGATCAGAACCCTGGTTAGGCTCCCTGGTGGCAATACACTGTGACCCTGTATATCTCCGCTCACCCATTGCAGTTAATAACGAGTGTTGCCTCCTTCCTTGCACAACCAAGTCACCATCACATGCCTTCACAACAGATCTGTTTGCAAAAGGTGCCTAGGGTTGAGTCTTGGGCCTTTTACAAGCTTTTCTCTCCATGTGCTGCTTGTTGTGCTGACAGGGTCATCAACACCAGACATGTGACAGACTACACATCACCATACTTGGGGGATGGGGAGCTGGGGGGGTTCAGGGTGATAGTGCTATTACGATCACCTAAACCTGGCCCTGAAGGCCGACCGGTTGCCCCCCAAAATTGCGGGCGACGCCACGGGCGCGGTGAGAGGGCGCGCAAGCCCTTGCGGCGTGGCTGGGCCGCACGCGCCCGGTGTCGGTGGCCTTGCCCCCTTCTGTGCGGCCCACAGCGCAACGGCGCACCTCACCGCCCAATATTTTTGGGAAGCGGCCCTTGGGGCCGTCGATGTGTGGGGACTCACCACCTCGGCAGCGGATGAGCATGGCGACGATTAGCGTGCTGGCGCAGCCAGCCACAACCGCGGGGGGGGGGGTTATCCACTGGAGCACACCCCCCCCCTCCCCTCCCCCCCACCATCGTGGCGGCCGGAAACAGGATGCCACCCCCCCCCCCCCCAACCAGGCTCTGCACCAGGCCGGCAAGCAGAACCCCCGTCGGAGGCGGGTAGCGCAGCACCCTCGCTGCCAGAAATTTCTTGGGGCATATCGCGGCTGCTAGCTAGCCGCCCGGTGCCCCCGGATGGCCCTGCCCCCAGGGCAAATTGCATTGAGGACGGAGGTGTGGGGACAGCCAAAACTGTCAAACGACCCCCACCGCGCAAACGGCACATCCTACCACATCCAGCACAGCCTCAACACACCAACCACTGGGCTCTGCGAATGCGAAAACGACACTAGCGGGAGCACCAGCCGCAGCGGCTGACAGAAAGCAGCGACCCGACGCAACATGCGAAGGGAAGAACGGGTGACTGTCTAGGGCCCCGTAAAGAAACAACAACCAAACGGAATGTCACACAGAGGGGGGGGGGTCACTCATCCTCCCGTCCGCGTTTTCGTCCTCCTCCTCGACGGCGGTGCTAGCAGCACCGCAACGACTCGGCCAACAAGTGTTCCTCAATTTGGGGTGGCAGGCCGGCTTGCTGGCCCTGTGGCTCACCTAGGTCCTACCCTTCGGGGAGGGTAACGACTAGTGGAAGGTAGCCCAAGCGGCTCCATGGGAGGGCGAGCATGGAAGAGACCTAGTCCCGACCAGCTCGTCCCTCTCAGCCGCCGTACTCCATTGGAGAGTATGGAGGACAGGGGTGCTTGCACTCCGATCGGCCCCCGCCCTCGGTTCCTTTTCCTCTGTACATAGGCCTATGGACGATAAAAGGAGTTGTACCCAAAAATTGCGACTCTTCGGCCAACCCATTCTGGCCCAGAAATGGCCAATTCCCATGGATGTGTTGGATGGAAAATCGACTTTTTGAGGCGACCCTAAATGACCCCCGAGGGGCCTTGAACCACGCTTGAATCATTTTTCTGTGGTTGTGCCCGCTCATACAAACCCATGGGGAACCAAGTAGCACCAATTTCCGCCCCGTAGTGGTGTCCATTGCCCTCTACATGGGCCATTTCACAACATTTCGGTACCCTTGTATATTAAATTTTTCTTTGGCTTATTGTGGCCACTAGCCACTGTGCATCAAGGGTCCAATTGAATTTTTTTGCAGAGACCATTCCTTGTTTTGGGCAGCGTGATGAGGCGCCTACGGCACTTCCATTGCGCATGGTGGTCTGACCTAGGGGACGCAATTTGGGTCATTATCCCGAAGCAGAGGATTTCCAGTGTGCATTTCTAGTGATGCATCCATACAAGCATCCTTTTTATGTCTCATATGTACGATTTTTTTCATATCTGTTTGTCACATTCTCCCTTTTGGGCCTCATCCCTTCGTAGATGGAGCACATGTTGCCTGTCGGCAATGCGGTAAGGGCTATGTAGCCTCTTGATTGCCCTCCGCTTTGGAGTCTCCAAGATGGCGGGGTTTATTTATATGTACCCAATTTGAGTCCTTGGCCCCTTGACCTAGGGATACGGAGCCACCACCCACGGT
Organism: Eutreptiella sp. 'Long Island Sound 2002'; assembly: GCA_964036045.1. Lineage (NCBI taxonomy): Eukaryota > Euglenozoa > Euglenophyceae > Eutreptiales > Eutreptiaceae > Eutreptiella > Eutreptiella sp. 'Long Island Sound 2002'. The sequence goes on from OZ038391.1 coordinate 7,461,800, forward strand.
ACAAAGGGCCCTTTGATGCAGAGTATTCCATGGCCAACACAGTGCCCAAAACCAAACTAGTGTAAGGCCCTTTTCTGATTCCTCTGCATCCTCAAGCACAAATGTGGCTTCCACAACGCGCAATGACAGACTCGTACCGACTGATGTGATTTTCATTATCCTGTGTAGGAAGATTTTTCGATCCGCCTTGATTGTTTCTTGCATCATATCAACGTGCACAGATCTTTTGAATTTTTTTGGCTTCTAAGTCCATGGTGATTGCTTACATTGTGTGTGAGCTGACCCTTGGTAGAGCTAGAGGCTGCAAAATGTGTTCTTGTGCATTCTACCGTGAATAATCTGTCACATTATCCCAAATTTGACCCCTCCAAGGAGTACCAAATTGTCCATAAGACTGCCAAAGACACATTCCGCCTGCCGTAGTAACAATGGCAAAAAACTGTCTTGGTGCCCATCCCTCAAACCTCAGACAAGCCCCACAGATGCCTGACAAAACTCGCCAAGAGCTGCATGAGTGCGCTTAAGAGACTGAAAAACACTGTTTACCTAACAGCAGTGTCAAATCTACCAAGTCAATCTTGAGCTGCATCACTTGAAAATCGACTTTTCCAACACTGATTTTGTCGCAGTTATGGTCAACAAAATGCTCAGCTAACTGTTTTTGATTTTGGCCCTGTGCACCCTCAGCATGATTGCACGCAGATTTGTTTCTTGTTTTCGGGCAGGGTGTCAAGCCCACCACCTGCCTCCGTTTTCCAGCTTTCTGCTCAAACTCATCAATCTCTGAGATATGTTTTTTATTTTGAAGCATATCGACAATTGATGCCAACTCTGTGGGGCAAGTGGGAAATGCCCCACAGGCATTCCTGCAATTTACGGCCGAGACTCAAAAAAAATGGACCCCCGCCCCCCACCACCAAAAAAAACAACAACCTGGAATCCCAACCCAGCTTTTGAGACCGCAGAATGGCCATGTGGCTTGGCCCCGATGTGGGGAAACCAAGACTGTTTGGATGCGCCTTTTCAAGCTCTCAGCATTTGGCTGGCCAACAAAAGTGCCACAAATACCACTATCAAGACGATGATGTCTATACCTGTTGGTCCATGGAACACACTGCAGTTGGGGTTTTGGTGTTGTTTGTTGCGGCTGTTCAACAGGGCAAGACTTCTGATTTAACTGACCCTCTGGCCACCTATTGTGTGCTCATTGATTCATGTGGCTTAGGCCAGGGGGAAGTCAGCAACTGCTCCTTGGTGAATTTGCTGTTGGTTTTGGCTGGGCTTGGAACTGGGATTCGGGTCAACTACCCATTTTTTTTGTTTGCGTCTTTTCCACCCTGTGTGCGGGGGAGACCACATAAAATGCAAAAAAGGGGGGGGGGTCCAAAAATGTCCTAAGGTGCGGTCATAATTGTATCACTGGAGTGCTGGTGCCCCAGGCAGTTGTGGTTGCCACTGATCCACTATTGAACCCCAACCATTCTTGTGCCAAAGATACGAAGAAGCAACTCATGGATCCGAAGTTGCTGCGGAAGGATGTGCATACCTCGGCCATGACAAAGACTTCAGTCTCCAACATCCACACGAAGGCAGAGGTGTTCGAAGCGAGAACAGAGTACACTTTCGAGTTCCTGCAGGTTTATGCTCGCCATCCCACAACCAGTACTCATTTGGTTTTGGTCAGTTGTTTGCAGGCAAGGCGCCAAGGAGCCTCACCCACCCGAAAGAAGAGGGACACGGCCCGACCAGAACCGCAGCGAGCAGCCACATGCTGTGCTGCGCAGCATCAACCGTCAACAGTTTTGGGGCTCCAAGAAACTTGAACATGCACATTCAAAGAGACGCAGGCTGCTGGTTTCAATGTTGTGTGGGCCGTCAACCTGATACCTGATGGCTGGAGCCTGATTCTGCCTCTAGAAATAGGAGACGGGATTTGTGTGACACACCACATACATCTCAGTCACCTTCTCATAGGCAAATGCATTAATGGTCGCCGAAACCTTGGCGACCTTTAGCAATTGATTGGGCAAGCTTTGGCATTGGCGAGTTACTGGCCTGGCGTTTCCATTCAGCACACAAAGGAAACGGTGCTATGTGTTGCAGTTTGGCAAGAGGTGGTGCAAACCCTAGGAAAAACCAGGAAGACCAGGGTAAATCCGAAATGATGGGGATTGGGGGGCAAGAAACCGAGGGGACCATTTCATGTATCTTTTTCCATCATCCTCCAACCCATTCCAGCGTCCTCCCGCCTCTTCCATCGTCTTCTGTCCCCTTCCCTCATCTTCTGCCGCGGCTCATCACTTCCTCCTACATACAACCTCCTCCCAGTGAATTTTGTGGGAACCAGGCAAAACCAGGATAAAACCAGGAAAACCAAAAGAAAGCGTAAAAGAACGGGGGCTGCTCAAAGCAGTTTCCATATGGTTTGGCGTGTTCTTTTCTTTGTGGCATGAGTTTGGTTTTCCTTGGCGATTGAGGTTGCTGTCGCATGCAATTATGGATGCCTGTGGGCATCTGTCTGCACTCCCATATTGGGTGTGGCTGATTGTCCATGCAGGTTTATTCTATCCTTCATTATTTGCATTCTCCCTCCTGTCCATCATAGTGCATTTCATTCCAAGGTGGGACCGGTCCCACTTTCGAGCGGGACCGGTCACACCTAGTCCTATCCCAAGGTGGGACGGTCCTATTTTCGGCTGGGACCCGTCCCACCTGGTCCCACTCGCAATGGGGACCAGTCCCCCTTTTGGGTGGACCACCTGGCCCACCCAAAATTGGCCATCGCAAGGGGGGACCTGTACTCTGCTGTCTGTTGTACACAACCAGTTATCTGCTGTGGCATGTCATAAGTGGGTGCCCAGCACAATGACACCAATTTCACCAATGCCCAGTACCCTGTAGAGTGGGGGGATGTTCAGCCAGCACTGTGATTGAGGGGGGGGGGGGGGGGCTTCTGGAACCCAACAGTGGTTGGACGGCAATACCAATTAGCCAGTAATGCCCAGAAAGTTCCTGCCTACATCAAGGAACTGCCATGCTCCTTTTTGGGGAGGGTCTTGACACATTTTGAACAAAGTTCTGGGCTGGGGTCGCACCCAGGCTACTATACCTTGGGAAGGTATGAACAAGAGGCAGGGGAGTGTTCTATGCTCTTGGTATTTTCTCTTATGCCTGGGCCAATGGCAAGCATTTGACAGCATTTCATTGGCACCATGCCATGGAATATTCCAAAATGTAAGGCGTTTCAGTACCTGTTTCTCAGTGGTCATTTTTGGGATGCCATCTTTGGATAATGCGGTACATGTGTGTCCCTAGATCCCAGGGCCTTGGAATTTGTGAAAATTCAAAACCAAATGCAACGATAGAAATATTGCTGGGCGTATTTCCTCGGCAACATGATTCTCGGCAGTCCCACTCCACATTGGCAGGTCACAATGCTCCAATGAGCTTAATATGGGGATTGCAGTGCATGTCCACCCACAGCACTCCCACATTGCCACCCAAATCTGACATGGCTTGTTTTGTGCAGGTGTTGACTGCCTGTTTTGCGGCTTTTGCCCATGGGGCAAATGATGTGGCAAACAGTATTGCTCCGTTGGCCGCCAACATCGCCATCTACAACGCGAATGCACTCCCCAAGAAGTCTGCGGTGTGTATGTGGGAGCCCCTTAAGGGCAACGTACACACAGGACAAGCTGTAGGCAGAATTGGGCACCGGCGGGCGATGGGGGACATGACTAGAATTCTTATCGTTTGGTATGCCATAGATTGGAGGTTCCTACCTCATCCTTCTACTTTATCGCCGTGACCTCGCTTTTGCTTGTGGATGCTGCGGTATTGCATGACAGTTACATGATCATTAGCCCAGGCGGATGCCTTTGTCTGCATCGAGTACGTTGGCAGTACGGTTTACTGGTATCTAGAGCCCTGTGCGATTGGGTTCTCTGAGTTCGGTCACCATCCCCCTTACCAGGCAGCCCTTTTGAGGGTTCACCATACTCTTGGTTCCTTTCTGCGAGGTGCTTGTCTCTCAAATGGCGTCCCGCATTGGGTTCACCGCCACCTACGGATGGCGGCACCTTGTTGCACAACCCTTCCGATGGGTGCACTATCACCTTGCGATGGTAATGGACCGTTGCCTCGCCTCACCTCATCGGTATGGGCTTTTGTTCTCGTTCTGATTCAAATGTACACAATGTAGCATGCATGGCCTACAAATAATGGGCAGTTAGCAGAAAGGAATTGCCCCTGTACATACACATGTGCAGATGGAGACGCACACATGTACACACACAGACACACACAGGTGCACACACAACACACACAGCAGGGGATCGTTGCACTGCATAGTTTTTGGAATGTATTTCCTGGAAAAGCCTGCCAGTTTTCCCGACCACTGTCCAAACAACACCCCCCCCCCCCAAAAAAAAGAAAGATCAACAGACCGAAAGGCAGATGGAGACTGTAAGTGATGGTGCACTCAGCATAAATTTCCTTCCCCTCTGATCATGTAATTCGAAGCAAGCACAGGTGCTGGTTTGCTAGACTGCCCAGACAGCAAGAGGCTGTTGGTAGATGCTTGCTTTCCATGTAAGTGAGGAAAGCACCCAGCCTCCAATATGCTCTCTTCACTTACATGTTTTGTTGGCCTGACGTGGTGTTCTGACGACCAGTATTCATGGAGTGCTGATGATGCCGTACAGTGCCATGGATCTGAGATCATCCACTATGTGTTTGCGGTTTCCTCTGGGTTCATAGTGCATGTGTGTGTGTGTGTGTGTGTGTGTGTGTGTGTGTGTGTGTGTGTGTGTGTGTGTGTGTGTGTGTGTGTGTGTGTGTGTGTGTGTGTGTGTGTGTGTGTGTGTGTGTGTGTGTGTGTGTGTGTGTGTGTGTGTGTGTGTGTGTGTGTGTGTGTGTGTGTGTGTGTGTGTGTGTGTGTGTGTGTGTGTGTGTGTGTGTGTGTGTGTGTGTGTGTGTGTGTGTGTGTGTGTGTGTGTGTGTGTGTGTGTGTGTGTGTGTGTGTGTGTGTGTGTGTGTGTGTGTGTGTGTGTGTGTGTGTGTGTGTGTGTGTGTGTGTGTGTGTGTGTGTGTGTGTGTGTGTGTGTGTGTGTGTGTGTGTGTGTGTGTGTGTGTGTGTGTGTGTGTGTGTGTGTGTGTGTGTGTGTGTGTGTGTGTGTGTGTGTGTGTGTGTGTGTGTGTGTGTGTGTGTGTGTGTGTGTGTGTGTGTGTGTGTGTGTGTGATGCACTGTCCAGGTTGTACATGTGTACGGGGGTGCACGTATGTGAGATGCAACGCATAGAGTCAGGACTAAAGGCTAAGGGAGTTTGTCCTAGCTGTCCCCCTTTGTGAGTTGTGAAGACCATGCACCCATTTGCGCCTTGTCACTCGTAATGTATTCTTTGTCTGCCGATGGCCTACTGAAGTTTGTGCACTCAGCCTAAGCCTTGGGCAGTTGTGTGCATCAGTGCATGTATGTTTGGGGGTGGGGCATGCATGTCTTGGTGTGCATGTATGTGTCTCTGTGCACGCGGTCGCACAGCCCATTTGCCAGCTGATTGTCTGCCAATTGTCAGGCAGGAAAGGCTATAGATAATAGTAGACCCAGTCTACTTCGTTGATTCGAGCAAGATTTGCATGTGGTGCAGGTTTCCGCCTGTTATCCTTCTACAAGCAGGCTGTTCCCTCCAACAATGTCTTTGCAGATTCCGCTGTGGGTTCTGGCCATGGGAGGCGTAGGGATTGTTGTGGGTCTCATTTGTTACGGATGGCGCATCATTCAAACCATTGGAGTGGAGCTGGTGAAGATCACTCCTTCCAGAGGCTTTGCTATTGAGCTGTCGTCCGCCACCACGGTGATCATGTGCTCCATCTTGGCCCTGCCCGTGTCCACCACCCACGCCCAGGTGTGCTACGCTGGGTGGAGGTGGGGCCTGGGCGGGAGCAGGCATAGGCATGTGGTTGGGCGAGTGCAGGGGTACCAGGCATGAGCTATTTCCCCCCAGGATAGCCCGAGGTTTTGGGAGGAGACTGGCTCTTACTGGATAGCAGTGGGCGGCGAATAGACGGTAGTTGCGAGCCGACCAACAGCCCCACGGTTCTTTTTTGAGGCAGTGGATTGTCAGCAGCTTGGAGCAGGACAAACGGTGGATTGTCAGCAGCTGCTGTAAGCAGATAGCGTGTTGATCGATTTGTTCCACCCTGACCTTGGGTGGGGCTTGCGGTTTGAAGGGGTGCTCTGGGCTCTTCGCTCGACGTCTCTCTCAGGTTGGTTCCACATGCGGCGTCGGCATCTGCGAAGGCCGTTACGACTCCATCAACTGGATTCTTATGGTCAAGGTCTTTCTTGGTTGGGTAGTTACTGTATTTGCTGTTGGCCTCCTGTCCGCCGCTTTGTTCTCTCTCTGTGTGTATTCGCCGTACATAGAACGTTGACGCCTGTGTCACGGGACCTTGAGCGCACACCCGTCTGCAACCTCTTTCGTTCTTCCAATTGCGCCCGGAGACGCAATGCTGTAATACACGCTCTCAGCCACCAGCGTCTGAGGGGTGTCCGCACTTGCGCGCTGCTATGCTAAAGCTCCCAATCCAAAGGATTGTCTACTGCCCCAAAGTCTACACTCTGTCATCTCCACTGTCTGCCTTCATGACCAATCCCTGTAATTCCACTCTCTGTTCCACTCTCTGAGCCCCCATCTGTTTCAAGGAGCCCACAGGAAACAGGACAATGCTGCAAAGAACCAGCTCCCCTTGTGCTTACTTTGGGCCATATGACCAGAGGAGAAGGAAATTTATGCTGAGTGCACCATCATTTACACATCTCCATTTGCCACTGTTCAGCAAACTGTTGCAAAGCAGACTGTTGTAAAGTGTCGGTGCTCTGTCAGTAGAAATGGAAAGGGGCAGGCACCTCTTACTGTCAGTGCAACCTCCCTTTCAACCACCCATACACTGACATGGATTCGTGTAGGAGCAATATCACAGTCTATGTCTCAATGTCTGTGCTGATGCCGGTTTTCTTGGCCGTGTGCTGCTGCCAACTCCTTCGTTTTTTGTGCTGTGTCTGTTTCTTTGCTCTCTGTGCTGCAGCTGATGTCTTTGTCTGATTGCCCTACTCTATTTTTCATTTTTCGATCTCTGTGTTTCAAACAACAGCCACGCGAAGGAGTATGATATAGAACAGCCGTCAAGAGCCTAGAGGACACGAGTATGACATAGTATAGCCATTCAAGGGCCTGGAGGACAGGACGGGGAAATATTTTTTTTAGATGCGAAAAATATTTTTTTAAGAGGCATTTAAAAAATAAACCCTCAAAAAAATAAATTTAGATTTAAAATTTTAATACAAGATGTCAAAAAAAAAAAGGTGTCGAAAGTGATGACCATTTTAGCGCTGCAAATTTTTCAAAAAAATAACCCTAAAGATAACGTTATAGGAGCAGACTTTGGGGTCTAAAAAAAATACAATTTCTAAAAAAAACGGGTAACATTAACCCCACATCCCTGCCCTCCCCTTGCAGGCAACATGCAATAGAAACCACTGATTCACACTGTTCGCTGCATGTAGGGAAAGCATGACACCGGTGCCAACAAGATTGCCTGATGGCTGAGCACTTTCTGAACGGGGAGGGGGGGTCAAAATTAGAGTGGCTACATAACCTTTGCCGTCACAAGGTCCCCGCACATGCCACATCCCACAAGTACCCAGGGAATCGTCACCATGATATTTGTTTGACGCTTTCTAAAATTTTTGCGGGATTCGCGCTAAAAAGAATACTCCAAGCAGAAAAAAAATCTCGGGAATTTTTTTCAAGCTCAGAATATTTTTTTCGGGCAGAATGTTTTTTTAGTGCGGATTATTTTTTTTGTTCAAAAAATAAAATGCCTCCAAAAATAATCCGCATCTAAAAAAAAATTCAGGACCCAGCAGGATACAAGTATGACGTAGAACAGCCATCAAGGTCCAAGAGGACACGAGCATTGTTGGCAGCATGACATAGCACAGCTAGCAAAGACCTAGAGGAGATGGGTATGACATGGAATTGGTTGCTTTGACCCTTTCCAATCACATCTCTTGTTCAAGTTGCCAATACTGAAGGGCACTTTTCCCATAAGTTACAGAATAAGAACGCTTGTACAAAGCCACTTTTGTATCAGAACGTCGTTATGCTATTATGCAGGGTGCAAAGGAGCAAACAAAACGTACCAAAGAAACCACCAACTCAGGCCGTCAACATGACGCTTTCTATGCGGCAATGGGCCTGTGGAGATTTTCTTTCATCAGTTGCAGGTGGTATGGAAAGTCAGTAGCCTAACCAGCTCGGCGATTTGACATTCATTGTCCAACCATTCCGAATAACCCGGGGATGGTTCACATCACGGTTCCAACCACAAATCACCAAAGATTGGCCAACGCAAAGCACCCTATCAACAACACAAGGCTAACAGCTAGATGAACCATGGACGAAAATTAGTTAACGGTTCAGGAACATTGGTATAGGGTAATATCGTCAGGCTCCCCAAAGGACCTGTGCACCTGTGCAACTGCACCTGTGCAAAAGTTTATAGTGTTTTCAGCACTGTGTTTTGCTTCTCCTGCTGCTTGTTGTTGCTGTAGGGTGTCCTGCTGCTGGTTTTGGATGATGAAAAGCTTTTGTTTGTTGAAATACAGTAAAGCCAACTCAATCCAGGATAGCCCAAGCCAATAGTATGCAAGGAGAAGGTAATTCAGGATCAAAGCATGAAGGGCTGCAGTGTAAACAGTGAAAGATGATTAGATATTCACAGAAACTGCAACTCAGGATACAAATGAATGCATATTCACAGAGATAGCTGAAATGTTTTGGGAAAAGAGTTAGAAAACTGCCTCAGGATCACTCTCTCTTCATAGTGCCATCTTAGGAGATGTGCACTCTTTGTTTTGGGTCCCATATGTGCTGAGGTGGCATGGTATGTGGCGATGAGGTCACTGCCATGTCACATGGGATCTTCCTACTTAGTTAGGCTGACCAGGAATTGAACCCAGGACCTCTCAAAAAGAGGTGCCTAACCCCCTATGGTGCATACCACTAGGGCAGATAAGTATTCATGGAAAAACATAGATAAATTCATAGGCTCTACCTTAGGTATGTCAGTGCTCAGTCAACTCAGGAAAAGATGTTTTACTTCTGATTGAAAGGGGATTAAGGGGTCCACTCCATATCCTGATTGGGTGTTTGGTTCCATAGGTCAAAATGTGTTCTCACCACTTTTGGCTGGACCAATACTAAGATAAAAATGCATGGATGCTCAGTGCATCTCTAATACAACTAGAGTATGTCCCAAAGCAATGGAAAAGCACTCTTTCTTACTCCCCCCTTGTGCTGTGGTGGCCACCACTGTCGCATTTTAGGAAAAAGGGAATTTTTTTGGCCTTTCCTTGGTTTCCACATCTACTTTAAAATACCTACAGTCTCCCTCACACTGAAAAATGGGCGCTCACCATGGCTGGCGTCCTTTTGCTGCTCTGATTGTACAGTTTCCTACAGAAGACTCAGCGCTCTTGGCGCTGCCGGGGCTCCTGTGGCTTGGTCGGGTTAGATTGGGAGCATGCCAAACATGTGCATATGCATCCCTTCCTCCAAGACGCAGCGTCGACACAACCCAAACGCAAGACACATTATACACACTCGCATGGGTTCTCGTAAACCTTCTGGCGACCTGTGACCTGTCTTAGGGCGTAGGGAGTCGAAAAGAAATTAATTTGCCCCTTGGTGGGGTCTTGGTTCTGCTCAGTCTCTCCAGGCACCTGCGTTTCGGCCCGAACACGGCCTACTCAGCGAGGCTGCGCGTGGGTATCTGCAGAGGCAGGAATGGGAGAATTATGGACGAATCCACGCAAAAACGAAGCGACGACACCAAAATCCGTCAAATGACGGCGTAGAATTTTTCTGAAACGACACACCTGAGTAGAATCCAATTGTGCATCAAAGGCACATTTTTATAGAAATTATAGTCATCTCTGGATTTTTTAAGTCCAGAAATTCATACGCATAAAATGGCGGCGCGCAGGAGCGGCTCCTAGCGAAGCGCCGGAAAATGGAAAAATAATGGAATTATAAACGTATGTATCACGTAGTCTTGAAAATGACGAGACACACATTAATAAACAAACATACAGATTCCACCCACACTAATAGAAGCTTCAAAAATTCAAGAATTCGAAAATCAATTGAAAAGACTTCAATGAATCAGGTATAAACTACAGGTATGCTCGTCTTGCATGCCGCATACACATTGCTCGTCTCGTGTCTCCGTGAACGAGTCGTGTAGCAGCGTTAACAACGATAACCACGATAGGACGCGGTAGAGGGATTGATTAGAAAGATTGCAGATGATTAGCGGTCAGATCAGGGTGATTAGTCATACACACAAGTGCATAGCAACGTTCTTCGCGTGCGCCCCTTTTGTTTTCTCTCCTTGCTTCACTTCCCAGCGGTAGGTAAGGTAGGTACGCCCAGGCGGGGCCACCCCCTGGTGGAGTCAAGATTGTTGTGGAGATGGGCAGGTTTGCCCAACGTGATTGTGCATAGTCGTGCATGCACACACGCATTAAAGGGTAGGCCACGCGAAGTGCGCACGGTAAACCTTGTTTAGGCTACCCAGGGGCTCCTCGGTACGTTCTTTAAGAGAACCTGAGGAGTCCCTTAACGCTTGCTTGCTTGATAAGGGTAGCTGCTCCATGCAGCGTGTTTGCGGACAGTGTATTATACGGCACACTGAGAAGGGTATAATACCTGGAGTGTGCCTTGGTTCCTCCGCCGCAAACGCCCTTTCATTTGCCTTTGTTTTACAGGTGGGCAGGTAGGGTGAGTGGTGCAGCAGCATTTTTTTATGCCCTGCTAAACAGGGGCGCAGATCACACAAACAAGTAACTCCGCTCCGCCTGTGGCAGAGCAGGGAGTCCGACTTCATCGACATCTGCGCCTTGCACACGAGAGCACTCCTTCCCTCCAAGCCCTTGCAGGGGAAACGCGTTGTGGCGTCCCCTGTGAGGCCACAATTGCTTAGCAGCGCTGTGTTCCCTTGTCATTTCACAGGTGGGTCGCTAGGACCCTCGAGAACTTCCTCTTCGCAACGCCAAGTAGAGTGTGCGTGTAGGAGTGGTAGTCCTGCGTGGGGGCTAGAGCCAGTTGCCCAGTGCTCGCCCACCAGGATGGTGCCACTGTAGGGTGTGTAGGACCTGTAGGGGGCGTGTCACTGTCCCACCCTTTTCCTGCAATTTTAGCTGGGTTGGTGGGCTGTGACAGTGGGTTAGGTTAGTGTTTTGGCCACATAGCAAACAGGCGTTTTGCATGCCTTCATAGCTTTTGGCCACCCCTCCCTTTAGTAGACAGGTAGGTAGGGAAAACAATACCTGGATTAACACTCTGGGTATTCCCCAAGGTTTTGCGCCAGCACAGAAATTGGGCGCATAGGGGAGGGGAGACCCGGGGCGTACCCCGTGGCATCAATAAGCCAACCCTCCAGGTTCAGCAAGGGCGCAGACTTGGGTATAATTAGGACACCACTTCTGCGGCTTGCTCTCAGGACCTTAGGACTAGCACACTCACACATACGCTTTGGCAGGTAAGGGTAAGGTTCAGTCCCTAGCTTTATTCTTGGAGGCAAGCGTCTCGGCGAGCCTCAACAACTCACCAAGGTTGTTCTGGGACAAGTAGTCAACCAGAACTGAGTTTAGGCGTCCCTCAGGTAGAACAAATGCAGAGAAGGGCTCCCAGGTGGCCTCTTCGACTCCAAACCCTTCCCAGAGGGTGAGGAAGCGCCAACCCTGGCGATAGCGGTGGCGTAGGACAGACTTCACCAGGTAGAAGCCCTCCTTAGCCATCTCCTCGGCGTTCATGTCGGGGAGTTCACCTTCAACTTCCATAGGGCTGGCAGCCCCTTGTAGGTCCAGAGCGGCGATTTCCTCGTCGTTCAGCTCCCACTCCTCCCCACAGAGGTCTTCAGGATCATGGTAGCGCTTCAGGTGTTGAGCGGCGCACACCAGGGTCCCCCCTAGACGGGGAGAACACCGCACGGTGATACGGTGTCCATCCACAGATAGGATCTTGTACGGCCCGAAGTATGGGTCATCGCTGGTAGAGCGTGGCCAGGCGGGTAGTCGACTGTGGTGCACCAGCACCCAGTCCCCTTCTTGGTAGGTGGCCGGTACACGGTGTTTGTTCTTCTTGTTCCACTGACGCTCCCTCACTCTCTGGAGCATAGCCTTGGCCTTGTCCACCTTCGCTTGTTGCTCTTGGACCCATTCACCCACAGAAGAATGGGTGTCCTCTGGATAGGGGGCATGTAGGAACCATGCCGGGCGCCCCATGAATAGCTCATGTGGCGAGTAGCCAGTAGCTGAACTCTCTTGGGAGTTCATCATCAAGGATATGACGGGGAGTAGTCTCACCCAGTCTCTGGTGCGTTCAGTTTTGCACCATATCCTGACGTTCTCCTTCAGGACACGAATCTGTCGCTCACATAGGGGGTTGCTCGTGTGAGAGTAGGGAATCCCCGTAGACACCTGGACATTGAGGGACCTCAGGACCCTCTTGTACCAGCCAGTATCTGAGCGTACTCGTACGTCCTCATCGGAGTTGATCTCCTTGGGCGCCCCATAGACACAAAACCACTCCTCCAGGAGTATCTTGATAGTCTCCTCTCCGGTAATGTGCTTGGTACATGGGAACACCCTGGTAAACCTGGTCAACCCACAGGTTACCACGAGGGCGAAGTCATAGCCCCCGAACTTCGGCATCTCCGTGTAGTCCACGTATAGAACACTGTTAGCACAGTGAGGGATGGGCAGGGTCGAGTAGAGACCTCTGTCCCTGATATCCCCTGGTTTACAGGACCTGCACGGGCACTTGTCCACGATAGGCAGGAGCGTCTTCCGCAGCTGGTCGTCAGTCCACGTAGTGTGGAACCACTGCTTGAACAGCCTCGGGGTACGGTCAGCACCCACATGACCACTGGACTCATGGGTCCACTTCAGCAGCGCTGGGACTCGGTCACTAGGCACCACGATGCGGTCCTCGTGCCAGAGGTAGCTCTTGTCCCGCTTCCACTGGTCTTGGTTGACCAGGAGGGGTTCAAGGCGTTTCTCCAGGCGCCGGTAGATATCCCCAAACTCCTGTAGGTACTCCGATTGTTGGGGTCCATCCAGGGGGCGTATCATGGTCATGTTCAGGTCCAGGTGTACGTCCATACGGCTGAACGCTTCCTTAGCCAGCGCTTCAGACCGGGCACCAATCAGGGCGTCGAAGTTGTTGCGGCTGATGTAGTCGGCGCACTCGTTCTTCACTCCCTGGATATGGTGTACCGTCAGCCGTAGTTGACTGAGGTAGGTCCACCAGCGACCTAGCTTGGCCTTCTCAGGTGGGGGGCCCTTCTTGAAACTGCGGACCGGTTCTTGGTCGCATAGCCAGACCACAGGGTTACTCCCCAACAGTCGTGCTTGTGAGGATAGCACCAGCATACCCGCGAGCAGTTCCTGCTCATAGGTGGAGTAGTTCCCCCTGGCCTGGTTCCACTTCCAGTTCCAGCGGCCTAGAGGTACTAGGACCCACTTGTCGTCAGGGTAGCTGTGCTTGAGGGTTCCATCTCGGTTGAGACCTTCCGTCCCCCATTGGGAAATGGCCGAGTCGAACTCCTCCTTCTCTAGTGCTTGCCATTGGAACAACGTTCCACCACCGCCCACATTGCTGGCGTCGGTCACCAGGATAATCTCCCCTTGTGCCCTAGGCACGCCCAAGCACTTAGCGTTGGCTACCTTGTCTTTGAGCTCGTCAAACGCTTGTTGCTCTTGTGGGCCCCAGCGCCAAGTAGTACTCTTCTTGATCAAGTCAGTCAGTACCGCGCTGGTGTAGGTGAAGTTTTTGGTGTGGCGGCGATAGAAGTTGCACGCCCCAATGAAACTGCGTACATCATGAAGTCCTTTCTTGGGGTCTTCGTGTCGTACCTTGGCATCCATCAGGGGTTTGGCCTTAGAGGCCGCTGGGGTCCACCACCCATAGCCAACGTCAAACCCCAGGTACTGCATGGTCTCCTGCATGAACTCACACTTCTCCAGCTTGAGTCGTGTGTGGTTCTCCTGGCACACCGCAAAGAACTCACCCAAGAGGATTAGGTGATCCTCCTGGGTATTGGTCCCGAGGCATACATCGTCGATGTGAGCCTCCATCTGGGCTCCACGGGATATGAGCTCCTGCACCTTAGGTCTCCTTCGTAGGATGGACAAGATCTTGTTCATCAGCTCTTGGAACAGAGCGGGGGCGTTAGCCACGCCGAATGGCATGACCTTCCACTTGAATACCCTCCCCTGAGGGGTGATGAAGGCCAGTAGTTCCTGCGCGTTGGGCGTCAGGTCCACTTGCCAGAATCCACTTCGCTTGTCCATCTTGGTCTTGTAGCGACAGGAGGCTATCTTCTCCAGGGTAGACTCCATATTGGGAATGGACCCTGAGTGGTTCAGCGTCTTCTTGTTCAGCTCTCCATAGTCCACTACCAGCCGTTTGGCTGTAGACCCAGGTTTAGCCACCACGAAACAGGGGCTGCAGTGTAGGGGGTAGTCCCCATCCTTGTACTCCAGGACTAGGCCAGCGTCGATACATTCTTGTATCTGTCGCTCAATCTCGTCGGCCTGCTCTTTAGGAGCTGGATAGGGTCTCCTCCGGATCTTGTGACCCACGAACTCGGGTTTCAGCTTGAGGTCCATCTGTACCAGCTTGTCGCATGAGGCTGGAGGGGGTAGTTCTCCGAACACCTCCAGATAGGTCCTTATCAGCTTTTGTACCCGCGGGTCCAGTACCTTGATCTTGTCCTCCATGTCCTCGTCGGAGTGTAAGTTGCTTGCCCCTTGAATAGAAGTCGGGAGGTGGTCCTCCACCGACTCTTCGCCCGCGGTAGCATCCTTCAGCCCTTGGTAGGCATACAGAAGGTCTTGCTCAACCATCTCCGGTGGACGATGGCAACATAGGCACGCTTTAGGGGGTTCACATACACATTCCTCCGAGAGGTCGTCCTCATCTGGGGTCCTCACATGGGCACCCCATACGCTCTTCATGAGCTTGAGATCTACCTCCCTTTGCCAGGTGGTGATCTTCTGTTCGAGGATCTCCTTCAGTTGGGATAGGTCTCCCATACGTCCTTGCTTCATTGGCCACGAGCTGCGGGTAGGCTTCGCGTAGCATAGCTTTTTCGCCACCAACTTCCTCTTGGAATCCACATACTCCCTGAGCCTGGATCGAGGGTCCAGCTCTTCATCCACGGGGTCTTCCACCCTCATGGAGAGTAGGGGTTTTAGTGGGGCGACGTACTCGGCGTTCTCCACTTCTTCCACCGCAGTCTGCACGAAGAAGGCGTCGTGCTCAGTTTCGTCGTCTGAGTGGATAGAGCTAGGTAGCTCAGATAGTCCACACTCAGAGACTCCATCAGGAACAGGTACATGACAGGGAGAGTTGGGGGCGTTGGTGTCAGTCACGACGTACTCATCTCCTCCGGGTGTAGTTTCAACAGCATCTTGAGGTCGTAGACGATCCTTCAAGTCACCCAAGGCGAGTCCATCGCTTTCTCGTTGTATAGCCTGGACCAGAGTAGGGTCCAGGTCTTCCCAGGGGATGGTGGTAAGACTTCCGTCCACCACGCTGAGCATACTCCCCCATCCGGGCTTCCCAATGGGCGTCTTGCGTCCCAGAGGCACGTAGATGGCCTCATCAGGTAACCGCACAGAGCTGATAGTCAGCTTGTCAAGGAGGGTTCGCCAGTACTCGTTGCCCCCATGGGCTCCCCAATCGGGGGAACACAGGACCATACGGGAACGTTCCAAGGCCACCTTGGTCAGCACCTTCCCCAGTTCACTGAATCTGGGGTTCCCGTAGGCCATCCCGAAAGAGGGCCAGTAAAATTTGTAGCTGCAGTTCTTCCCCTTGCTGCAGTATAGGTCCAGTACATGCTGCTTGTCGCTGGCGAACAGTTCCACACTTAGGTCTTCTCGAGAGTAACCCAACTCCTTCAGACCTTGGTCTAGGACTTCCCCCAATAGTTGATAGTCCTCAGTTTTGGAGGCCGCCATCATGTTCGAGGGCTCCTCCTTCGATAGTCTCAGGTAACTCGAGGTATGTTCCGACTGCTCCAGTGGCACAGACTCTCTGCCACTGCCGTGGTCCACGTACAGGAGGTAGGGCGCTTGCAGCGTCAGGGATTGTATCTGGGAGTGCTGCACGAAGAAGTCAGTACCCAGTACAAAGTCGAAGGCATCAGTGTCCATCACATAGAACCGATGGGCGATAGTCCTGGAGCCCATCGGTACCTCCACTTCGCAGTCCCCGCAGCTGTGCACCACATGTCCATCCCCCATCCGTATAGCGGCGGTGGTCATGGTGTTCTTCAGGCTCCCACAAGGTAAAATTTTCTTGGCCACTATCGATATTGTGGCTCCAGTATCCAGTACCCCCAGGTATTCACGTCCCCCTAGTCGGATACGTACCCAAAACACCAGGTCTTGGGTGCCACCAGAGCGTCCCCGTCAGAATTCCGCGGGACAGGTCACCTCGAACCCCTTGTTCCGCAATTTGCGGGCCATCCTCATGAAACGGCTTCTCTTCTTGGCGTTGCCGTCGTCACCACCTTCATGCTCACGCTTGGCTCCTTGTTCTTGCTGGGCCTGCGTCTGCGAGCGTGTGGTAGGTCCAGACTGCCCTCCAGAGGGCTCGGAGTTCCCCCCTGGATTAGGGTTGGGGTTACCTCCGTTCTTGTCCTTGTTCTTGTTGTCGTTCTGGCGATTAGCGCCTCCTCCTCGTCCGCCTTGACCCTTGTCTTGACCACCTTGACCACGTCCTTTCGACTTGCCCTTGCCGGAGTCGTTGCCTTTGGCCTTGCCTCCACCTTTGCCTGAGCTTTTGCCAGGATCTTCCCCCTTAAGCTTCGCCGATAGGCGTTGCTTATGGTAGCACTCGTCCTCATAGTGCTTCCGCTTACCGCAGAATGCACACGTGATGGTGCAGCGGTAATGATCCGGCATCTTCACCTTGGCGCCGGTGATCTTTTCCTGCTGCTTCCCCTGGACAACAAAGCAGTCTCGCTGCTCGCAGTCGGAGGCATGCTGCACGTGGCCCTGTTCATCTCTGGCATCACACCAGAATAGCTCCTTCACGTTCTCCATTAGGCGGGCGTGGGCGTGTTTGGGGGTAGTCCCCTGCCCAGGTCGGGACCCTTGGTACCCTTTGCCTCCAGAACCTCCACCACCAGGACGGTAGTGGTTCAGGTGTTGGTCGCTCTCCTTCTCCAGCGCCATCTCCAGGAGCAGCACGCATAGATCCTCGTAGCGGAGGGATCTAGCCTTGCGCTCAGCCGTCAGACGGCACTCGTCCCATAGCTCACGGGGGAGCTTGGAGCACAACCAAAACAGCAGGTCGTCGCTGCTGTAGGAACCGGGCGTCAGTCGTCCAGCCCAGTGGTCCAGGTCCGCCAACAGCTCGGAGACCCTGCCGGGTTTGGGGTTGTTGGGCAGGACGGGCAGGTTCTGGATCTCGGCCCTGATGGAGAGGTCGGTCTCGTAGGTTGGGTACTGCCTCTCCAGGGCAACCAACACGTCGGCAAAGGTGGCGGAGTTGGTGACGATCTGCCTGACCTGCTTCTCCAGGTACTTCGTCTTGCAGCACTGCAGGAGCAGGTCGCACTTCACTCGCCCACTCGCGTGGGTTTGGCCGGTCAGTCGTAGGAACCGGCCAAAGTTCTCAGCGAACTCGCTGAGGTCCTTGCCTGTGAATTCAGGCAGGTTCACCACTATCTTGGAGGTGGCAATAGCCTTCGCCTCCTGAGCTCGGCGTCCTTCAAGGCGTCGGGTCTTCTTCTTCTTCTTCTTCTTCTTCTTACCCTTGGGGTCCTCGGGGTCCTCAGGGTCTTCGTCATCCGATGGCGAAGAAGAAGTCATCGAAGGCGGCCCATCATCGGAGGGGTCTCCGCCTAGATCACTGGAGCCATAAGGCTCCACGTCCACCATAGCCCTTAGGGCTGTCAGCCCCAGCTGGTCCAGCTCGGCCCTCGTCGAGTTCGTCACGTGACTTTAGGGCGGCTGGGCTGTCCTCGGGACGAATGGGCTTCTTGGTACTGCTGCAGGAGTCGGCATCGGTCGGCTCCTCAGGCTCCCCAGGGTATTCGTCAACCCTGCCGCCAGGTGGTTAGCCTGTACTCGGTGGGGTGACATTCCCACTGTCGTAGGTGACGCATGGGACGGGATCATCAGGGGCTGCAATTTCTCCCTGATCTCTTGCGTGAGGTCGCTCACGATTTGCGAAGTGGCTCCTCGGAGCACCTCATTGATCTCCGACCGCGTGAGGCACCTGTTGGAGGATCTTCCCGATCCTCTACTCCTGCCTCCCAGAGACTCTGGTCCTCTCCTCAACCCACTCAGGGGTGCATACCCAGGTGCACACCCAGGAGCATACCCAGGAACTTCCATGTAGGTTCCAGTGGCGTGGAGTGGATGGGGATGGTCAGCCGCATACCAACGCGGCGCAGAGCTGGAAGCCACCGGCTCACTGGCACTAGTTGCCTCAAGGAGCGCAGTGGTAGGTGGGCCCATGCCATAGGCGGGGTAGTGAGGCATGCCAGTAAAGCCTGTGCCCTCTGCCATAGGCTGGTTGGTTGTGGAAGTGGATGTAGCGGCGGCTGGGTGTGTGGTGGTTATGGGAGAGGGTGATGCTTGGAGGCCAGAAGCGCTTGGTGCGCCTTCGAAGGTAGGGACATCCGTCGGGTCTTGCCCTTGCTCCTCTCCTTCGTCTGCTCCTTCTCCAGCATCCTTCTCGCTCTCGTTTCCTCTCTTCCTCTTCACAGGCTGAGGCTGAGAGACCATTTCCTTCACCGACAGGGCCCCAAAGGCCGTCTGGAGGCCATCCAAGGAGTCCTCCGCCGTATCCATTGGCCCATGTAAGGGCTCCACCGAAGGTACAGCGTCAGGCGCCGGCCTTGCCGGTGTCTCTGGCGCTGGCGCTGTGTTCACCTCGGCGTCCACTCTTCCTGGATCCATCTTAATCCACCCTTCTGCTTATGTTTGCCTGCTCGGAGCACTGGTTGTACGGCGCGGGGTCGCTGCCGGTGCACAGAGACGTGCTGCCTCTTGCTACCAGAAAAGTTTATAGTGTTTTCAGCACTGTGTTTTGCTTCTCTTGCTGCTTGTTGTTGCTGTAGGGTGTCCTGCTGCTGGTTTTGGATGATGAAAAGCTTTTGTTTGTTGAAATACAGTAAAGCCAACTCAATCCAGGATAGCCCAAGCCAATAGTATGCAAGGAGAAGGTAATTCAGGATCAAAGCATGAAGGGCTGCAGTGTAAACAGTGAAAGATGATTAGATATTCACAGAAACTGCAACTCAGGATACAAATGAATGCATATTCACAGAGATAGCTGAAATGTTTTGGGAAAAGAGTTAGAAAACTGCCTCAGGATCACTCTCTCTTCATAGTGCCATCTTAGGAGATGTGCACTCTTTGTTTTGGGTCCCATATGTGCTGAGGTGGCATGGTATGTGGCGATGAGGTCACTGCCATGTCACATGGGATCTTCCTACTTAGTTAGGCTGACCAGGAATTGAACCCAGGACCTCTCAAAAAGAGGTGCCTAACCCCCTATGGTGCATACCACTAGGGCAGATAAGTATTCATGGAAAAACATAGATAAATTCATAGGCTCTACCTTAGGTATGTCAGTGCTCAGTCAACTCAGGAAAAGATGTTTTACTTCTGATTGAAAGGGGATTAAGGAGTCCACTCCATATCCTGATTGGGTGTTTGGTTCCATAGGTCAAAATGTGTTCTCACCACTTTTGGCTGGACCAATACTAAGATAAAAATGCATGGATGCTCAGTGCATCTCTAATACAACTAGAGTATGTCCCAAAGCAATGGAAAAGCACTTTTTCTTACTCAAAAATGATGTACCAACCAAGAAGACAAAAATTGATCCCGAGACGAAGCATCTTCGGCAGCCTTTATCTATACTTAAGAGTCAACTCGGCCCTTGCCTTTTTTTTTGCTAGCCCATATTCAAATTCTGTACCACTTTCAAAAACGGTATACGTCGCTTTCCAACTATAATGAAAACAAATAACCGAAAAAAAACGATTCAAGGACCGAGCAATTAGGATGGTCAACAATCATTCACACATAGCATTAAACTAAAGAAGGATAACATCAACATACAAGCATCGGCGCTCAAAAAGGTTTGCCGCCCGAAGCTAAATAATAAATGCATTTGTAGCCCTTCGTGCATGCCATGGGAACGATGCATACACCGATTGCTTTCATTTTTATGCTTGATACTATTCTAAATGTTTTTTGTTCGTATTTTGCTGCCCTTTGGGCATGGTTCAATCACTATGGTGTGGCCAAGGAGCTATATAGGACTTCATTGTGGAGCTACGTGTTAATGTTGGTGGTCATCTTCAGCACTTTACTGCGACACGGACATGATGCGCTCCTCTAAGATGCAAACCACACGATCGATGAATGCGAGACACTTTCTTGACACAGTCTCAAGCCACATATTTATGAATTATTCAGTAATATGTCTCTGCCACCAAAGAAAAATGCCTCTCTTGGGTAAACCGATGTGGTCGGTGGCTATGCATAGCGTTTAATAAATTGGAACTTCCAATCTATGTGAATAAAATGCCGGTTGCCAGCCTTGATGCGCGCTGCACGGGCCCATGCGATTGAAACCCCAAATTGACAAAGAAACGACCTAATAAGCATGAATCGGCTTTGGCTTGGGTTGTGATTTCCGCAGGGCTTCATTTGGCCTCGCAAACTTATTTACGCGCGTGAGGATTCTTTCGATTGTTTCTCATATCCATGTGCAACACACTACATGCCACACGACGACTTTCATTTAGCATACATTTGCTTTGATTCTCTTTTCAGTTAAGGTCCACTTGATGAAGATGCTGCGCCTGTTGAACACAACCGATGAATTGCTTTTACAAATATACCAATGGATTCAAAACGTAATTTCCATGACTAGCAAGTCCACCACAACACCTACAGTTGTGTCCACAAAGGATAGCCCTCGACCGCCGCTGATTTTCGACAGTCAAGAGAACACCAACACGATCAACCCAATCTGCACTAAAGATGATGAATACAAACTTGAATCCTGAGAATGGTACGGAGAAAGTAACTGCTACCACCGATGAACAACGACAAAGAAGTATCGACCAACCCGGCTGCATAGTGCTGTGAACCCGCTTCCGCATGTCTAGTTATCAACGACCAAATCGTCACATGAGAAGCTCCCGGAGCACAACAAACACACAGGAGGCATCCTTTGGGCCGACCTTGCCGATTATGACCTAGATTTACACGAGACCACATTGCCGAGTCCGCCTAAGGGAATGTTGGTACACATCGCAACCCAAAAGACTCCGTACATCTCTGGGAGATACGGTGAAACTAGGCATTCAAGCCCGTCACCTACTTCTCTCTTTTGAGACAAAGAGCACTAACTTCTAATTGATTACCACCACTATCTTCAAGTTCCAATGCGCTACCAATAGAAGTGTGTCTTGCTTCTTTATGAACAACCTTATCTTCCTACGCATCCGCACCATTGCCTTGCGCAACACGATCAGCAGTGCTTTTGGTTTCCAACACATCGCCACAAAGCTCAATGCAGCAACTCTGCACCCACCACATTGAGTACCCTCTTCGCTGCCTGATATGGGCACGCAAATTGACTGAGAAATCTTCGCCACTGCGAAAAGCCTGCTACCGAAAATCTTTGAGTTTTCCACCAATCAAAGCATTTTTGCTAACCGCAAGACTCTAGCAATGCGAGAACTCTTCTAACAACAGAGAGAGGACCCCGGCAAAGTTCACAAATGAGCATCAATTTCCGAGGTTTTTCAATTTGTGTTTGGCTATTCTAACGGTGGCCTCCACTGAGGATGCTTGCTGTGTATTGCATTCGTATCTATCTTCCTCCGTTCATTGAAGTCTTCTTATACACTTATACACTTATAACCGGTTTTACCAATTCATCGGAAAAACCGGTTATCGGCAATAATCGGAGGTAATTTTCAAAACAATTGGCACAACCGGTTATTTTGAAAACTGATTTAAACCAATTAATCGGAATGGTTTCAAATTTTTCGGGTTCTTTTCGGCAGTACATTTTGTCCAATTTTTGCACTAAACAGAGGCTTTGGTAGCAATAAGCGATGGCCCATGGTGAATTACAGCTTCTAACGTAGTTTTGATCACTGTGCCCCGACTTGTATAAGCTCTCTTCTACCGATGGCAAGATTTTGGTTAGTAAAGGGCAATTAATCGGAAAAACCGGTTATTTTGAAAACCATTAATCGGCGAAACCGGCTATTTTTGTAAAAATAATCGTTTCAAACCGGTTATTTTCAAAACTAACAGGTTCCAAACCTTATTATACACTCAACACAGCTAACAACATGTTTCAATGTACATTTGTTTTGTCCACCCTGCCTCCTTCCGTCTGGGATGCACCTTGACATGTGATGCAACGGGCTGGAATGTAGTTTAATTTTCTTGCTCATTGCCTTCAGCATTGACTAATTACTGCCCACGAAACAACGCACATACTTTGCTGCATTGCACTTACACGAACTCATGACACACAGCACATGCAAGATACTCAAAGCACATGACAGCCTAGCACACACCACTTTGGCAAACACCATGTATCCGGCCACATCACATTTTGCATATTCTTCAACCTTTTCAATTTTCTTTCATTTTGATGTGGAAATGCATCATGCAATTTGCTGACAGCATGTATTTTGCATTTTTGTAAACCACTATTGTTCATACCCACTAGCACACAAAATCATTCGTTCTGTAGAGTAGCAGCCTATAGCTGTACTTAGGCGACCAGTTCGGATGCATTGTATCATGTGTGAGAAAGCTTGGGAATTCGAAAACAAACATTGGAATGGATTTCATGTGCTGCTCCATGTGTGGCGGTAGGCTACCATGCGTGCTTCTTTTGCGGATGCCATAAAAACCGTCACCAAAAAGGTACCAACCAACTTGGATCATTCCATTCCGCATTGGAACAAACAGCAAAAACAACACCATAGTACAAATGTGTTATTCCTTAGTGTTCAATTGCCTTAACTATCTGATCCTTCATGGAAGAATGTTGATCAACGTGTACTAGGTGCACTGTTTGGGAGCCATTGAATAGCCCATTTCTACGCATTCGAAACAGTTGACGAGTCTTCAGTGCACTGCACTGCAGTGCTGGTTTAGACTGCTGGATAATTCCTTGATTTGTCCTACCCACCCAACTAGTATACAGTGGGATAACTTCAGCATTTTCTACCAACGTCATCTCACATTTTGTTCTAACACAGTTTTCCTCCCTTTGCTATCAAAACCAGAAAAACAAAAACTAGGATGCAAAATAGTTTAGAGTCTGCTGAACATGCGTGGAGACCTCTCTTCTCTCTGAACAGCATGTGGATCAGTGCACAAATACGCAGTGCAAAATTAGAAAAATAAAATGCCTCACAGTTGCACCAATCACTTATGGGTGCCCCACATGCACGTAATCTGCCTTCAATCTAACTGCATCCATGCGTTTTTCACTGCCTTCTGACCGCAAACTTGTGCCTCCCCACCATTGTGTTTTTTTCCCTTCTTGCCTCGAGAGAATGACCATTGGGCATCAGATGTGTATTCAGGGGCTTGCAGCAACTGAACTTGTCTGCATAACCATACACAACACTAAAACCCCCTGTAAATGAATGCGCCAACCACAAAAACCATCACTTGCCTTGAATGGCAACATCCCTTATTCTTTTGAATTTCAATAGCAATACTATGCCATCGCACAGAACAACTTTTGTTGACATAGATTGAAATGGCATGTGCATACAAAACATCTACAAATAAATGGCACTTGCAACCACACAAATATTCCTCATTGAAACACAACACTTCCAGCACTGCACGGGACAAAGCACGACGAAGCGATGGATACAACACCAGCGTCTTTTCCAAACAAAACAACACTTTTCTCCAGCGCACTCTCTACAAAGAAACATATGCCTGGCAATTTCAGTGCAAACACACCAAAACTGCAATAAATATTTTCACGAAACTTCAACTCTCCATAACCCACTTAACAGTGCCCCAAGCATGGGTTTTTCTGGTGACCCCTCTGTACACCTTAACCACAGTGAAATGTGATACATCATGTTTACCACAAATGTGATGTCATGGTCACCACAAACAGGGTACAAGAACTGTGAGTCAGCAGCGAGAAACATCTTCAATATTGAGGAAAACGTACAACCCTTGCATGGCACTATTTCACAATCAGCCCTTTGCAAGATTGCCCCTCGGTATCTACCTGCTGTGAGAAAGACTCCTGTTGTTGATTCACCTCAGAAAAAGGTCGAACAATACTGGGGTGAGCAAGCAAAATAGAATTCCTGCCCTTGGTCAGCACCTGCCAAATCCACAGGCACATCCCATTCAAGTAGTTGCGAAAACTTCGCTGTTTTTTGATGCGAGATTTGTGTGTCCAGGACCAAGAGCAAATATACACAGTGTTTGGGGCGGTATGTGCACCAGAATTGCAGCTCCACACTTCGACACACGCAGTGCAGCACAATTAAAAAAAGGCAAAAGCAATTTCTCAACGCTCGCACACACACGCAAAACTGTACACCCAAAAACAGTCACAACAACCGACAAATCGACTGCACCAACCGCCGGGCGCTGGGAGGGAGGGTTCAGAGCAGGTAGGTTTGCATACGTGGCGCCCTCCTTGCGCAAAATTTGTTCAGACGCCATCGTCTGTGTGCAGGGGTATGTGGGAGGGTGCAGCAAGCTTTGCAATATCCTGCAGGTTAAATGGCACCTGTATCAACATCATCTAACCTGTAGAACTGCAAAAGTGCTTTTGAAAAAAAAAGCAAGGTGTTCAGCCTTACAAATCGCAACGGTTCTCAATCTGGACTAGGGGAAAATGCGAGGTCAACTGAAATGCAAACTATCAGTCGAGTTACCAAACCACACACGCAAGAGTGTCCGAGCAAGCACACGCAACGTCTCGCACAACACGTTGCACGAGAACGGCGCCACAAGAAATCCCTCCATTCCCCGACAAGGGTGTCACGGATGGCTCGTCTCAAGTTTGTCAAGGCCCCTTCACTGAGCTTCCAACAACCAAAAAAGGGCTCAACAGAAGCTTGCAGCTCTTATTTGCCTTTCCCTTTGCCTTTCCCCGGAGGAGGAGCACCCTTGCCGGGAGGAGGGCCGCCCTTGCCCGGAGGGCCCCCTTTGCCTGGAGGGGCACCCTTACCGGGCGGACCGCCTTTGCCTGGAGGACCTCCCTTGCCGGGAGGACCACCTTTACCTGGAGGACCTCCCTTGCCCGGAGGTCCAACTCGCTTGCCCATCAAGTGTGGTGGTGGAGTCAGTGGTCCTTTACCTGCCACAACAATCTGCTTACCGTGCAGCTTGCCGTCGATAACACCGTCCTGGACGTCCAACTTCTGCGCTTCCTGTCGACGACGAGAGGGCTCGCAGTTGGAAGCAACAGAACACGTTGGTAGCCCAATTCTTGCACAACCAGTCACAGGTGGCATCTCGGAAAAAACGAGTGAGGACAAACCTGCATAGAAGGCACAGTGATTGAATTGGAGTCCAACTCTTGCTTCTTCTTTTCTTCAAACTCTTTGAACTTCTTCTCCTCCTCTTCGAAGCGCGCTCGTTCCAGTGCGAGGGTTTCCTGGTCAAGCTTCAGCTTAGCCTCTCTGTAACGACGAAAGCGAAATTCTAGTACTGGCTGCTAGATTGTTCGACGACTGCCAGATCTAGCTGAACGTGCATACCTTGTGAGGATATCCCGCTCGAAATGCGCCCTACTGCTTTCAAACAACAAACGGTCCCTCTCCAGCATGTCCCGTAAATCCCGGAACTCAGCGGCAAACGCCGCAGCTCCTTCGATCTCCCTCTGTGAGAAAGGAGCGGATGCTTCAACCCCTCCCTCACCGCTGAGCAACTGCCTGCGGCTGTTGTCGTGTTCAAAAGAGTCCCGTGTGCACCAAATTATAAACAACCTTGATAATAGTTGAGGTAGTGGTGGTTTCCTGTGGCGGCGTCGCTTTCGCCACGTGCATAGCGGCAGTAGCAGTGGTGGGCAAGCCACAATCGATGACGTTTACGGCTGAACTTCCCATGAGTGGTACAGAGGAAACCTGCGCAACGAAACAGCAAACAGGACCGAACAAATGCAGCAACGAACAGCAACACTGTGGCAACGGTACACACCACGCTTACGTCAGCTGGGGTTGCGGCAATAAAAGAGTTGGTGTGGGAGGCGGAGGCTGTGCCGACGAATGACTGCTGTGCGTACGGAGCTGACGAAGCGATCACGCTGCTGCCAGACAGCCCAATCGTCGAGCCAGGGACAGCTGTGAGAAGCGAGACAGGATGGTGAGCCCATAATTTCTGGGTGGCAACCCTGCATCCTCGAGCGTCTGAGTCTGTCTGTTGCATGTCATGAACACAGAAGCTTGCGGCTTTCTCTGCACTGCAAGAGCCACACCTTCTGCAACGATTTGAGCCCCGAAATACTTTCCGTCCATGACTCCGTCGGCTGCGTCTAGGGCAGCGATACTGGAAGCAGCGACTTGCCCATATGGTTTCGCGCCATATGTGACCGCCGGTTGCCCGGACAGGAACTGCATAGTACTGAAAACGCACAAAACACAACAGTGCATGTCCGCTCAGTGCGTGACAGCAGAAGACTTGTAGCAGGCAGATGCATCGTCAACCCGTGGCAGAAAGGGAGCCAAACTGCTGATCAAGCTAATTTTTGCACCTGACGAAAACGGAAACGAAAACACCATACAAAATTTTGTGCAGTCATTCGCCCTCTGGCACGGTTAGAAGCAACACTGTAGCGAAGCAGTCCCTAACAAAGTGCTGAAAGCACTTTCGTCACAGTGTTGAACACTGCCACATCATTTCACGCAATTGTTGTCCAAAGTGCTAAAAGCACTTTCGTCACAGTGTTGAATACTGTCACATCCTTGCACGCAATTGTTGTTAACAACAGTAGCAACGAACATTCCGATAGCAAAAACTTTTAGCAAACAAATACAGAAAAAGGCAGTTGCGTGGCGTACGTGTGCCGCCCATCCCTCCACAAACTACAGTCTACACAAGCTTTGACTTGCGAATAGGCTGTAGAATGTTGCAAGCCTCAACCACCATGCCTCTTGCCATAAACAACCAAGATGAACTGAATTGCCCGAGGAGGTAGTCGTATGCGCGTTATTCTGCGTGCTGCCGTGCAGTTGTCGAAATTTTCCATCCGTGGAAACCAGAGGAAAATTTCCCATTACATCTTGAATGTTGAATGTCACCAATCATGTGGCTGACTGACTTTTCGCAAATATCTGCCGCCTTTGTGTGGTTGTTGCATAAAAGCTTCGAGTTTATGTCCCTCCGTCGTGCAACTTAAGGGGAACGCCGCCGACATATGCATGGGTTTAGCTGCAGGTTGCCACATGACATTCCCCTCACATGCTTATCATGGGGGAGGCACCATTTTGGGTAGCTTCCGGCCCTTGCCATCAACTTCAATCATTAGCTCCTTAATCGAAGCCAAGTGCCTTGTTGCTCCGGTGAGGAGCCGTGTCGTTTTCCGTTTCCGTGAGAGACGGAGTCGTCGTATAGCTTTGTGTCAACTATCATTCAAAAGGAAAACGTCATGGTTTCATTCTTTGTGGCAAAACAACACGCGAGATATGGAGCCTTTTGTCATTGCCTTGTAGGCCCCCTTCATGTGCCTTTACCATACGTGACGTAGCAAATCGGGGTCAACAAAGTCATGGAGGAGTCCTCGGAGGACAAAGCGTCCTTGGGGTCAATCGCCATCGCCCCCGAAACTCCGAAACAGCGGAGAGAAGATGCGACATCCAAGTCGAGCATTCAGGTTTGTTGCGGTCGGGGCAACAATGTCAATCGCACAATGAGAGGTGGAGGAAGTCCTGGTTGGTGTCCGCTATTGAACGGGGTATTTGTATAATGTCCCTCCTCGTTCCTCCGAATGCTTACCCGAACTACATGGCCTGGTTTAGACTTGAAACGGATCCAAAGCATGTATTGACCCACATTCCTGCCGAAGTTACTTGCCCATTACCTAAAAATTCACACTACCGGGCATTTCTTGATGACCAACCCCACACTGTTTGTGAGGGTTTCATTGAAAATGGTGTTAGGTCACCATTTGGCTATCATCCTACAAAGTGGTGTGAATAACGCGTGAAAAAAAGCGTGAAAAGGAACTCTTTTTTTCTAACACTAACTTGTATCTTTTTCACGCTGTTTTTCGCGCAAATTTGTATGTTTTTCAGTGACTTAGGCACGGAAGGGTGGCAATACGGGCGGATACACACCCTAATACCCCGAAATCAATAACTTGGGCACGGAAGGGTGGCAATACGGGTGAATACCCACCCTAAGAACCCCGATATCAATTATCGCAATTGGCAGTAAGCTTCCACCCTGTGGTTTTAGTAGCCGTGTACTAATTTTCCATCCGCGCTTATTGAGTCCGGAAACCCTAACCCTGCCATTGTAGACGTTTGCATTGCCTTGTTGTGCATCCTTGACATAGTGACAAGTGGTGCTCCCATCCACAGATCCTTAGGCACTCACTTGTGTTAATTGGACATGGGTCACCATGTTGGGTTCTAATATTATGAACATGCTGTATTCCACGATGGGGTGATCAAATGCTAATGCACCTATCATATCGAGTGTTAGGCATGCCACGAAGCCACAAATAAGTTGCATCGCCGGTTCACCTCAGCGAACCCGCTTGCTTTGTAGGCACTACAGCTTTGCCGCACTGCCGCACTTTGCAGTAGCACATGTCAACCCGACGTTGTTGATTTGTGCCGTTCAATACAATGGGTGCCACTCTCTCGTGCTCATGAACCCCTGCCTCCAAAGGCACCACACCTTGTGCCCGTGCTATCATGAGAGAGAAAGGTGTTGCCACTCTAAATATTGAGGTCCATTCTCACCTCACGTACAAATTCATTTTCAAGAGGCCCCTTGTCGGACTTTCACCAAGAATATTCGGACCCAAATCACCCAAACCTAGTTTTCGCACGTGCACTTCATTGAGAGTAGCACCACGATGGACACATGCCTCCGAAAATGGCCGCTTGACAATTATAAAATCAAGCCTATTTTGATTATTCGTGCAATTATGTCTCCATTTGCATGATTCAAGGGCTTTGCGATAGTTTGTATCACGAGGGGGCCGTATGGCTCGACACCCTCACGTTTTCTACACTTTTGCATGCAATCTTTTGCATCTTCTATGACGAGAGATGCATCTACATGATTGATTGTGCGGGTGCACCCCAACAAGTGGGATCGCTAAAGATGAGAAAACCATTTTACGTTTTTGCTATGGGAACACATAAATTTGTTTTCTTGTGGATCGACAACTTTCAACACTCGCGCCACCATGGAAGTCATTCGACCACGTGCGCTTTGCCAGATTTAGGTGTGGATCAAGAACTTTGGTGCCATTGGTGTGACACCCGTGCTCTCTTTGGTAATTGGGTTGGATTTTCAATGGGTGGCCGCAAGTTAGTGTTCGGGAGACCCACACAATAGTCAAATCGACAAATCAGCTATTTCTATTGAGTGCAGTGCTCGCTTGCTTTGTGTACCATGGTGGATTTGTATTGAAGATAAATTGCATGAAGCTTGCCCTTTGACATCGCTCCATATCACAACTATCTTCGCATAATGGGTGATCAAAAAGATTTGTTGCTTCCACCCATGTAAGTTGTTGTTGATTATTTCAAGTGTGCTACATAGGGCACGTGACAAACTAGTGCATGCCACACGACTTGTGCATAATACCTTCGGGACTAATTAAATGTAACCGATGTACCTGCCCATCAACTTGGGTTTTGCACAAAAACATGATGTCATTTGCACTAGGGGAGGTTTCTTTTGCACAATAGTGGTGCTTTTTGCTCTTGCACGCACGTGACACGGATGGTCCCGTGACGGCTTAGCAAGTTCCTCATACCCATACATTTGTATCCGCCCGTCAACCACACTAGTGCATATCTCACACTTGGGCCGGCATTTTGGTTGTCTTTTGCACAGAAACTATGCAAAATACACACCTTTGTGCACATATCACCCTTTTTGTCGCATTGGCCTCGTGAGCAATCCTCTCTTTCCTGTGGCTTGCCGACTAATAGCACAATCGCCTTCCTTCGGCGACAAATTTGACGCAAACATGGCATCATGGATTTGAAAGCATGTTGAGAGGGGTCGGATTTTTCTCACAATCTTTTTGCCATCGACTATTTCAAATTTGATGAAACTCTGGTGCATAACATGGTCAAACAACTAATTTCAAGCCCCAAGAACAAAAACAAATTGGTTTTGTAATGCATTTCCTGATGGGTACAATTTGAAAGGTGATGTGGAAAGACATGTGAATGATACCATGTTTTGCTACATCTTCTAGTTTTCCAAATTTCTTGCGAGAGAACCGTAAATGTTTACCCTTTTGCTTGAACATTACCCAAAGTTAGTGGTATGGATCACAACAATTGAGTGCCAAATGTGACCTAACTTGCAACTCACCTCCTATGTGATAGCCAAACGCATTTGAGGTTTTCTTAACAATGTGCGGAGTCGCCAAGGCGGGGTTGTAAGCCGCCACCCGACGCAACCAAATTAGACTCGACACAACAGAACGCAACGGAACCAGTAGGCCTTAACCCACCCAACCCAACCGAACCCAACGAGAACCAACCCAATTGACATGGGATGTACATGACGTGACGCAATCTTTTGCTTTGCAGGTTTACGTGCGAGTCCGGCCATTCAATGCGAGAGAGAAAGATGCACAAGCCCAGAGCGTGATCCGGATGGAAAACGACACCGCATGGCTTATGGACGCTAAGGGGCACGAGGTCAAGTTCAAGTACACGAGTTGTTTCTACTCGGCAGATCCTGAGGCAGAGAATTATGCCCGGCAAAAAGATGTTTACGACACTGTCGGGACTGTCATCCTTGACAACGTGTTTGAGGGCTACAATGCATGTCTCCTGGCGTATGGCCAAACAGGTGTGGCCAGGGTAGCATGCATGCCATGCGGCGGACATGATTGTAATCGCAATCAGCATTTGTAAGGGGCGACGGGGAGCGGCGATCGCCCCCCGATGTATGCATTGTTGGAGTGCAAGCAACATGCTAGTTTGATGGCAAAAAGGCTGCTTTGCTGCTTTGGATGCTCCCCATTGCAATTGTCCCGAAATATTGAGCTGAGGACTCGACGGCCGCAGGTGTTTTTTTTAGAATTGAACAACGTCGTGTGTTTGAATGTTTGGCTCTATTTGGGAGGGGCGTCTGTGTCCATGGGGGGGCGGGACGGAGAGACAAAGAACAACCGCTAACCTCCCTGATCGTGTGGAGCCCATGGCCCGCTGTCTTGGGCGAAGGCAAGCCTAGCATCGACAGATCAAAGTATCCCACAGTTCTGAGCAGGTTTTTGGCAGAATTTTTTTTAATGTACCTTTAGTCGGAGCAGTGTGGAGCGAAATGCGGCAGCTAGCAAGCAGCCCCTCACCCCCAAGCAGAAGGTGAGGGGGCGATATACGCGGGCGATGCAGGAACTTTCTTGGTTTCTTGGTATCTGGGTCAGCCCCTGCCACTCACGGCTTTAGCATTGGATTTGGGGGATATGCATGGTTTTATCTATGCCTATGTCTGGGGGGGGGGGGTTCGTCGTTCTACCCGGACTGGTGCCCCCGCACCCCCAGGAAAAGCCCTAACCAACCCCTCCGCACTCGGGTTGCACAGACCTTCGGCAGTACAGAACCGCCAAGGAACGCCCAGGCACCCCACCAACAGCCCTGTGTGATTGTATGGGTCACTCGCCCGTGGCCATAGTCTGCTGCGACAAAGACCGATGGATAACACTCAGAACCCCCAAGGCCATGTGTGATTTTCCTCCAATCAATTGACACTCCCGGATTCACGCGCATGGGAATCTACGCCAGCAGGGAGTCGACGCCACGGGGGCAGTCTGATGCGATGCATACTCTATACCCCCCCTCGATAGACACAAATGATCTCGAGCTAGGTTGCAGAAAAGGCGAAGCATTGGACCGCAGAATACCCGTGCCACGGATAGAAACCACGATACGGTACACGATGCCGGGGGCTTGATACCCGCCTTACCAAAAATGTAACCAGAGACCGGTTCATTTCCTGTGAAAAGTTCAACCAGGTGACCTGGGGTTTTCCCCTTGGCCACATATGGTTCAGGTACTTTGTTCCCTGAATAAACAGTGTATTGTGGGTAAATGTTAGTCAAAAAATGTTTCTGGCCAAAGTGTCATCACGGCTGCAACATCTCATTGGGTTCTCTGGGACAAATGTTCTGGGGAACACTGCTGCTGGGGAGATCTAGTGCACACTTTCAAGCCCCAAAAAAATTCGCGGGGGGGGGGGGGGGCTGTACATAGAAATTGGGAGACAATTTTGGCATAGTCTGGGGAAGCGAGAGTTTTTGGTGGTCTGCGTTTGAAAAATGCTACAAAGGCAATGTCAAAACCCATGTGCATGCCCGTCGCTGCTGTCGACTGGGTTGTTATAGAGGGGATTTCCACAGCCCCAACACACACAAAATATCCCTCTGGCATTTGTCACATTGCTAAAAACATCCGATGGGTATCCCATGGTTTGGCTGTGATTGGTTGGCTCCTCCTTCCTATCAGTGTTGGATGGCGCAATATGTATAAAGTGTAGTGTGTATGCACTAAGCAATGTCTAGCAAGGCCAAGTTGAGTTGAAGGATTTGTTGGCACTCAAGGTTAGGGTCAAGCCGTACCCTACCTTACTGGCACACAATTTGCACTGTGCCGAGACATTTGTTGCAGCAATTGCGAATGGAATGATGCCGTGCACGCTTAGTGCATCCACCCCCACTATCACTTGCGAAAGAGCTGACAACTGGCTGGCAGATTTCAGCTTCTCAAGTTGTCTATGGCAACCTTCCAATGCCATAAATGTAAAAATCAAGGGTCTGGAGAAACGCAACCTGTGTGAATCAGTTCATGTTTCCACAGTTGTGCATGTAAATTGCTATGTACTACCAGAAGAGGCTTTAATTAGGGCCTGAAAAAGTTGATATGGACAAATTTCGAAGCCCTCCCTCGTACCAAATATTTCCTTCAATTTTAAGGATTCTTTGTGCCATATTGTGTCACGGGGTGCCAGAAGGACGCTCACCCTTTTTTTTTACTATGCCATCCACTGGCTGATGTTCAAATTCAGGCAGATCCTGATGTAGCTTAGTTGGTGCTGAACAAAGGACAATGCTGTTGCTATACGCAATCCAATCCACCGATCCTTCTGCGTCGCCATTAATTCTCAACTTGACCACTTGGGAGATGCAATTTCGAGTTGTGTCTTTTGGTACAGTGCTTCAGCAACCCTGTGGTGATTCACCATACCATTGATCACTTCTGTGTTGTGCAGTCTTCGTGCCATCCACACAGGAAATACCAGGAACCATCCAGAGCCCACCAGGAAATAACAGCAACCATCCAAAGCCCACCAGGAAATAACAGCAACCATCCAGAGCCCACCAGGAAATAGCAGGAACCATCCAGAGCCCACCAGGAAATAACAGCAACCATCCAGAGCCCACCAGGAAATAACAGCAACCATCCAGAGCCCACCAGGAAATAACAGCAACCATCCAAAGCCCACCAGGAAATAACAGCAACCATCCAGAGCCCACCAGGAAATAACAGCAACCATCTAGAGCCCACCAGGAAATAGCAGGAACCATCCAGAGCCCACAAGGAAATAACAGCAACCATCCAGAGCCCACCAGATAACAGCAACCATCCAGAGCCCACCAGGAAATAACAGCAACCATCCAGAGCCCACCAGGAAATATCAGCAACCATCCAGAGCCCACAAGGAAATACCAGGAACCATCCAGAGCCCACCAGGAAATAACGGCAACCATCCAGAGCCCACCAGGAAATAACAGTAACCATCCAGAGCCCACCAGGAAATATCAGTACCCATCCAGAGCCGACCACAAAATAACAGTAACCATCCAGAGCCCACCAGGAAATAACAGCAACTATCCAGAGCCCATCCGGAAGCCACAATGAACATCCACTAGGAAGCAGCAGCAAGGGGCCTCATACCAAATTTTTCCTTCATTTCTAAGGAGCAATACCAATTTTTTACCCCTTTAATTTTGGTCATCCGAAAAAAAAACCTCTTAAATTAAAGCCCCTTCTGGTATGTGCTTTTAGCTTGTTGAAAAGTCACAAGCCACATGTGGCATAGTGTTATCGCAAACTGTCATTGCTAATTGTGAATGGGTACACAATGATATGTACACCACAGTAACCTCCCCCCCAAAAGCTAATTGTCCAAGCTATCAGGGGCTTCGCTAACATATTAATCTGGGACCTACTTAAAATCTGGATCCAATTTGAAGAAAGTCTGTTGTGATTTGATTGACCATCTTCCATCCAAATGGCACCCTTTTTCTTTGTGCTAATCTATAAACTTGCAGCACCGTAGACTTGACCCCAATCGCCGTTGTTAGCCTCTCCGCAGGCTACTAAGAATTTGACCAACAAATATATTGAGAGCTTTTTGCAGCAGCAACCAAAAGGCATATGTTGGGTCGGGTCGTGCCCATCATCTTAGAGCGCCAGTCCAACACGGCAGCAGCAGATCATGCTGTGGCATGTGTGGACTGAGCTCTGGGTGCACTGTATGTGCTATTGTCAGGGCCACAGGATAGAGTTAGCTGGAGTCATCAAAACGATGATTTAAATCGGTGAACACTCGGTTCATGCAGTTTTCAGTAACCAAATGCATTTCATATCGGTGATCACAAGAAGTTCGTGCACAATTGTTCGCCTGAAAGCGGAGTGGGTGCGTGCAAAATGCGCATGCCCACCCTACCTGTTGCCAATGATGTTGGGTGTGTGCGTATTCAATCAATGCAATCTCTGGTCTAGCCCTTGGCACAAAGGGTTGCATGCACCGACAAGTTGCACAGAATCAAGTCGCCACCCAGATGCTGTATGATGGATTGTCTGCTTTACATTCCCCTGGATGATCGCTGCCGCTCAGTGCCTGGTCTGTGTCACAGGTTCAGGAAAGACGTACACGATGATGGGAAAGCTTGAAGGGGAGCATGTGGGCTGCATCCCACGTCTGTGTGCACATTTGTTCGCACGTATTCAAGCAGTCCGAGCCCTCCGACCAACCACATTTAAAGTGGAAGCCAGTTATCTTGAGATCTACAATGAGAAGGTGCGCACGTGCATCTGTGCCTCTGCCCTCTTCAGAATGCCCATGCGTCACTGTACCAGGACCAGACATGCATGAATTGAACAGATCCATCTCTGCTTGTGGCTTAGCCCCCTCGTTGTGTCCAGTATTTGACCATCGGATGGAGCATTCTTTATTTGTTCCAACTGGACAGGTGCTCAATACGTGTGCCAATGGAGAGTGTGTCTCTGCGACACTCAAGGGCCCTTCAAAACGTGGTGATGATTTGGCAGTCATCGAGTACTGAAGGAAACCACGCCCCCTCCTGCCAAAGTTGCGGGTGTTGTGCAATGTTTTTTTGTGCTTTTGAATAAGGGACAACAGACATGCTATGGCTGGCAGTTGCCATCGTATTGTTTGTGTTTTTGTGTGCCATACCCAAGCTTCGCCTTGTCTACTCTTTCAGGGGCGCAGGTCCAGAATTGATTTGGGGCTTGGGCATAGTTTGGACAAGGGGTGCTTTCAAACCCTTTCCAAGCATTAGTAGTGAAGGGTTAGAGCCAAAAGTGTGGTAAGGGTTGATGTCTACCATGGTTTTTGTACAAAGAAAGATGCATACTGCTTGCAAACTGCAGGAGTTGGTGTGCATCCCACCTGTCCATGGTATATGTTTTGCCCGGTGCAAGATTAATAGGGAACAGGAACCTCCCCGGAAACCAGCAGAAGCAAGTTGGGGCAGTGCTGAAAAAGCACCCAATGGTTTACTTTTATGGCCGTTGTGCCGCAAATTTTTCCAATATTTTGAAATAGGAATTTGCATTTCGACCTGTTGGGTTCATGCAAAGTCCCAAAATCTCGAAGAGAGGTTGTTAGATGAGGCGCAGGTGCGGGTGTCGTATACCCCCCCTTTTTGGGGGTTGTTCGCGTAGCATACCCCAATGTATGGTTTCTGACGTCCAACCCCTTGTAAAAACATCATTTTAGGACCAAAAATGATCCCCCAATGATTTTTTTGATTTTGACCCCCGTACCCCCCCCCCCCCACGTGAGGTTTTCTGACTTAAGTTTTCACGCTGCATGGGCTGTTTAGTGGCACCTAAAAACCTTTCAAAATTCGATTTTTTCCGAAACACTTCCGTTGCCCCTAGGATGTAGCCCGTGCCATGGGCCCCCCGAAAGCCCCAAAATTGTTGTTGCATAGGCTGGTTTGTGACACTTGAAAATTTTTCAAAATTCGATTTTTGCCGAAACCCATCTGTTGCCCCTAGAATGGGTTTGGGTGATCATTTGGTGACAATACGGGTATTTGAGCACCCATGGGGACCCACATAGTGGCCACTACGCTCATCTTGCCCGAGCCATGGGCCCCCCAAAAGCTTCAAAATTGTGGTTTGTAGGTGTTTTAGTGGCATTTGGTCTGTGCACAAACTGCTCTAGCAGTTTTCCACCCTCCACAGGTCAAACATGGATTGCTCTAGCAATTTTCCACCCTCCACAGGTCAAAAATGGATTTTTTTCAATTGCTTTTTTGATATTCTGACCATTCACAATGATAAAATATCCTATGTAAAAGCATGTTTTGGACCTTCCTTGTGTGTTTTTCACCCTATTTGGGTGTTTTGGGGGGGGGGGGGGGCAAGGGGGCTGGGGCACAACTTGCTGATGCAGTTTTCCAGCCTCAGCAGGTCAAAAATGGAAATTTCGGAAACTGATTTTTTTTTTATATTCTGACCATCCAAAATGATCAAATATCCTATGTAAAGCATGTTTTAGACCCTCTTTATGTGGTTTCCAACCTATTTGGGTGTTTGGGCGGGGCGCAATTTTCCACTCTCAATGGCTCAGAAATGTAAATTTTCAAACCCGATTTTTTTGATATTCTGACCGTTCATAATGATCAAATATCCGACGTAAACCATGTTTTAGACCCTCCATATGTTTTTTTGACCCTATTTGGGTGTTGGAGGAGGGATGGGGACCTTCTGAATCACTTCGTGACTAGCTAATCGATTGACTGACTGTGCTTCCTCCCTCTTTGAGGTGTCTTGCCGATGGGCAATAGAATTTTTGAACATGGGCCATTATAGGACTGAAAAGGTCTACATTGGGTCATGAATGCTTCACCCATAAGTGACCTTGGAGCCCTTGGAACAAGCAGCCGCTGATGATTTTGGAGAAAGGCATCTCGACACTTTTTGGTCCCATCTTCAAAACGAGCCATCATCAATGCAAAAATGACCCATTTTCAAGTGGTGTCCCATCTTTTGGGCGTGGTCAAAAACAGGTCACAATGGGCTCCAAAACATTTGTTCAAGGCTTGGCCTCGGCAGTGCTTGGTTCTAGATGGTCAATAAGCTATCAAAAAAATGGCCAAAATTTTGCTTTTTTTCTAACAGTTTCGGGTTCTTGTCTACAAAAACAGTACCTGGAAGGGCGGGGATAAAGGCGAAGTAAGTGCTGGGGGGGGGGGGGCACATTGATCTATTGCAATGTACAAATTGTAGCACATCCGCTCTAATAGTTGATTCATTTCAAAGGCAAGCCGCAAATGCCACAGGGGAGTACCTCCCCATTGTTTCAGGACTTGATTGCTTTTGCTTACTTCAAAGGCTGTGTGTTGCTGGTGATGAACAAAGATGAGTTTGCAAGCCCGTTCCACACAAGAAACATGCAATAGGCCATTAGCACCAGGGAATGGCACAATGTGCGCGTGCCATGGTCGGATGGGTTATAGCAAGGGCACCAGGGGGTGATCATGCTTTGCTGGTCCATGCACTTGCGTGGGCACTTTTCTGTGTTGGTTTTGCTCCGACTCGCGGGCCACAGGTCAAAGATTTGCTGTCAAAGGGTTACAAAGACGAGGGTTTGAAGGTGAGGATGCATCCGCAGCACGGGACCTACGTCGATGGGCTGTCCTCCAAAGTGGTCAACAACATGGAAAACATCATTAAACTGATCAACAAGGGCAACGACCGGCGCTCCACCGCTGCCACGAAGATGAATGACTCGTCCTCGCGGTCACACGCCATCTTCACCCTCAATTTCATCCAAGTCAAAATCCAGTCTCGCGGGGACGAGCAGCTGCAGACCAAGTCCATCACAAGTAAGATCCATTTGGTTGATTTAGCAGGTAGCGAGCGCATCAAGTTATCTGGGGTCAAGGGAGCACAGCTCGACGAAGCCAAAAATATCAATCTCTCGTTGTCCACTTTGGGCCGAGTGATCGAAAACCTCGCAGACCCTCACAAGGCCCTCAACCCGCCGTACCGAGAATCTGCACTGACGTGGATCTTGATGAACAGCTTTGGAGGGAACAGCAAGACCATTATGATCGCAACCGTCAGCCCTTCAATCCTCAACTATGACGAGTCCCTGAACACCATGCGGTACGCCAGCCGGGCTCGCAAAGTGGTGAACATCACGCGCGCCAACATCCAAAACGACGTTAAGACCATGCAGGACATCGAGGCCGACATTGGGGACTTGCAGCAGCAGCTGAACTGCATACCAGCGGAGCTATTGCAGAAAGAGGAACAGATTGCGACCCTTACGGATCAATTGAGGTTCCACGAGCAGCTTGTGGATGAGCTTCGCAAGAAAACTGAGGATCAGCGGCGGCAGTGGGAAATCACTGAAAAAGAAAAGGAGGAGCAGCTTCTCCGCGAGTCCCGGGAGAGGGAGAGGCTGCAGATGCAGTACGAGAAGCTCTCTACAGCTCATGAACATGCACTGCAAACGCACGAACAGGCAGAGGCCGAGGTCAAGTCGCTCAAAATGAGACTGCAGGACGCGGAAATGGAGGCGAAAGCTTCGAAGTCTACCCTGGAGTCCAAAGTGAAGGAGCAGGAGGCTGTCCTGGAGGAGTTAGGACTACAAAGCTCGCGAAGTGTCGAGTATGAGGCGAAGATAAAGGAGTTGGAGGAGGCGCAGATGAAGACTGAGACGGAGCTGGCAAACCAGCGCAGCCTGTTGCACGCTTCAGACGAGACCATCATTCAGCTGAAACAGCAGAATTTGACGTTGCAGCAGTCTGCAAACGGCCTGCAGGCCGACCTCTCTGCGAAGGGCTTGTCCATGCTTGGGCTAGAGGAAGCAATGGCACGGCTTGGACATGAGACAGGCAGACTGGGGACGATAATGGATGTGCTAGGTCAAGAGAAGCAGGTGCTGATTGTGGAGAACAGTGTCCAGCACAAGACTGTGCAGGAGAAAGTGACACGCATCCATGCATTGGAGTCCCAGTGTGCACAGCTACAGGAGAGCCTGGCCAGTCTGCAGGCAGAGCTACATGAACAGGAGGAGCGTGCAGAATCAACGACGAAAAAAAATATTTCTCTTGAGCAATCGGTAGCCGATTTGACGTCGCAAGTGAGTGAGCTGGAAGCATCCTGTGCTGCAAAGCAGCAATCCGTAGAGAGCCTGACCGCCTCTTACCAGGGATTGCAGGAAAAGCTGGAAGTTGTTGGGACGGACTTGGAAGCGCGCCAGCGTGACGTTGCGGTAAAGGAAGAAACCATCCAGGAATTGCTCTCCAAGCTCCAGGGGCTTGAGGATGAGGTCAAAGAACAGCAGTCGCAAGTGGAAGCCAGAGATGAAACGATTGCAGGTCTGCAGTCCACGACAGCAGGGCTGCAGACACGTACTGCGGAGCAGGAGGCGCAGCTTGTTGCGCATGAAGGCACTATATCCGATTTGCTTTCCGAAAAGGCCTCGCTTACGCAGCAACTCAACGAGGAAGCAAAGGAAACCCAACGAAAATCAAGCCTCATCTCGGACCTTGAGTTTGTGCAGCAGAAACTGATGAAGGACCAAAGGGAAGCCACCGAAACAAAAGAGAGCGAAATATTGCGGCTGGAGGACAGCCAGCAGAAGCTGGAGACACAAGCCGCAGATTTGAGAACTGAAATTGCTGACAAGGATGGTCATGTTGCTGATTTAAAAGCACAGCAAGAAAAGCTGGAGCAGCTGAATGCGGACCAGGAACGTGCCATCGGTGATATGACAGTTCAAAGACAAAAGCTGGAGCAGCAGGTGGCAGATCAGCAGTCGGACGTTGAGGCCAAGGACAGCACGATTGCGGATCTGAATGCAAAGCAGCAGGAGCTGGAGCAGCAGGTTGCAAACCAGCAATCCGACATCTCGAACAAGGAAGGCAGCATTGCAGACCTTACAGCAAAGCAAGGGCAGCTGGAGCAGCAGGTTGCAGACCAGCAGTCGGACATTGAGGGCAAGGACAGCACGATTGCAGACCTGAATGCCAAGCAGCAGGAGCTGGAGCAGCAGGTTGCCGATCAGCAATCCGATATCACCCAGAAGGAAGGCAGCATTGCCCAGAAGGACGGCAGCATTGCAGAGCTTTCAGCGAAGCAACAGCAGCTGGAGCAGCAGGTTGCAGACCAGCAGTCGGACATTGAGGCCAAGAACAGCACGATTGCGGACCTGAATGCAAAGCAGCAGGAGCTGGAGCAGCAGGTTGCCGATCAGCAATCCGACATCTCGAACAAGGAAGGCAGCATTACAGACCTTACAGCAAAGCAAGGGCAGCTAGAGCAGCAGGTTGCACACCAGCAGTCGGACATTGAGGGCAAGGACAGCACGATTGCAGATCTGAATGCAAAGCAGCAGGAGCTGGAGCAGCAGGTTGCCGATCAGCAATCCGACATCACCAACAAGGAAGGCAGCATTGGCGAGAAGGACGGCAGCATTGCAAAGCTTACAGCGAAGCAGCAGGAGCTGGAGCAGCAGGTGGCAGACCACCAGTCGGACATTGAGGGCAAGGACAGCACGATTGCGGACCTTACTGCAAAGCAGCAGGAGCTGGAGCAGCAGGTGGCAGATCAGCAGTCAAATATTGAGGGCAAGGACAGCACGATTGCGGATCTGAATGCCAAGCAGCAGGAGCTGGAGCAGCAGGTTGCCGATCAGCAATCTGATATCACCAACAAGGAAGGCAGCATTGCCGAGCTGACAAAGATGAAGGAGCTGCTGCAACAGAAGGTGGCTGAACAGACATCGGACGGTGCTGAGAAGGACAGCAAAATTGCAGACCTTACTGCAAAGCAGCAGGAGCTGGAGCAGCAGGTGGCAGATCAGCAGTCAAATATTGAGGGCAAGGACAGCACGATTGCGGATCTGAATGCCAAGCAGCAGGAGCTGGAGC
The DNA here is from genome assembly GCA_964036045.1 of Eutreptiella sp. 'Long Island Sound 2002'. Classification (NCBI taxonomy): domain Eukaryota; phylum Euglenozoa; class Euglenophyceae; order Eutreptiales; family Eutreptiaceae; genus Eutreptiella; species Eutreptiella sp. 'Long Island Sound 2002'. The sequence continues at coordinate 7,503,332 of OZ038391.1, forward strand.
AGCAGGTTGCCGATCAGCAATCCGACATCACCAACAAGGAAGGTAGCATTGCCGAGAAGGACAGCATCATTGCAGAGCTTACAGCAAAGCAAGAGCAGCTGGAGCACCGGGTTGCAGATCAACAGTCGGACATTCAGGCCAAGGACAGCACGATTGCAGACCTTACTGCAAAGCAGCAGGAGCTGGAGCAGCAGGTGGCAGATCAGCAGTCAAATTTTGAGGGCAAGGACAGCACGATTGCGGATCTGAATGCCAAGCAGCAGGAGCTGGAGCAGCAGGTTGCAGATTATCAATGCGATATCTCCAACAATGAGGGCAGCATTGCTGAGATGCACAACACCATTGCGGGGCTTACTGCAAAGCAACAGGAGCTGGAGCAGCAGGTGGCAGATCAGCACTCGGACATTAAGGGCAAGGACAGCACGATTGCGGATCTGAATGTAAAGCAGCAGGAGCTGCAGCAGCAGGTTGCCGATCAGCAATCCGACATCACCAACAAAGAAGGCAGCATTGCCGAGAAGGACAGTAGCATTGCAGACCTTACTGCAAAGCAGCAGGAGCTGGAGCAGCAGGTGGCAGATCAGCAGTCAAATATTGAGGGCAAGGACAGCACGATTGCGGATCTGAATGCCAAGCAGCAGGAGCTGGAGCAGCAGGTTGCCGATCAGCAATCCGACATCACCAACAAGGAAGGCAGCATTACCGAGCTGACAAAGATGAAGGAGCTGCTGCAACAGAAGGTGGCTGAACAGACATCGGACGGTGCTGAGAAGGACAGCAAAATTGCAGACCTTACTGCAAAGCAGCAGGAGCTGGAGCAGCAGGTGGCAGATCAGCAGTCAAATATTGAGGGCAAGGACAGCACGATTGCGGATCTGAATGCCAAGCAGCAGGAGCTGGAGCAGCAGGTTGCCGATCAGCAATCCGATATCACCAACAAGGAGGGCAGCATTACTGAGCTGACAAAGATGAAGGAGCTGCTGCAACAGAAGGTGGCTGAACAGACATCGGACGGTGCTGAGAAGGACAGCAAAATTGCAGACCTTACTGCAAAGCAGCAGGAGCTGGAGCAGCAGGTGGCAGATCAGCAGTCAAATATTGAGGGCAAGGACAGCACGATTGCGGATCTGAATGCCAAGCAGCAGGAGCTGGAGCAGCAGGTTGCCGATCAGCAATCCGACATCACCAACAAGGAAGGCAGCATTACCGAGCTGACAAAGATGAAGGAGCTGCTGCAACAGAAGGTGGCTGAACAGACATCGGACGGTGCTGAGAAGGACAGCAAAATTGCAGACCTTACTGCAAAGCAGCAGGAGCTGGAGCAGCAGGTGGCAGATCAGCAGTCAAATATTGAGGGCAAGGACAGCACGATTGCGGATCTGAATGCAAAGCAGCAGGAGCTGGAGCAGCAGGTTGCCGATCATCAATCTGATATCACCAACAAGGAAGGCAGCATTACCGAGCTGACAAAGATGAAGGAGCTGCTGCAACAGAAGGTGGCTGAACAGACATCGGACGGTGCTGAGAAGGACAGCAAAATTGCAGACCTTACTGCAAAGCAGCAGGAGCTGGAGCAGCAGGTGGCAGATCAGCAGTCGGACCTCACGGATAAGGAGTTGGAAGTTTCTGAGCTGCACTCACAGGTCGCGTTTCAAGCAACTGAAATATCGACCCATCTCAGTCAGCTGACAGCATTGAGTGCTGAATCGGACCAACTGAAGGAGCAGCTGGATACCCAGTCGTCTGAGATGTCTACCATGGACGAACGCCTGATTGCATTGACTGTCGAGAAAGTGCAAACGGAGCAGCAGTTGGCCCAGCAAAAAGCTCAGATCGAGGAGAGGGAATGCACCATTGCGGATTTAACAGACCGCAAGCAACAAGTGGAGGAGCAGGCACAGGAACTGCTGCGAGTAAAAAAACAACTTGAGGAGAACGTAAGTCAGCAGACAACTGAGAACTCGAGGAGTGAGAGCATAATTGCGGATCTGAAAGCAAAGCAGCAGGAGCTGGAGCAGCAGGTTGCCGATCAGCAATCCGACATCACCAACAAGGAAGGCAGCATTACCGAGCTGACAAAGATGAAGGAGCTGCTGCAACAGAAGGTGGTTGAACAGACATCGGACGGTGCTGAGAAGGACAGCAAAATTGCAGACCTTACTGCAAAGCAGCAGGAGCTGGAGCAGCAGGTGGCAGATCAGCAGTCAAATATCGAGGGCAAGGACAGCACGATTGCGGATCTGAATGCCAAGCAGCAGGAGCTGGAGCAGCAGGTTGCCGATCAGCAATCTGATATCACCAACAAGGAAGGCAGCATTGCCGAGCTGACAAAGATGAAGGAGCTGCTGCAACAGAAGGTGGCTGAACAGACATCGGACAGTGCTGAGAAGGACAGCAAAATTGCAGACCTTACTGCAAAGCAGCAGGAGCTGGAGCAGCAGGTGGCAGATCAGCAGTCAAATGTTGAGAGCAAGGACACCACGATTGCGGATCTGAATGCAAAGCAGCAGGAGCTGGAGCAGCAGGTGGCAGATCAGCAGTCAAATATTGAGGGCAAGGACAGCACGATTGCGGATCTGAATGCCAAGCAGCAGGAGCTGGAGCAGCAGGTTGCCGATCAGCAATCTGATATCACCAACAAGGAAGGCAGCATTGCCGAGCTGACAAAGATGAAGGAGCTGCTGCAACAGAAGGTGGCTGAACAGACATCGGACAGTGCTGAGAAGGACAGCAAAATTGCAGACCTTACTGCAAAGCAGCAGGAGCTGGAGCAGCAGGCGGCACATCAGAAGTCAAATGTTGAGGGCAAGGACAGCACGATTGCGGATCTGAATGCAAAGCAGCAGGAGCTGCAGCAGCAGGTTGCCGATCAGCAATCCGACATTGAGAGCAAAGACACCACGATTGCGGATCTGAATGCAAAGCAGCAGGAACTGGAGCAGCAGGTGGCAGATCAGCAGTCAAATATTGAGGGCAAGGACAGCACGATTACGGATCTGAATGCCAAGCAGCAGGAGCTGGAGCAGCAGGTTGCCGATCAGCAATCCGACATCACCAACAAGGAAGGCAGCATTACCGAGCTGACAAAGATGAAGGAGCTGCTGCAACAGAAGGTGGCTGAACAGACATCGGACGGTGCTGAGAAGGACAGCAAAATTGCAGACCTTACTGCAAAGCAGCAGGAGCTGGAGCAGCAGGTGGCAGATCAGCAGTCAAATATTGAGGGCAAGGACAGCACGATTGCGGATCTGAATGCCAAGCAGCAGGAGCTGGAGCAGCAGGTTGCCGATCAGCAATCCGACATCACCAACAAGGAAGGCAGCATTACCGAGCTGACAAAGATGAAGGAGCTGCTGCAACAGAAGGTGGCTGAACAGACATCGGACGGTGCTGAGAAGGACAGCAAAATTGCAGACCTTACTGCAAAGCAGCAGGAGCTGGAGCAGCAGGTGGCAGATCAGCAGTCAAATATCGAGGGCAAGGACAGCACGATTGCGGATCTGAATGCCAAGCAGCAGGAGCTGGAGCAGCAGGTTGCCGATCAGCAATCCGACATCACCAACAAGGAAGGCAGCATTACCGAGCTGACAAAGATGAAGGAGCTGCTGCAACAGAAGGTGGCTGAACAGACATCGGACGGTGCTGAGAAGGACAGCAAAATTGCAGACCTTACTGCAAAGCAGCAGGAGCTGGAGCAGCAGGTGGCAGATCAGCAGTCAAATATTGAGGGCAAGGACAGCACGATTGCGGATCTGAATGCCAAGCAGCAGGAGCTGGAGCAGCAGGTTGCCGATCAGCAATCCGACATCACCAACAAGGAAGGCAGCATTGCCGAGCTGACAAAGATGAAGGAGCTGCTGCAACAGAAGGTGGCTGAACAGACATCGGACGGTGCTGAGAAGGACAGCAAAATTGCAGACCTTACTGCAAAGCAGCAGGAGCTGGAGCAGCAGGTTGCCGATCAGCAATGCGACATTGAGGGCAAGGACAGCACGATTGCGGATCTGAATGCAACGCAGCAGGAGCTGGAGCAGCAGGTGGCAGAGAAGCAGTCAAATATTGAGGGCAAGAACAGCACGATTGCAGACCTGAATGAAAAGCAGCAGGAGCTGGAGCAGCAGGTGGCAGATCAGCAGTCCAATGTGGAGTGCAAGGACAGCACGATTGCGGATCTGAATGCCAAGCAGCAGGAGCTGGAGCAGCAGGTTGCCGATCAGCAATCCGATATCTCCACCAAGGAAGGCAGCATTACTGAGCTGACAAAGATGAAGGAGCTGCTGCAACAGAAGGTGGTTGAACAGACATCGGACGGTGCTGAGAAGGACAGCAAAATTGCAGACCTTACTGCAAAGCAGCAGGAGCTGGAGCAGCAGGTGGCAGATCAGCAGTCAAATATTGAGGGCAAGGACAGCACGATTGCGGACCTGAATGCCAAGCAGCAGGAGCTGGAGCAGCAGGTGGCAGGTCTGCAATCCGACATCACCAACAAGGAAGGCAGCATTACCGAGCTGACAAAGATGAAGGAGCTGCTGCAACAGAAGGTGGCTGAACAGACATCGGACGGTGCTGAGAAGGACAGCAAAATTGCAGACCTTACTGCAAAGCAGCAGGAGCTGGAGCAGCAGGCGGCAGATCAGCAGTCAAATATTGAGGGCAAGGACAGCACGATTGCGGATCTGAATGCCAAGCAGCAGGAGCTGGAGCAGCAGGTGGCAGGTCTGCAATCCGACATCACCAACAAGGAAGGCAGCATTACCGAGCTGACAAAGATGAAGGAGCTGCTGCAACAGAAGGTGGCTGAACAGACATCGGACGGTGCTGAGAAGGACAGCAAAATTGCAGACCTTACTGCAAAGCAGCAGGAGCTGGAGCAGCAGGTGGCAGATCAGCAGTCAAATATTGAGGGCAAGGACAGCACGATTGCGGATCTGAATGCCAAGCAGCAGGAGCTGGAGCAGCAGGTTGCCGATCAGCAATCCGATATCTCCACCAAGGAAGGCAGCATTACTGAGCTGACAAAGATGAAGGAGCTGCTGCAACAGAAGGTGGTTGAACAGACATCGGACGGTGCTGAGAAGGACAGCAAAATTGCAGACCTTACTGCAAAGCAGCAGGAGCTGGAGCAGCAGGTGGCAGATCAGCAGTCAAATATTGAGGGCAAGGACAGCACGATTGCGGACCTGAATGCCAAGCAGCAGGAGCTGGAGCAGCAGGTGGCAGGTCTGCAATCCGACATCACCAACAAGGAGGGCAGCATTACCGAGCTGACAAAGATGAAGGAGCTGCTGCAACAGAAGGTGGCTGAACAGACATCGGACGGTGCTGAGAAGGACAGCAAAATTGCAGACCTTACTGCAAAGCAGCAGGAGCTGGAGCAGCAGGTGGCAGATCAGCAGTCAAATATTGAGGGCAAGGACAGCACGATTGCGGATCTGAATGCCAAGCAGCAGGAGCTGGAGCAGCAGGTTGCCGATCAGCAATCCGATATCACCAACAAGGAGGGCAGCATTACCGAGCTGACAAAGATGAAGGAGCTGCTGCAACAGAAGGTGGCTGAACAGACATCGGACGGTGCTGAGAAGGACAGCAAAATTGCAGACCTTACTGCAAAGCAGCAGGAGCTGGAGCAGCAGGTGGCAGATCAGCAGTCAAATATTGAGGGCAAGGACAGCACGATTGCGGATCTGAATGCCAAGCAGCAGGAGCTGGAGCAGCAGGTTGCCGATCAGCAATCCGACATCACCAACAAGGAGGGCAGCATTACCGAGCTGACAAAGATGAAGGAGCTGCTGCAACAGAAGGTGGCTGAACAGACATCGGACGGTGCTGAGAAGGACAGCAAAATTGCAGACCTTACTGCAAAGCAGCAGGAGCTGGAGCAGCAGGTGGCAGATCAGCAGTCAAATATTGAGGGCAAGGACAGCACGATTGCGGATCTGAATGCCAAGCAGCAGGAGCTGGAGCAGCAGGTTGCCGATCAGCAATCCGATATCTCCACCAAGGAAGGCAGCATTACTGAGCTGACAAAGATGAAGGAGCTGCTGCAACAGAAGGTGGTTGAACAGACATCGGACGGTGCTGAGAAGGACAGCAAAATTGCAGACCTTACTGCAAAGCAGCAGGAGCTGGAGCAGCAGGTGGCAGATCAGCAGTCAAATATTGAGGGCAAGGACAGCACGATTGCGGACCTGAATGCCAAGCAGCAGGAGCTGGAGCAGCAGGTGGCAGGTCTGCAATCCGACATCACCAACAAGGAGGGCAGCATTACCGAGCTGACAAAGATGAAGGAGCTGCTGCAACAGAAGGTGGCTGAACAGACATCGGACGGTGCTGAGAAGGACAGCAAAATTGCAGACCTTACTGCAAAGCAGCAGGAGCTGGAGCAGCAGGTGGCAGATCAGCAGTCAAATATTGAGGGCAAGGACAGCACGATTGCGGATCTGAATGCCAAGCAGCAGGAGCTGGAGCAGCAGGTTGCCGATCAGCAATCCGATATCACCAACAAGGAGGGCAGCATTACCGAGCTGACAAAGATGAAGGAGCTGCTGCAACAGAAGGTGGCTGAACAGACATCGGACGGTGCTGAGAAGGACAGCAAAATTGCAGACCTTACTGCAAAGCAGCAGGAGCTGGAGCAGCAGGTGGCAGATCAGCAGTCAAATATTGAGGGCAAGGACAGCACGATTGCGGATCTGAATGCCAAGCAGCAGGAGCTGGAGCAGCAGGTTGCCGATCAGCAATCCGACATCACCAACAAGGAGGGCAGCATTACTGAGCTGACAAAGATGAAGGAGCTGCTGCAACAGAAGGTGGCTGAACAGACATCGGACGGTGCTGAGAAGGACAGCAAAATTGCAGACCTTACTGCAAAGCAGCAGGAGCTGGAGCAGCAGGTGGCAGATCAGCAGTCAAATATTGAGGGCAAGGACAGCACGATTGCGGATCTGAATGCCAAGCAGCAGGAGCTGGAGCAGCAGGTTGCCGATCAGCAATCCGACATCACCAACAAGGAAGGCAGCATTACTGAGCTGACAAAGATGAAGGAGCTGCTGCAACAGAAGGTGGCTGAACAGACATCGGACGGTGCTGAGAAGGACAGCAAAATTGCAGACCTTACTGCAAAGCAGCAGGAGCTGGAGCAGCAGGCGGCAGATCAGCAGTCAAATATTGAGGGCAAGGACAGCACGATTGCGGATCTGAATGCCAAGCAGCAGGAGCTGGAGCAGCAGGTTGCCGATCAGCAATCCGACATCACCAACAAGGAAGGCAGCATTACCGAGCTGACAAAGATGAAGGAGCTGCTGCAACAGAAGGTGGCTGAACAGACATCGGACGGTGCTGAGAAGGACAGCAAAATTGCAGACCTTACTGCAAAGCAGCAGGAGCTGGAGCAGCAGGTGGCAGATCAGCAGTCAAATATCGAGGGCAAGGACAGCACGATTGCGGATCTGAATGCCAAGCAGCAGGAGCTGGAGCAGCAGGTTGCCGATCAGCAATCCGACATCACCAACAAGGAGGGCAGCATTGCTGAGCTGACAAAGATGAAGGAGCTGCTGCAACAGAAGGTGGCTGAACAGACATCGGACGGTGCTGAGAAGGACAGCAAAATTGCCGCTTTTACTGCAAAGCAGCAGGAGATGGAGCAGCAGGTGGCAGATCAGCAGTCAAATATTGAGGGCAAGGACAGCACGATTGCGGATCTGAATGCCAAGCAGCAGGAGCTGGAGCAGCAGGTTGCCGATCAGCAATCCGACATCACCAACAAGGAAGGCAGCATTACCGAGCTGACAAAGATGAAGGAGCTGCTGCAACAGAAGGTGGCTGAACAGACATCGGACGGTGCTGAGAAGGACAGCAAAATTGCAGACCTTACTGCAAAGCAGCAGGAGCTGGAGCAGCAGGTGGCAGATCAGCAGTCAAATATTGAGGGCAAGGACAGCACGATTGCGGATCTGAATGCCAAGCAGCAGGAGCTGGAGCAGCAGGTTGCCGATCAGCAATCCGACATCACCAACAAGGAAGGCAGCATTACCGAGCTGACAAAGATGAAGGAGCTGCTGCAACAGAAGGTGGCTGAACAGACATCGGACGGTGCTGAGAAGGACAGCAAAATTGCAGACCTTACTGCAAAGCAGCAGGAGCTGGAGCAGCAGGTGGCAGATCAGCAGTCAAATATTGAGGGCAAGGACAGCACGATTGCGGATCTGAATGCCAAGCAGCAGGAGCTGGAGCAGCAGGTTGCCGATCAGCAATCCGACATCACCAACAAGGAGGGCAGCATTGCTGAGCTGACAAAGATGAAGGAGCTGCTGCAACAGAAGGTGGCTGAACAGACATCGGACAGTGCTGAGAAGGACAGCAAAATTGCAGACCTTACTGCAAAGCAGCAGGAGCTGGAGCAGCAGGCGGCAGATCAGCAGTCAAATATTGAGGGCAAGGACAGCACGATTGCGGATCTGAATGCCAAGCAGCAGGAGCTGGAGCAGCAGGTTGCCGATCAGCAATCCGACATCACCAACAAGGAAGGCAGCATTACCGAGCTGACAAAGATGAAGGAGCTGCTGCAACAGAAGGTGGCTGAACAGACATCGGACGGTGCTGAGAAGGACAGCAAAATTGCAGACCTTACTGCAAAGCAGCAGGAGCTGGAGCAGCAGGTGGCAGATCAGCAGTCAAATATTGAGGGCAAGGACAGCACGATTGCGGATCTGAATGCCAAGCAGCAGGAGCTGGAGCAGCAGGTTGCCGATCAGCAATCCGACATCACCAACAAGGAGGGCAGCATTGCTGAGCTGACAAAGATGAAGGAGCTGCTGCAACAGAAGGTGGCTGAACAGACATCGGACGGTGCTGAGAAGGACAGCAAAATTGCAGACCTTACTGCAAAGCAGCAGGAGCTGGAGCAGCAGGTGGCAGATCAGCAGTCAAATATTGAGGGCAAGGACAGCACGATTACGGATCTGAATGCCAAGCAGCAGGAGCTGGAACAGCAGGTTGCCGATCAGCAATCCGACATCACCAACAAGGAGGGCAGCATTGCTGAGCTGACAAAGATGAAGGAGCTGCTGCAACAGAAGGTGGCTGAACAGACATCGGACGGTGCTGAGAAGGACAGCAAAATTGCAGACCTTACTGCAAAGCAGCAGGAGCTGGAGCAGCAGGTGGCAGATCAGCAGTCAAATATTGAGGGCAAGGACAGCACGATTGCGGATCTGAATGCCAAGCAGCAGGAGCTGGAGCAGCAGGTTGCCGATCAGCAATCCGACATCACCAACAAGGAAGGCAGCATTACCGAGCTGACAAAGATGAAGGAGCTGCTGCAACAGAAGGTGGCTGAACAGACATCGGACGGTGCTGAGAAGGACAGCAAAATTGCAGACCTTACTGCAAAGCAGCAGGAGCTGGAGCAGCAGGCGGCAGATCAGCAGTCAAATATTGAGGGCAAGGACAGCACGATTGCGGATCTGAATGCCAAGCAGCAGGAGCTGGAGCAGCAGGTTGCCGATCAGCAATCCGACATCACCAACAAGGAGGGCAGCATTACCGAGCTGACAAAGATGAAGGAGCTGCTGCAACAGAAGGTGGCTGAACAGACATCGGATGGTGCTGAGAAGGACAGCAAAATTGCAGACCTTACTGCAAAGCAGCAGGAGCTGGAGCAGCAGGTGGCAGATCAGCAGTCAAATATTGAGGGCAAGGACAGCACGATTACGGATCTGAATGCCAAGCAGCAGGAGCTGGAGCAGCAGGTTGCCGATCAGCAATCCGACATCACCAACAAGGAGGGCAGCATTACCGAGCTGACAAAGATGAAGGAGCTGCTGCAACAGAAGGTGGCTGAACAGACATCGGATGGTGCTGAGAAGGACAGCAAAATTGCAGACCTTACTGCAAAGCAGCAGGAGCTGGAGCAGCAGGTGGCAGATCAGCAGTCAAATATTGAGGGCAAGGACAGCACGATTGCGGATCTGAATGCCAAGCAGCAGGAGCTGGAGCAGCAGGTTGCCGATCAGCAATCCGACATCACCAACAAGGAAGGCAGCATTACCGAGCTGACAAAGATGAAGGAGCTGCTGCAACAGAAGGTGGCTGAACAGACATCGGACGGTGCTGAGAAGGACAGCAAAATTGCAGACCTTACTGCAAAGCAGCAGGAGCTGGAGCAGCAGGTGGCAGATCAGCAGTCAAATATCGAGGGCAAGGACAGCACGATTGCGGATCTGAATGCCAAGCAGCAGGAGCTGGAGCAGCAGGTTGCCGATCAGCAATCCGACATCACCAACAAGGAAGGCAGCATTACCGAGCTGACAAAGATGAAGGAGCTGCTGCAACAGAAGGTGGCTGAACAGACATCGGGCGGTGCTGAGAAGGACAGCAAAATTGTCGCCCTTACTGCAAAGCAGCAGGAGCTGGAGCAGCAGGTGGCAGATCAGCAGTCAAATATTGAGGGCAAGGACAGCACGATTGCGGATCTGAATGCCAAGCAGCAGGAGCTGGAGCAGCAGGTTGCCGATCAGCAATCCGATATCACCAACAAGGAAGGCAGCATTACCGAGCTGACAAAGATGAAGGAGCTGCTGCAACAGAAGGTGGCTGAACAGACATCGGACGGTGCTGAGAAGGACAGCAAAATTGCAGACCTTACTGCAAAGCAGCAGGAGCTGGAGCAGCAGGTGGCAGATCAGCAGTCAAATATTGAGGGCAAGGACAGCACGATTGCGGATCTGAATGCCAAGCAGCAGGAGCTGGAGCAGCAGGTTGCCGATCAGCAATCCGATATCACCAACAAGGAAGGCAGCATTACCGAGCTGACAAAGATGAAGGAGCTGCTGCAACAGAAGGTGGCTGAACAGACATCGGACGGTGCTGAGAAGGACAGCAAAATTGCAGACCTTACTGCAAAGCAGCAGGAGCTGGAGCAGCAGGTGGCAGATCAGCAGTCAAATATTGAGGGCAAGGACAGCACGATTTCGGACTTGGAGAACGCTCTGACTGCCAGCCAGCAGCAGTTCAAAGACACTACTGATGCCCTTCAGGAACTGCAGCGACATACTGATGCTCGCCAGGAGGACCTCACAGCCAAGGAGGAGCTGGCCCGCCGGCTCACTCATGACGCAGCCGAGCGCGAGCGTCTGATGGCCATGCAGACCCGGGATCTCAGTGACAGAGAGGAACGTATCCAGGGTCTCTTTGAGGAACGGTCCCAGACGGCCGCTGAGCTGGCGACCCAGAGGGAAGCTGCCGAGCGAATGGACCTCAAGGTCAGGGATTTAGAGGCTGAGAAGGAGGCGCTGAACCAGCAGGTTGTTTGCTTGACCCTTGTCCTTCAATTGCCAGAACTGTGAATGCACGCAACACATACGGAGGACGGTGAGAATATGGGAGGGGGGTGCACATGATGGAGCATGCTCCGCACACTGTGCGCATTGGTGTTCTGACTTCACAGTTGTACATCCCCTGTATCAGCAGCGCCAGATGATGGGAAGGGAGGAGGCAGGAGTCTGAGTTTCTGGTTGTGCATTGTTGTTATTCTTTGTGAAGATTGCCTGGCGGCTGAAATACTACCGCTGCAAACTTTGCAGGGTTGAGGAATCTTAGTCATAGTACCTGCAGCCAACTGAGATGAGACAGGGTGTCGACGTGACACTATGTTCTCTGCAGGTCCGCCACTGATTCGATTGTCACTGCAGAGCCGAAAGGCGCCTATGGTACCACTGACGAGGATTTTCTTGTGTTGACGTGTGCTTGCTCTCTGTGACCTGCGCACCACACGTCTCCGTACGGGGGTGCAGGCCAGGGAGGGGAGGGGAGCTAGGCATGGGAGAGCAGAGGGTGGTAACTGATAAAGTGCTGCCGCGAGTGGGGGGGGAGTACAGGGTTGCAAGGCAGGACACTATGATAGAATCGGTGAGCGGAGCGTAGCGTTGATGGGCGCACCGGAGAAGGGGCCAGGGTGCATAACGTCAGGAGCATATCGGGTGGGAGACATGACATTTCGTTTTCAGATGTCAGTAGATTGGCACGGGTCCCAACCTAGGATGAAGGGTTCCTGCTGTATCCGGCTGGGTCCTAGCGAGCTTACCAATATGTGAGACTGAATCCTACTGAGAATCGGAGCACCGCGGAGGATTCGCCCCCACCGCCCTTGCGCAACGGCCTGGCCCCTCCCCACCTCCCCGACCACGCCTCTCGCAGATGTCGGACATGTCCATCGCCGCCGCCGTCACTACCCACAAATTGGAGCAGCTGGAGAGCGACCGCCGCACGCTCACAGAGCGCCTGTCGCGCCACGTGGCAGACCTGGGCAAAAAGGAGGACGCACTCACGGCTGCCAATCAGCAGCTGCTGGAGGCCAAAAAGCAGGCCACTGCTGCGGACTGCGTGCGGCTGGAGTTGGATTCGGAGCTGGCACGGCTGCGCACCGCCTTGACAGACCAGGTCCGAGCGATCGTTTGGCAACTACGTCTTCTTCGTTGTGCTGCTGTCAACCCCCCCTTTGCGCTACAAGCGCCTGTAGTTTCTGCGGCTTTGAGGGGCCATAGATTCTGGGGTGGGAGGCCTTGGGCCCAGGCTCACTTTCTAGTCCAAACGGCGTGCTTCCGCATCGTTGCGGGGGGTTGGGGGTGGCTGGACCGGTTCCGCTGCCAGTCATCTCAGACTACGGATCGAAGGGGGGGGAAGGGCGGGAGGGTCGCGTGCACAGGCCAGGCCCCGCCACTCCCTCCACGCGATGCACACGCCTCGTAGTCCCGGTTTTTGGTTGGGACAGGCATCGGGTGTGTTTGCTGTGGGTTGGGCGATGGTCTGCTTGCGGAGCCTGGGATTTGTTTGCGTTGCCGCGTCTGTGGGCTGTCTGAAGGCGGTGTGGTCCGCTGCGTCGATCCTCAAACGGTCCATTTCCGGGGACGAGGTCCGGTGCGTATGGCTCGTCGGGTTCTGCGCAAACCACGCGCTTGTCCGAGCGACACCGTGTGTTGCGTCTGCAACTGTTGGCCTTTGCTGTTGTTTGCCCAAGGGCGGGCCTGCGGCCCCCAGGCAAACCAAGAGTACCGACTGGCGAGCCTACTCCGCCTTTGTGGCCGATCCCACGGAGCCCCATCTGGCGCACCTCCGGGGCCTTTCCGGTACCCCTCCCCCCCCCCGTTCCCTGGACACACAGGAATAGCACAGCGCACGATAGTACGCCCGAGCCCCCCCGGACCGCAGGTGCCGAGGCGAGTCTCCGAGGCCCGATGGGTTCGGCCCTTCCGGCACACGGGACCGGGGCCACGGACCACAGTGCCACGCCGCCATTACGTTTTCCTGGACAAACCCGAATGCCGGCAAACGCCGCGCGCCGCCGCCGTGTGCCCCCCGGTGGTCCGGACCCCCCTGCCTGTGGCACAACTCCCATCACCGGGGGGGGACCCCGGCAACAACCAGCACATCTCAATACGCCAATTATTGGGCGCTGCTGACGCGCAAACGGCACATCCCGCCACATCCAGCACAGCCCCGGCACACCAACTACTGGGCTCCGCGAACGCGGAAACGACACCAGCAAGAGCACCGGCCGCAGCGGCCGACAGAAAGCAGCGACCCGACGCAACATGCGAAGGGAAGAACGGGTGACTGTCCAGGGCCCCGTAAAGGAGCAACAACCCGACGGAAGGAGAGCACCCTCCAAACTTCACCGTCCTGGGAAAGGCTTCGTGCGGAGCAGCGCCGGCATATCCCACTCCCACCCAATCATTCTGGGCCGTCTGTGGACACGATTTCCTCCTGAAAACCCAAACCAATGCCTACCCCCGAAAGTACCACCCCGCACACTTACTCATCGCCCCCCCACCCCCCCGCCCTCTCTCCCCACTGGCACTCGCTGCCTGTCCCACAACCCCCATGGCGTTCCATCAGCTCATTCTGCCCCCCTCTCCCCAGGAACGGGCGGCACAGCGCGCTGCGATGGAGCGACTGGAACTGACCCACAACATCCAGACGCTGGAATCCACAGCTGCTCGGCGATCGGCCGAGATCGACTCACTGAAGGCGGAGCGCGCCGAGGCCCAGAAGGCGGCGGCTGCACTCGCGGAGGAGACGCATGCAGAACGTACCGCTGCGCGGGAGCAGCTGATGGCTCTGCAGCAGCAGCTTGACCAGGTGGCGGCCGAGGGGCTGCGAGAGCGTTTGGAGACCGCTGAGGCCGAGCTAGTGGAGGTGCAGGCGAAGGCGGAAGCATCCGCTGAAGACCTCCGAGCCCAATTGCATCAGCTGAATGACGTTCTGGTTGAGCGTGAGACGCAGGTGCATGCGGCAGAGGAGCGGGTGCAGCAGGCCCAGGCCCACACGAAGGGCGTTGAGGAAGATCTGCAGAAGGCACTGCAGGGCCAGGCCCAACTGAAGGCAACCGGGAAAGAGGAGTTGGAGCGGATCGAGGAGCAGCTGCAGGCAGCGGTGGCAGAGAATCGGAAGTATCAGGCCTTTGTGCAGGAGAAGGAGGCCGCAGAGGAAGAGATGCTGAGCGGGCAGAAGGCCCTGAGGGTGTGTGCAGGGGGAGGGACGTCGCAAAGGTGGGGCTGGGGTGGGGGACTTGGCATGACACGTGGTTGTGTTGCTGTCTGGTGGCACCTATTGGCCTCTCGCCACTTACCGCTGCCCTTCCCTTGAACCAGCGATGTATTAGGACGGCCGTACACCGTAGGAAGTGGGGGGTACCCCCCCCCCCCCTGGACCCCACCCCCTCTCCTCCCCTTCCCATGTTTGAGGCTGACAGCCAAAATTTTGCTGCGGCGCCTTCGGTGCCAAGAAGATTTAAGCTTCACATTTTTGGCCCGCCTTCGGCAGGGACCATAGGGGTACCGGAGGGGGTCCCAGCCAACCCCCCCCCCACCCCTTCTATGTACACGGACGCGGAGGACACGGGCGCGCTGCTGCACGTCTCAGACCTCCGTTGCGGCACTCATCATTCCCCCCCAACCCCCTGCCAGCTGCTCGCACCCCATACCCCGCCCCTCCGCCCTCCCCTCACCCTCCAGTTCTGCAACTCAGGCCCCAAAGCATCTCTGTCAATGACATGGCCATCCCCCCACCCCCCCACGGAGGGAAGGGGTTCCAGGCAGGGGTGTATCCTCTTCAGGGCACCACGGCCCAGCGAGTAGCACTCTGGACCAGCTCAGCTCCCCCGGAATGCGGTGCTTCGGGGCGGTGCGGCGGTGCAAAACGGTGCGCAACTGGACTGTGCCCTGAATGAGGGAAAGAATGAGATAGAGCGCGTGTGCGAGAGAACGGAGCAATGGGGTGTGTGGGTGGGTCAGAGGCCCCCGAAAAGCTCAAATGGGCATCCAATATTCAGGTCAATGGGGACAATGGGAGTTTGTTCTTTCTGGTGGAGGGGCGGGTTAGCCTCTGCGGGTGCCCCCCCCCCAAAAAAAAAACTGCTAAGCAACGCTCTGCCTCCCCCTTTTGGGCTACGTTGTATGGGGGCCACCCCGCTGATATTCCCCCCTGTTTATGACAGGCAGAAGTACTTGAGCTGGAACAGGCAAAAAAGCAGCTGGACAAGCAGTTGCGGGGATCCGAGGAAGAGATCCGCACCTTGACCGCACAAGTGGCAGATCTGCAGAAGACAAAGGAATCCGCTGAGAAGGAGCTGGACCGCTTGCACCAGCGCTTTGACAACGCTAAGGTATGTGGGATCTTGGGATCTTTGGATGGGTGGGATGGGCTTGAGGGACCCCCCTTTGGGGCAGGCATGCTGAGTTCTGGCACATGGTATGGGGCTACCGAACCCCTGCCATGTGAGGTCTTCAAAGTAGAAAGGAGTAATGTGGGTGCACAATAAGTGCGCGTCAATTGTGTTGGCGGAATCCCTCAGCCACGAAACACCGCTTCTACACAAATTCTTATCACAAAGGTGCGATAACATCCGATAAAATGTCAACAAAACAAAACAAAACAAAATAAAACATGATGAATAGAATTAAACACATTTTCCACCCAAATGACCCAGTAGCTCGTGGAAAACACCCAAAAGTAGGGCGTGCACTGTGGACACTTTTCCTTCTGTGGTTTTTTGTCCGAGAAGTCCAGACAAGCGGTGTAGCGATTGGCGGTCAGCCGCCGGCGGGAGATGGTCATGAGTGGGGCAACGGATGCCGATGCAGAATCCTTGTGCCTGCATCCCATGTCGGCTTCAGGGGCGGATAGATGTAGGTACGTCAGTAGTGGAGGGTAATTGGCCGGTGGTCAGGTTCGAACCCAAGACCCTCATTCCAGGCGTTCCTAAGCCCGTTCCTAAGTCCGCGGTGGCTAACCACTGAGCTACCAGCTGCAATAGTGGGATTGAGCAGCCCCTCCGGGTTCGAGCACGACCCAGTGTCACTCAGTGGGGTAGGCCAGGAGTCGAAATCGTGCACAGGGTACTTGGCGTTCAGACCTCTGACCACAAAGCCCCTCCGGTGGGTGATCGTTAAGCGGCGGTAGTGGCGGTTCGTTGGTGGTCGGCTGCTGGCAGTCGGCGGCTGCTGGCAGTCGGCGTAGCAAATGGGACAAAGATTGTTCTTTCCCCCCCCCCCCCTAAGTCAGGGAAAGGCCCGGGGAAAGTCATGACTGTTGGCGTGGCATGGTCTTTGCCAACAGCTGTCGATTGGCTGGAAATTGTTGTCGGTCGACTGCCTGCCACTTGTCATTGGGCTGACGTTGTCGCTCGACGCTGCTGATATACGGTTGCTTCCCTTGGTTCAAGACGAGCACTGGGCGAACAGTGCCCGTCCCGTCACACACAGTGGAGGCATACAGTCAGTGCCACATCCCGTCACATAGAGAGGGCATACAGTGAGTGCCACATCCCGTCACGTAGAGAGGGCATACAGTGAGTGCCACATCCCATCACATAGAGAGGGCATACAGTGAGTGCCACATCCCGTCACATAGAGAGGGCATACAGTGAGTGCCACATCCCGTTACATAGAGAGGGCATACCGTGAGTGCCACATCCCGTCACATAGAGAGGGCATACAGTGAGTGCCACCTCCCGTCACATAGAGAGGGCATACAGTGAGTGCCACCTCCCGTCACATAAAGAGGGCATACAGTGAGTGCCACATCCCGTCACATAGAGAGGGCATACAGTGAGTGCCACCTCCCGTTACATAAAGAGGGCATACAGTGAGTGCCACATCCCGTCACATAGAGAGGGCATACAGTGAGTGCCACATCCCGTCACATAGAGAGGGCATACAGTGAGTGCCACATCCCATCACATAGAGAGGGCATACAGTGAGTGCCACATCCCGTCACATAGAGAGGGCATACAGTGAGTGCCACATCCCGTCACATAGAGAGGGCATACAGTGAGTGCCACATCCCGTCACATAGAGAGGGCATACAGTGAGTGCCACATCCCGTCACATAGAGAGGGCATACAGTGAGTGCCACATCCCGTCACATAGAGAGGGCATACAGTGAGTGCCACATCCCGTCACATAGAGAGGGCATACAGTGAGTGCCACATCCCGTTACATAGAGAGGGCATACAGTGAGTGCCACATCCCGTCACATAGAGAGGGCATACAGTGAGTGCCACCTCCCGTCACATAGAGAGGGCATACAGTGAGTGCCACCTCCCGTCACATAGAGAGGGCATACAGTGAGTGCCACATCCCGTCACATAAAGAGGGCATACAGTGAGTGCCACATCCCGTCACATAAAGAGGGCATACAGTGAGTGCCACATCCCGTCACATAAAGAGGGCACACAGGCACTGTCGCGTCCCGAGTTTCGAGCTCCTTTTATGTGTTTCAGGAAAGAATCAAACAGGAGATGGCCAAAAAGGCTGCGCTGGAGGACGAGCTCGAGACGAAAACCCACCAGTTTGAGTCTCTCGAAGAGATCAACCAACAAATGATTTCGGAGATGACAAAGCGGATGTCTGCTCAGATCCGGGACAGTACTCAAGTGAAGGAGGCGATCACCGACCTGCTGGAGGTGCCCGGCACCGGCAGCCCAAATCCTGACCTGAAGAGATCTGTGAGCGCTCTGAGCGGCGTGGGCGCAAACCGGAGCCAGTCGAATGTCAACGTCAGTGCCCGCAGCAGCTTGAAAGAGAAGAGGGAAGAGAAGAGGGAATCTAAAGGAAGCTTTTTCAAGGGCCTATTCGGAGGCAAAAAAGAGGCCCCGGCAGACGACGAGTCGGTGCAGGAAGCGCAGCGCAGCCCTTCGTTCTCCGATTCCCGGACTTTTGAGGATCGCGTTCTGGATGATCGGTCCCAGAGCTCCATTGGCTCCGCGCGCAGTCGTGGGGGCAGTGCTGTGCCGCTTGGAAAGAACAGTCGCCAAAGGGACGCCAGGATCCGCACGGCGTCGCAGAAAAGCGACCAAGGGAGCGCCCTCGACCTTTCCATGAGGAGCAGGCGCCATAGTTCGATCGACTTAAACAGTTCCTTTGGGGCGGAGACGGCGGAGTACCCAGCGTCAGCGTCAGTGTCCAATCTGGAGGACATGGCAGTGTTGAAGCTGCAGAACAAGGTAATGGAGTCCAATATGCATGAGATGCAGCAGACCATGCACCGGTGCCTGGAGGAGAAGTACGATGAAATCAAACGGAAGGTGTTTGCCTGCGCGCACGCGCACGGGCGTCCGCGCGCGCGCAAGTGTGCATGTGCGGGCGCATGTGCGAGTGGAGCTGGTGGGTCAGCCTGCTGGAGGCTCTGTTTCTGCTGGTTTCTGACTCCTGTCTTTTGCGGCAGGCTCTGCACTGGTCTGTCTCCAGAAATTCAACAACTCCACCCATGATCATGCGCGCGCGTGTGTGTGGTTCGTTTGTCCGTGTGGGTCTGGGACCTGTTGAACCCAAGTTGCGGCTGGCTCTGAGCATCAGTTGCTGTTTGGTCATTATTTCTGGTGCGATATATATTTGGGGTGCTTCGCATTACGAGCCCCCCTCGCCCCCTGTGGATAGTCCCAATCACATATTGGCAGATCAAGATTAGCGTTGAAGACAACACCAGGGCAGAGCAAACTGACCCCAACCATTCTGCGTTAGATTTGACCAGACCAAGCAGAGTAGACCAGAGCAAACCTTGACGACCGACACCATGCTCAACCATGCCAGAACAAGCCACAAGAGACCAACCACAACCAAAGCAGGGCTGCCAAAATCAATGCGTTCAGTTCCACAAGTATGTGCACCGCGCACACGTGTGTGTGTGTGAGTGGCTTAGCATGGCCACCTTATCCGCCTTCTTGTCCCACGTGGCATCAAAGGGGGGGGGATTGACCGCAAAACGCTCCGTGAACCGTGGCAGGGATCCCGCTGTATTCAGTTGTGAGCAGGCGGCCAGCAGAAGGACAGGGTTGTACAGGATGGGGACGATGGGAGGAGAGGTCTAGGGTCGACAAGGCAGTTTGCGGAAATTGTATGAGAAATCGGTTCAAAGGTCGGCAGACGGGTGTGGCAGGAGATGGGTTTCGAGCAGGACGGCGGCGGCACCGTGGGGGACGCTTGCCGGGTCGAAACAACAGCCTCCCTTGGTGTGCTTTTTCGCAGTATTACGGCGAGATCCTGCAGCTCCGGGCAGACTGCAAAACTCTCAACGATTCCAAGGACAAGTACAAGGCAATGGTGCTTCGTCTGGAGGACAAACTTCTGCATGCAGAACAGAAGATTGTGGCCCTTCAGTCGGCGTAGTGCTGCAACGGGTCTGTTGCCTCGCACTGCGGCGCGGCCCCTGCCCGTGCGGTGCTTTGGCTGTCCAGAGGTCCGTGGCACCCGAATGTACATCTGATGCCCCGAGGCCCGAGTTCTCAACCGTTGCCCCGTTCCCGACCCTCGAGCACACCGAGCCCGCCGACACCGCGCCACACGACCAGCCTTCCTGAGGCATTGCAGCGCAGGGTAGGGCACGTGCAGGTTGCTGCCTTCGTACTGCCGCTTGGCAGCCCCTGTGACCTGCTCCCCCAGCCCCCCTCCTCCTCCCCCGGCTCCTCCTTGTCCTCTGGCGCTCTTGACACTGTACCATTACAGCATCGCTGTGGCGCCTTCCCCTTCGATGTTGGTCGCTGTCTTTAAACCCCATCGAACGGCGATCAACCCCTGCAGCTGCCTTCACTTACCCTCCAACCGCCCTCAGTTTCCCTATTTTGCCCCCATCACCCCCCTCCCCCCCTCGCATGAAGGCCTGGGAGGGGGCAGGCCGCCGAACCCGCGTCCCACCCTCGCCCACAGCCATATGGACCCGAGGTCACCCTTTTGCTTTGGTGCGCGCGACATGTGCAGCAAATCTGACCCGCGCCCCCCCCCCCCCTCCCCCCAGAGCACTGGCCTTTTAGGCCAGACGGAGGGTCCGCGGCCCCGGGGGCCCGATTCCCTGCGACTCGCACCCCAGCCCCACCCTCTTACCCCTGGCCCTGAGCTACGCCATGTCCCGAGCGCGACTGCGGCGCCTTCCCCGCACTTCGATGTGTGCCACGTGCTGTACCGTGAGGAATGCCAAAGTGATTCTGGGGGGTGATTCCCATCGTCGTCCGGTCTCCAAGCGGCTGTACCCGTCGGGACCGACACTATTCTGGTACCATTTTTCGGTGTCTGCACCAGAGGCCACTTTGTTGTTGTGGAGCCCTCCGGATTGGCGGACCCTTTCCCTCATGTCGCGAACCGCCCCGCTCCCACCCACTCCAAGCCACACTATCACACGGATCAGGCAGCACGGCCAGCGAAGCTGACCCCTTCAAGGAGGTGTTGGCATGGCTGTGGGTTGCTCGGAGGGTACGATGTGTCTCAGCCGCACCCCCGCCGTAGAGACCGTTTTTGGTCCTTGGGCGTAGCTTCACGTGAGGCGTGTGCGCGGCGGACATCGACGTGCCCGCCTGAGGCGTGTTGGTGCACAGCGGGGGATGGGGGGGGGGGGAGGCCCCCCTCCTCCAAAGGGCGTCAGGAGCTGCATGATGTCCGGGAAGCCCGTGTCCAGCTTCAGAGGGCATCGAGACCTCTGCTTCGAAGTTTGCTGGCGTACTGCCCTGCTTTTGCGGCCCGTGCCCACTCTTTGCGCACCTTCTGACGTCTGCGGACAGAAGTCTGGGGTCGGCGTCAGCCCCCACTACGAGCGGGTGCCTGACCGCAGGGGGTTTGCCCACCGCTGTTGGACCCTCTGCCCACCTGTTTGGACCGGGGGTACGTGCACGTCGAGCGCTGTGCAAGGGGCTTGGTGCGCGTTTGCCACGCGATTCTGATCCCCGCTGTCTGGGCGGCGCGGTGCACCACGGCGTCCGTCCGGTTGGCAAGTGGCAAAATCGGTGTGTGAAACCCAGACGTTTTGGAGTCGGACCTCCACTCACCCGTCATGCGTGACCACTCACCCGACATGCGTGACGCGTGGCGTGATGACTGCCCCAGACCGCCTGCCCGCAGGACGCAGGCAGTCGTTGGCCGTTGCACAGCCAGTCAGAGGCAGTGATCAGTATATATGGGAATGCGCTTTGCACGTCCCACCGCATCCGTTTCCTCGAGTCGATGATTGTTGGGGCCATGGCCTGGCATGCGGCGCGCCGGCGCCTGCCTCGGGGCGGTCACAAAGGGCCCCTGTGGCTGACCCCACGGCCAAGGGACAGGGGTAAGTGGCGAGAGGCCAACAGGCGCTGCCAGCCTCAGACAGCAATCCACTGCAGGCGTCATGCCATACTCCCCATATGAACAAGGACGATTCAGTGCGTACGCCCGGCTGTGCCAACCGGCACACTTACTGGCCTTTATGATTTACGGTCAGCACTGCTGAGTGGCGACCGTGACCTATACGGGGGGGGGGGTTGCGGGACCACCAGCATCAGCATCAGCCGCCGCCGCCACACCAGCAGCCACCCCTACAGCAGCCCCCACATCTGCAGCAACAGCAGCAGCAGCAGCAGCAGCAGCAGCAACTCCATTTTTCTTCAAAACACCTTCAGCCACCAAACAAGTTCCGTGCTGTCCACTCCCAGCCTGTCAAACCTTCACGCAAGCAAGCGGGTAAGCGAATACCTGGGACGACGGGTCAGAGGCCAAATACAAGCTCGTGCACCTGAAATCGACCTCGAAGGTTTGCACAACGTGTGAAACATTTCACAATACCTCAACCAACAAAACCAACAAGTGCACAATAGGATGCCATATCGTTCGTGCGTGGGAGGGAGCTTTGCATCGTTTTGCATGGAAGGTCGCTATGTACGCAAGTGTGGAGATACCCATTCGCGGTGCGGAGGGTACCCGGCATCTTCTCACTGGCCCAATGTCTCGCTGCTTCACTAACCCACAATGCGATGAACTTTGATGTCGGTGGGGTCTAGACCGTTTCCCTTTCTAAATGGAATTGCTGCGCTGAACCACGTTACATTCTACTTTGCCACCCCTCATTGCGTCCACGAAGCAACTGGTCGCCGTTTTGATCTTGTTGTCACCGTTGAATGGAGTGCGATTGGTTGGGGGGGTATGGGGAGGATTTTTGTTTAGGGAGGGTTTGCTGTAACAAAAAAAAAAGCACCCCAAAGGAAGACAAAGAAGAGACCCGGTTTCTTTAGTTGTCGCAAGCCAATTGCAAATTGGCAAATGTTAGTTTTCGGACCGCCTGTGCTCGCGGAGCTTGATCTTGGGTATTTGGAAATACAAAGGGACCCATTAGTTCGGGTCCTTTTGATAAATTTCATTTTTCCCCGAGGAAAAACTTTCTGGTGTGGTTGGGTGGGTGGGTGGGTGGGTGGGTGGGTCCGGCGGAGGAGCCCAGGCCGCCATCCCCCCCCCCTCCTCCTCCCACACATGCCCGGCAGGAATGCTGCGCCGTGTTAAGAGTCAGCCCTGTGCCACGTGCCATTCAATAATACCCACCCCCTCCACACACGGAACTCGGTCGGAGCCGGCTGCGCAGTGGAAAGCCTGCCCTCCTCCCCGCCTCCGTTGGGCGTCGGGCTATGTTAAGTGTGGTCCCCTTTTTGAACCCCCGGCGGCAACACACAGTCGGCCATGCTCCTCTTGGGGACCGATGATTCCGTGCAACTCAGACAATGTCGGACCATCACAACCACGTGTCCTATCCCATTCCGTTGCTCAGCTCCAGTCACTTCCTTGGAGCCCTCTGCCGTCTGGATCGCAGCCGGTCTCAGTGGGACCGTGGGCGGTGTGCCTGCCGTGCGTCCAGGACCCCCGGATTCGATTCGGCAACCGGGTCCCTGTCTCCAGGACCCCCTGGCTCAATGCCCGGGGAAGCAGCATTGGACGTTGCCGCGGCGAGCCCGTGGGCAACGCCTGGAAGCCCCGCGTGTGAGCCCTGTGTCAGAGAGGAGGGAGGGAATCCCCACCGCACACCACGACACCCACGGTCCTGCGATCCGCTGGACCCCCAGAAGTGAGGCCGAAGCCCGCGTTTGGACTCAAAGCCCGATCCATATCTTGAGCATCATTCAGCGCTCGTCGGACACTCTCACGCAATTCTAAGCCACTTCCTGCGTTGACCTGGTCCCTTGGGCCATCCCTGACTTGATGTAGTTTGCAAACAGCAAGCCTCGCCCCCCCCCCCCCTTTGCCGAAGCATCCCCTGGTCCAAACAACACTACTTCGCCGCCGTGCCTGTGACGATGCACTGAATGAGAGGGCATAGGGGGGTGTTGCCTGAACCGTGCGCGCACCGTGCGCGCACCGTGCGCGCACCGTGCATCCTTTTGCGTATTCTGTGTCCACCAGATCCACAATGCCTGAATCTGAGCTGCCCTAGCTTGTCGCCGGACTGCCTGTGTACTACCACCGCTCCAACGGGGATAGGGTGTCGGCCACTGTCGTTGACCCTTCTCCAAGAGGTGGGAGTCGCGTCTCTATTCGGTACGAATTGGGTGGTGAAGAGGTCTTGTACGAGCATGCACCCGAGGAGCGGTTGGAGTTTGCAATTGTGACTGCTGAGAGCCCCGATTCCCCCCAACCTATGCACCATGAGGCGCCGATGGATGCTTTGCTGGAGCCCCAATTACCTGAAGTGGAAGCTGAAGCCCCTAGAATTGATGATCATGAGCCAGAATGCTGTGGCGGATGAAATTGAAATTCCCGTAACCCAACCAGTGTTGTCGCTTGTGTTGTCGCCTGTGCATGGTTTGTTACGGAGGTGCGTGCAAGGTGCAGAAATTGGGAGCCTGGAACCTGTGACAAGCATCAGATTCAAAAAAAAAAATTCCCGGTACGCCAATAGGGGCTGCAGGGTGCAGAAAATAGGACCCTGGAGCCTGTGACAAGCATCAGACTAAAAATTGAAGAATCCTGGTATGCCAGTATGGACTGCAAGGTGCAGAAATCAGGACCCTGGGTGTGTTTCTATGGGGGCCATTCAACGGGGTACAAGTTGGGCAACCATCCCAAAAACATTGAACCGTGCGCGCACCGTGCACGCACCGTGCGCGCACCGTGCGCGCACCGTGCGACAACGCCCCCTAGGTCTGTCGGTGGGGACCTATCGCTGAACTTTCCACTGTTTATGGCCAAACAACACTACCCCCGCCCTTTCTCTTTTGCGGAACAACACGTGGTGTTGTTTCCGCAACTTCTGGAGGTTGCGGTCCCATTTTGCCAGTTGGATTTTCAGAGGGTGTGTTTGCTGTGCTTGGGCGTGTGGTGCTGTGGACCGGGACTGGAGGTTGGGTTGCTTTGCTGGATGTCCGGGCTGCCTCCAATCCTAAGGTGGTCCGCTCGGGCGTGAGCAACAGCCTCGTCCAGACAACACCGCGTGCTGTTTGTGCGACTTTTGATGCCCTCGCCATCGTTTGTCCAGGGCCCTGATAGTGCCCGAGCCCCAAGGGCACGGTGGCTTGCTCCCCTCCTCGGGCAGCATGGCGGTCCACGCCATGGGTGCATTTCATTGCACTGTGCTTGCAGGCCCAACAGGAAGATCATGATGGGCATACGCTTGGTGCCTTATTTGCAGAGGGCGGGGAGGGTACACGCTGCATGGCTGCTTGTCACAACAACGTGCAATTTCTCGGCTGCGCGATCGCAGGAGCCGAAGCTGTGCGGTCCGTTCATTCAGTGAGGCAGCACCAGGGCGTTTTTTGGTGGACAAGTTTTTTTTCCTCTTTTCTGTTAAAAACGCCGACCTCCAACCGCCGTCGGTTACTCTACCACCGCCGTCGGTTCTCCAACCATCGTTGGATACCCTCCGACCGTTGGTTGCCGTTCAACTGCCGGCCAATTGTGTGCCTAAATACTGATCTGGCTATTGGACGGCCCAAGGTTTTGAAATTTAATCAAAAAGCGCCCGGGGCAGCACATGTGTGTGGTGTCGGATGACCACCACCACACACACCCCCAGCCTCTCTGGCGCTTTGAACACTGGTCTCTCGGTGCCCGCTTTTCTTGTTTTCGTGGAATAGGGCAGGTCTGGTCATTGCAGCTGCTGAACACACGCAAAGCTGTTGTTTCGACTGCAGCGGGTCATTCGGGTCTTGGGAAACCCCTCCCCTTTGAATTCCCGTGCCTAGTGCGCGGGTCAGCAATGGGCCATGCGGCCGGGGGAGGGCCACGGGGCGTTGTGGGCCATCAGCGGGGGCCAGATCGATGGGCAGATCCATCATCCACAAGGACGACGTCCCAGTGGACCTGGTTGCTGCATTTGTGGGGGGTAATGAGACGAGCATGTGCCCCTCCTCCTACCCTGAGGCTGTAGGCATGAAGTTGTAGGTTCTCCAGTCGCTGAGCAACATTCGCACACTGTTGCCACTGTTGCGGTAGCCCCCTTGAAGCCCCAATCTCTGCACAGTAGAATGCCAGAATAACGGCGGAGGGAGTGGCGATTTGGTGGGGCTGCATGGCTCTGGTCTGCAGGATGGCTGCCCTGCCGGCGGCTGATGCACTCGCAGCACAACAGCAGTCGGTATCCACTGATTGTGTGCTGTTGGGTTGTGAATATGGTGTTCAGATGTGGCCATGTCATTTGTTTGTCCTCTGGAAAAGGGAGAAGCCGGATGCCTTCCACACCATAACGCACACCTCTGTGTATTTGTGTCGGTAAACGCGTGTTTTTTTTGCTCGTAACGATTTTCAGTGTGTGTGTGTGTGTGTGTGTGTGTGTGTGTGTGCGTGCGTGCGTGCGTGCGTGCGCGCGCGCGTGTGTGTGTGCGTACTTTCTGAGTGTCTATTTTTTTTTCAAAAGGCGACTAGCCTTCAAGACAATGTACCCATTGTTCTTTGGAGGCCTGATGAGTCGCTGAGCTGCCCAGTGCTCCGTTTGCCTGCAGGGGTTTAACGGTTTGGGAGCTCTTTACATAGTGTGTGTGTGTGTGCGTAGTTATTGGAGCATATGATGAATGACAGCATGACCCTACACAGAGGGTGCAGTCTTTATATTTCGTCGCCATGGGCTTGCTGATGTGGAAGTGTTGTGTTGTGCACTAGTTGTGCTGCTGGAAAAAAGTCAGGCACACTGGGGCGGATTGAGCCATTGTTCATGTGGTGGGCCTCTCGGGGGCTTGTGTCTCTGTGCCCAGGCAGTCGTGCCCTGGTGGTTTGTCCCTTCCATCACTGGTCAAGGGGCGTGCCTTGAGTGCAGTGCTCGTGCAGTGCACGCGCAGTGTGACTAATTGAGCCGGGTGACGGTTGCCGGCTCCGGTTTGGGCTGTATGATAGTGAGCACCAACAGCCGCTAAAATGCCTATTTTGTGTTTGTGCTGACTTTGGCAATCCGGCACCGCAGCAGTGTGTTCAGCCACTGCGTTTCAAATGTGGAACAAAAAACTATCTCGCCACATTGCCGAATCGAGGGAGCTAATATCCCCATGGTCCCATGGTCCTATGCCTTTTCTTCCATTGGGCGCCTTTTGACATTACTCGGTATTGTGGCTGCTGCCCTGTCTGCCTGAGTGTCGCATTGGTGATCCCCATTGTGTGTGTGTTTGTGTGTGTGTGGTTGGGTGGGTGCGTGCGTGCTTGGGCCTGAGCCATGCCGTGTGCCAGGTTTAAGGAAAGGGGTTTTCACCACGATTCATCCTCAGACTCGCACCCTGCCTTGGACATTCCTTTGGATGTCTCTTCCAATACATTCTTCTTGATGTTGCTTCGGCTGCCCCTGCTGCAATCCCAGGCTTCAGATGCCAGAACTGTGCACAACCTCTTGGCTGCAGCTCCTCTGTGGGATTTTCCATGTACAGAGAGTTGACAACAATGCTGATGAAGGATGCCTCTTCCTATCTAGTCATCACCCTATACTATCCCTTCTTCACAACCCTTGTCAGGCAGGATGCTGGAACAGGTATGTATTAGAACAGCTGATGCCCACAGAAGGACCCCCCCCCCGCGGTCCGGATGGTCTGGATGTCTTTGGCACAGCTGAATTTAGCCCCAAATTCTTCTCCTGTGAAATAAGTCGCTGGTGGGCGGATGCCCATCAAGGGAACGTTCAACAATCCCCCCCCCCTGCCCCCCTCCGCCCTCCTGTCTGCTAACACATCCATGGCGTTTGCCCGTTCCTCCTCTTTAAGGGGGAAAAGGTGTGCTTTGCAGCCAAAGAGACCCAACGCGGATCCAGTCTGGTTTCTCTTTCAGAACTAGCGTTATTGGAGCACCTTTCTGCGCCAGGCATTCCTTGTTTCTTATTTTGCATTGTGCAACGAACAGTGGCCAAGGGAAGGCCACATGCATAGTCCTTTCTGGGGTGAGGAGAGGGGGTCACATGGATGTGCAATGTTCGTTCCATCTGCGTGTCGGAAACGCCACCTGGTCAATTCTCACCCAAGTCACGTGACCCATTTGACACCAAGGGATGCATGACTCCCGTTGCAGCGATGCTCCCTTTCCCGTTCTCCAGTTTCTTCTTCAGGTCTCGGCAGATGTAAAGTGCGTTCCATTTTAACACAGGGCAAAAGGCTTGGTTGGAGACTGTCGACTGTTCCACCGTGTTGCTTCAGCCTGGAACTGACATTCAGTACACTGGCCAGTAGTTGCGTGTGTTTGCTGTTGGTGCCTGTCAGGTGTACATGGCAAACCTTCTCTGCATGGGGATTGTACTGTGGGAATGCCATGCACGCAGTGCGCATGCAGTGCACACGCAGTGCGCACGCAGTGCGAAATTTTGAATGTCGGCCAATACTCAGACCCTACTTTTGGCCCCTTTTGACAAGTTTTTGGTTCCATACTGGGGTTTTTTTAGCTTCCTATGCATTTGGGATGTGGCACATTTGAATTGTCACCCTTTGTTGCCCAATGTCAACCATTTTTACCCATTTTCCATCCCCCATATTGAACTCTCCCCACTATTGGGACCCCGAGAAGGCAGGGGTGATGTAGCCATACATAGCCCGCGGACCTTGAGGAGTTTGTGGTACAGCCTTCATCCCCACCAGATCACTGACCTCGCTCGCCATCAACAAATGTGTCGCGTCCACGCTCAGAATCACCAACGCCCTCCCCTTCACCCTGTTCGCGGTCCCCATCACCCAAGAGACCACGGACAACGCATTCCCCGCGCTCCGAGTCAAGGGACACCTCATCGCCGCCTCCAAGAGCGAAGCCACGGGCACCAAAACACTCGAAGCAAGCGGACTTTACAAGGCTGAGTGGTTTGTTCATAGGGACAGTGGAGTACCAAGTTGAAGGCAGTTTCGTTGTTATCATGTGGGCTTTGCTGCTTCGCTGTGCAACCAGTTAGGTGATAGGTATTCTTGGGTGAGTATCCCGGCTTCTGCGTGCGCAATATGCACGCAGTGCCCACGCAGTGCGCACGCAGTGCAACAATTTGGCCTGTGTGCCGTGCGCTTGCTGTGTTGTCATCCCCTCAATAGTAATGACACGCAGATTTGCCCCTAAGAGCAACCTCTGAAACAGCAATACACCATGTGGATGATGCTGCCTGCGGATTGGACATGCATGGTGCATGGTGCAATGGTGCAATGGTGGTGATCTAATGCATCCTGCTACGGCTATTGATGTCAACGATGATGCAACACACCAGGACGGCCACACTCCACCAGCAAAGGACGAGGAGGTGCAAGGCACCAGCATCCCCACTGAGTACCCCGCCCCCCCCCTTGCATATGCTGCGCCATTGTCCAAGCTACAGTAGGCGTAGGGGCTAATAATTTTGTACGTCATTTAATTGCGTACGAAATGTAGTGCGGCCACACAAGACATTTGTTTGTCGTCTCATTTGCCAATTTCAGCACATATAGCCCCCTGCTGGTGCACCAGGAAAAAATTTTTTTATGTCTGATGCATCCCATAGGTCCTGAATTGCCAATTTCAGCACATGTGGCCTGCAGTGTGTCGGCAGTTGTATGTGCCGCGTGCAAGCCACGCCCTTGTCCGAGCTACAGTAGGCGTAGGGACCGTAATAATTGTGTACATTGGCATAGCTTATACAGGGAGGGGGGGGTACGATTTTTTGTGCCGCCTGTTGGCAGGATGGAATGTGCATCAGATGCAGAGATGGAAACAAAGCCCGTCAGACCTCTAAAGGGAGTTGGAGGATGTAGCAGATTCCGATGGAACAGATATGGAAGATGTGGACGACCGACTGCAGTCACACATGGGCTGCGAGGAGACACCACCACCATCCCAATTCTGAAGCAGTTGTCTTCTTGTGCTTTTACAAACTGCTATAAAAGTAGCTTGCAACGCGCACGATGCTCAGCTACTCCCCCATGGATGAAAGACGTGGACTTTTTCATGGCCATAGTGGAGGCCACAACAGTGCATGAGGCGATATGTGTGGTATTTCAAGAATGCAAGTGCCAAGGCAGATCCCCTGCTACACCAGTTGCTCAACAATTTCCATCAACCCCTTCGATCGTGCAACGATGGACACTAGCACCAAGTATGGGCCCCACATAAGATCACCTCAGTTGCTAGCGTTTTTGAGGACCTCTGCCATCAAGCAGAAATCTTCTCTTCCTCCTCTCTTTTTCTTTTTGCCAACTGCCTGCAGTCGCCAGCCAACTTCTTGTGGACAAGCGTCAGCCGTTGTAATCTGACCACCCGCTGTTTTCAGTGACTAAACAGGTCCAGGGAGGGGCAATCCCCATCTCCCCCCGATGTGGCTTGTGGCGGTTGGGATGTCTGGCTATCTCTGGGCCCAGGATCAGTGTAGGCTGCTGCCCAGGAATGCAGAGCACAAGCCCATGCGCATGGGGAGTCCCTGTGGCAACAAGCCTGTTTCCCGGCATCACCCCCGGCAGCTCCTCCTCCTGTTTCTTCTGCTCCCCCTCCACACCCCTCCAACCCTGTATCTGCAGAGCCTCCATGCCTGGAGTTGATTTTTGGCGGTGGCACTTTGCCTTCGGAAGCGATGATGTGCTCATCCCAGCGCTGGTGCACGCCGCCACACGTGTCGCCTTGATCATCCAAGTTGCCAACGTTGTGTACGGCATCAAGCACGCACCATGTGCAGATGCCACCACGGCCCTGTTCTATGTGATCTTCTGGGTGCAGTTGGGGTGCGCGGTTATGGGGCTCGTGCTGTCCAGCATTACTGCTTGGATCGCCTCTCGTGGCACCATCCTAAACACAGCCCCACGCAAGCACATGGTTCCCATGCTGTGCGCGGACGTCACGTGCATGTTCCTGGAGGTTGCCTTCGTCACTTTTGCCACAACACGCACCGTCTTGTCCCTTCAGAACCTCCGCAATCGGGGACAGCTGTGCGAGGTACACAGTTACTATCTGCAGGTGCCGTGCTTCATGTGTGCTGCTCTGCTTTGTGCATGCTGCCCCCCTCCCTTCCACAGTCCCGTGGGGGGGGGGGGGGGGCTTTGTCCCAAAAGTTCACAGGGCTGAAGGCGTCGAAAAGGTTTCCTTCAGTTGCAGTGCGGTTGTACTGCAAAGGTCAGGTCTGGGTCCTTGTGGACCCCCCAAAATGGGGCGGGGGGGGGGAGACCATCGTTTGGTGACCGCTCCTCTCGGGACACTGTCGTGCGTTCTCAGGAGACTGTGCAAAGGGGGGGCAGGTAGTATGCCAGGGCTCGCAGGGAGGCAGTCGCTTGCAAGGTGACCCCACGGGAGCGGATACATGTGGCTGCAGGCACAACAGTCGGCCAGGCAGAGGGAAGTGACCCAACCCCGCTGGTCCAAGCGGCTCGTCTTTGACAATGCACTGTACGAGTTTCCCGGTGAGAAAGCAAGAGTGACAACAAGAGCAAGGGTGACAACCACCATCGTTCTATGGCCAAGCTGCGGCTGAACAGTCCTGGCAGAACCCTGGCAGTGCCTCTGGCGCCGCATTTGCACCGCAACCGGGAGGGCGCCTCTGGTGCCTTATTTGGACTGCATTTTGTGTCAGGTACCGTAACGAATGCCAAAGTGATTCTGCAGGGTGACCACCATTGCCTTCCTATGGCCAAGCTACACCTTGTCAGAATGTGCTGTTATATGTCTGGGTGCCGAAATACCCGGGGTGAGGGCCATCGTTGTTCGCCATGTCTAAACCATACTACCTGAACTGATTGCAGATTGTTGTGGGTGTGACGCCCAGGGTGGTGATTATCGTCAGGTCATAGCTAAGCCATACGACCCAAAGGGACCGGTCTTGCAAAACTCAATGTAATTGGGCCCCAAACCTGTGGTCCCCCAAGAAGCATTTTTTTTCTGGGGGGGGGGGGATGCTGGCAATTTTCTGGTTGTAGACAATTGGATTGAACTGTGTCGTGGTTGCTTACACCATTTGCCTATGCTAAGGTGGAGGTACTTCATGTCCTACCCTCCCCCCCCCTTGCAAACTCCCCCCCCTTCCAATCTCCCCCCCCCCCCACCCGGGAGACCGTCATTTCCATGTTTTTCTAGTTAACATGTATTGTGCTGGTTTGTGTTGCCCATCTGCTTTACGCATGGCCTTGCGTTGCTTTCCCCTTACTACAAATCAAGCACCTGTGTGTGTTCTGTGATATTCTCTCTCCAAAGGCGTTGTATGGGTGTGTTGTGTTGCTACTTCAGA
Organism: Eutreptiella sp. 'Long Island Sound 2002'; assembly: GCA_964036045.1. Lineage (NCBI taxonomy): Eukaryota > Euglenozoa > Euglenophyceae > Eutreptiales > Eutreptiaceae > Eutreptiella > Eutreptiella sp. 'Long Island Sound 2002'. The sequence goes on from OZ038391.1 coordinate 7,535,228, forward strand.
CCCAAGATGTTTTCTCCCGGTGACCATGTACGGTACCACTCACGCACACTTGGTGCACATGTGCTTGCATCGGTGGAGGGTACCACAGTTTGCCTTGAAATACCCTTGCAATCTCCCCCCCCCCCTGGGAGACCGTCACTTGGCGACCGTCTCCCCCCCCCCACCTGGGAGACCGTCGCGCGCTAACCCGGGAGTTTGCAAGGGGGGGGCAGGGTAGGATCGGCAAAGCCAGCCAGAACCCGCCCTGGTCTATTCCGGCGGGTTGGGGTATTTTTTTTTGGGGAGGGGAGGTCATCAAAAATGCACAGATGGTCACAGCCACCAACAGAGTCATGCAATTGCACAATGCAAATACCTTTGCATGCACTGGCATTGAAAGGCAGCCCAGGGAACATCAGCCACAGGGGCCCCTTCCCCCCCTTTAGGGGGCCCCCAGCCAGCAATTAGTTGCCAAACGCACTGGCCTCATGAGGCCATGGGCACCAAAGGTGCCCGAAGGAAAACTTTATCCATTTTGCACCCAACACTGACCTTAGCCCCAACCCTGGCCCTAACCTTAACCCCAACCGGAATCAAGACTGAATATTGGGACTGAGCTGGTGGAGGAGGGAACATCAGCTACGGGGCTTAATAATTGTGCCTCATGCACACTGGGAAGCCTACGGGCGTGGCAGTCTCCCGCTGCATAACCTGGTTTCGGATTCAGCTAATCCTCACTACGTGTCAGATCCGCTACCACACCCATTGTGGGATCATCGTAGCAGTGGACAGCTCTGAACCTTGATCCCGAGAGGTTATCTCGAGTACCGTGAACTGAGCAGGCTACGCCAGCTCATCTTAGTCTGAACGAAAAAAAAGACATCAGCTACGGGGCTTAATAAGGATGCATGTTGAGGGACACCATTAACGATTCCCGCCACTTCTTCCCCTATGGTGTCTTGGAAACCGTTCCTTGCTCCAGAAAGTGGCAAGGCAGATGAGATTAGGTGAGAGCCCCAGGCAAAGGGTTGGAGGTCACCAGCTTGGGGGCGATGGGCCATCTGAGGAGCACTGATGTCTTTCCCTTCTCAAATGAATCGGCTTCAAAGCGCTGTGATTATCATTCGACGCCGTAGGTGCTTGGCTGGTGGCTACTGGTGGCCTGGAGCAGCTACCTGCTGCTTTGGGTTGTGCTGTACCTTTGCTTCCACCCCGGCGAGTCTGCAGGCTCACGCTGGAAGCAGCGGCTGCAGTGGTTGTTCGGGAGCAAGGGCTCTGAGGCACTGTTCGAGGAGATAGCATGGATGTTCGAAAGCTACGCGAGGGGGCTGAACTTGGTGCCGTCCGACATCATGGCGGGCCTGCGGCTGCTTCAAATGCAGGACGAGAACGACGACCGCCCCCCAGTCCTGGGGCAGGGCCCCACGCGGGTGGACGCCGTGCTCCAGGAGCTGGATTACTTTGCCAAGTACTACTTGGCCGTGTACGGGTCGGTGTTGTACGTGTACATGCACCCCTGCAAATGGGTCGGGGACCTGTGCTGCGGAGGCAGCTGCTTTTCCAGGCCACAGTACCCAGTTGAAGGGGGCAGCAACCCCTTGAGCTCACGGGCCCTGCAGCGCGTGACGCAACTGGAGGACGAGCACCTCCTGTACGTCAGCTTCGTCAACGACCTGCACCGGCCCGTGTATTACATCGCTCTCGATACGGAGAAGAGGTGCATCATCCTCGCCATCCGCGGCAGTCTTTCCCTCGTCGACACACTCACGGACCTCAACGCAGAGCCCATTACCCATACAGTTGAGGGCTATCGGGACGTGCAGGTGCCCATCCCTCGCCATGTGCCTTACAACGTGCCCCATGCTTGACGCAGTGTGCCATGCCCTCCATGTGCCCGATGCCATTCACTCGTGCCAGGCCGTACACTTGCCCGTTGCCCTGCGTGTGCTCCATGCCATACACCTGCTCCATGGCCTACACCAGCACCATGGCTTACACCGTACAAGTTGTCAGTTGGGCGCTGTGCCCTGTCGCCTGCCCTGTAGCCTGGCAACAGCTTGAAGGTGCCCTCTCTGCAAGGATGTTTTGGAACACTGAAATTCATCTGAAGAGGGGGGGGTTACCCTTCTAACCTCCCCCCCCCCAGGACTGCCAGGAGAGCAGCAGCATCTTAGGGCGTTGTCCCAAACGCCCCCTGGACAGGTACTGGGGAGTCTACCGCCCTCAGAGAGTAGACTGCCCAGTACTGACATGCTTGCGTGTGCCGACGTCTGACAGATGTGCGGTGCACTTTCCCCCCCCTTGTGTATTGTTGAACACCTCACTGGCATAGACCCCCGCCGGGCAGTGCGAACGTCGGAACAATGCACCTGGGCCGCATACCGAAGTGTTCGGAGGTGCCCGCCATTGGTGTTTGCTGGTGTGTGCCGATGTCTGGCGGGGGGGGGGGGGGGGGGTTCTGCGTGTGCCGACGTCTGGTGGTGCGCCAGCGTGTGCCGACGTGTGGTTTGCCGCACAGTAAGGTATAGTCTGTGTTGCACACAGCAGCCTAGACAGCAGAACCCAGATTTTGCCCATTTTTGGCCTTTGCCCCCAAAATGTGGCCAAAATGTGATCTAAAACCTTCAAAACGGCTTCCTCACCCTTAATGCGGGGGCAGGGGCTTGTTTGTCAGTCCATGCCTCACCGAGGCCCGGCACACCGACTGCTCGTGGACGGAATGCAGGGGGGGTTGAGCCCCTCCCTCCCTCCGGCAGAAGCAAATCTGCATTGGCTTCCCCGTTTGCCCTGGTGGATTGCCCCGACAACCCCGCGAGTTTTCTTTTTTGGCCAGGTACTGTGCGGCCGGCTCACAGCACGACCCCCCGCCCCCCTCAGTGCTAATGGCATGTGCACGTACCAGCATAACACTGGCCGACCTTTGCAGGTCCACCGTGGGATGATGGCCTCCGCCCAGACAGTGTACGGAGATCTGACGCGCCTGGATCACGAGGCGCACGAGGCCTTTGAGGGGGCGCTGGCGCGGTACCCGGACTACGAGCTTCTCGTCATGGGGCATTCCCTTGGGGCCGGCACCGCAGCCCTGCTCTCCTTGATGCTCTACCCCCGGCTCCTCGGCCGCCTCCGCTGCATCGCATACTCGCCCCCTGGAGGGCTGATGTCCCAGGAGGCCGCGGAATTCACACAGCCCTTCGTCACGTCCGTCATGCTCGGGGATGATGTGGTCCCGCGCCTCGGCATCCACTCGCTGGTGCAGCTGCGAGAGCGGCTGCTGCCGGCCCTGGCCGCTTGCAAGCGGCACAAGTGGCAGGTTGCTGTGCGCAACTGCCGCAATGTCCGGCTTGGGTCGAATACGTAGCCGCGGTACTTAATGAACAAGAAATTGGCTCTGAACCGAAGGCGGTTGGCGGGTAACTGCCACCGTTGGACGGTTGGCTGGCGGCGGTTGGCGGTTGAACTGCGGCGGCTGGCGGTTGAACTGCGGCGGCTGGCGGTTGAACTGCGGCGGTTGACGGTCGCCCACCGGCCCAGGGGTATCCTTAAAGGCTGTCCTTAAAGAACTACTGCATGGGGGTCCTTTGTGAGCCCTTTCTCACTTTTCTTTTTGTTTGTGTAAAGACCCTGATAACCCCCCCCCCCCCCAACCGCCCCCCATATTTTGTCGAACGCCGTCGTTTAACCACCCACACCCAACCAACGTCGATGGGCGGCCAGCCCAGAGACCACCATCACCAAAGGTAGGACCCCCCCCCCACCCCCCGTTGCCTGTCGCTCATGCCGTTTTGGATGCTTTAGTAAGTTTTTCGGTTCACGGCATGCAGTCGTTCTTTAGTGACAGCCTTTAAGGATACCCCTGGGCTGGTGGGTGACCGTCAACCGCCGCAGTTCAACCAACCGCCGCCAGCCAACCGTCCAACGGTGGCAGTTACCCACCAATTGCCTTCGGTTCAGAGCCAATTTCTTGTTCGTCAAGCACCGACTACGGGTAAAGGTCCACATGTCTTCTCTCTACCAACAACAAACGTCAGATGGATGCGTTACAAGATGACTCGAAACTTTGCCGTGTGCGGTGCCCGGTTGCCTTCTCTGTGGCGGTGCGCGCATTGTGTTGGGTGAAGTGTAACTCAACGAGGTGTTGTATCTTACTTCAGGACCGCCCTGGTGATGGAGGGAGGGGAGGCAGACGGGCTGGATGGGCCGAATGCGCAGCCCCGGACCGCAGAACAAGGGCCTCAAGAAGCCGGGGACACGGATGGCGTTGAAACGTTCCCAAGGAACGCCTCAAACTGCGCGCGCGGCAAACCACCGCCGAAGGCTACTGAGACGCGAACCTCAACGGGGCTCGATTGCCTCGTCCCTTCTCAGACGGAGGAACCTAGAGGCTTTGGTCAGTACCGAGTCTGCGTCACCACATGGAGTCGTACCGGATACCCGGTTGTGTAAAGGGAGCGGAGGGGACGGTCTGCGGCCTCCGGAAAAACGGGGCGAATGGGATTGGGGAAAGTGGGTACCTCGTCCCATTTCTCTGCCGTTTTTTGTCCCATCCCCCGCCGCTTGGCGAGGCGGTGATTACAGTTTCTATCATGATCTTAGGAGGATACCTCGTCCCCCCCCCTTCGCATTTTCCCATTTCCCCCATTGTTCTGAGGGTGTTTGGGGACTTGGGGACTTTCGGTTTCGGGTGCCTGAGGGGCATTGGATGTGCACCCGGGGTCTACTGCCTGAGCACTGGGGCTTGCACTGTGGCACTCTTCCACAATCAAGTGACGCAGCCTTCTGCCGGGCCTAGAGGCCTCACCCCGCGCCTGCAGCACCCCAACGGCCCCGTACTGCAACCCCCGCCGGCGCGAATGCCTTTGCAGGTGCTTTGTGGGTGCCTGCGGTTCGGCGATGAGGACCTTGCGGTCGACGACGCGGAGACGGAGGACCTGCTCAACGCGTGGGACGTGAACCGGCAGCGACCGCGCGACGACAGCCGCGTGTCGATCACGGAGGAGCCCGTGCAGCCGCGGCAACGCGCGGACACGCTCTCGGAGCTGCCGCGCCTGTGGCCCCCGGGGCGCATCGTCTGGCTCCGGCGCGACGGGCACTCCCACAAAGTGAACTGGGTCGAGCGCGAGTCGTTCGCGAACGTGGTCGTGACCGACGCGATGATCGCGGATCACATGCCGGACGCATTGGCCCGGGCCCTGAGCCTGACCGTTGCGGGCTGTGCCCAGCAGGCGGACGTCAACACGCCACTACTCTCTTGAGCAGAACCCCCCCCCCCCAGGATGCATGAGAAGGGAGGGGGCCTCAAAGGCGTCCCCAGGGCTTAGGTAGACGGTTTGGAGGAGGTTGCCAAATCGGTTGGGGGCGGTTACTGTCGGTTACAAATGCCGTTGAAGCTGGCACTTGCCGTCAGGGGGACGGTGGCTGTGTGTCCGCTGGGCGGGTACCTCCCCCCTCCAATGCATCCCTGCCCCCCCCCCCCCCCCCCAATTCCCTTTTGTGTAAGTGCGCCCTTGGCGGCCCGTCCCGCTTCTGAGTAGCGTCCCTACTCAGAACAGCGGTGCGCCTGGGACCGCCCCCCACCTCCCTTTGTCGGGGTGCGACTTCATCGACTGTTGCTGCACTGGGCCCCACACCCCCGAAGAAGCGGTCTGTGTGTGAGTCGCGCGCACGCACGGCCTTGTCTGAGCCTGACGAGCCTGGCCCACCGTTGCTCGTCTTCCTGAGCACAGCCGCGGTGGTTGAGAATGCACGAGGACTGCCGCTCCGAACAACATTCTGCGGGAGCACCCTCCAAACTTCACGGTCATGAATGACAGAGTGTTAAGCATCGCCAGCGTCGGCATGGGAGGGACGCCAAGGGGCAGCAGCAGCACCTGTGAGCAGCGGGGCAGCTGTCCCACTCTCACCCAATACCACTACGTTTCTCAGTGGCTTGGAGCAAGCGATGTAAATGATTTATTTCTTTAAAAACCCCAACCGGTGCCTACATCTGGAAATATGAACCGGCACTTACTCAACTTTTATGCCCCCCCCCCCCCCCCAATTAGGCGTCCCTCCCACCCGGCGCGGCGTGGGAGGGACGCCAAGGGGCAGCAGCAGCATTTGTGAGTAGTGGGACAGCTGTCCCGACTCCCACCTATTGTCCCCAGCTGTTAGGGGCAGCCGAGCAGGCGCCCCACCTCTCGCAGTTTTTTCGAACCCACCCTCTTCACCCCCGACCCACCTATCCATGGTGAACACGCACGTGCACGTGGGAATACTAAACCAGCCTTTGTGGCACCCCCACCCCCCCTGCAGCAGTTACTCAGCACAAGCCTGGCCCGTGGCCTGGCAACAAGCACCAGCCTGGGCTGATGCCGCCCCCAGAACCCACCAAGCCATCGGTGAGGGAAGGTTCGTCGCCAACGTGTGGTGGTGTTGGGGGGGGGGGGTTGGCACAAGGCCTCGGGGTCTGATTGTTTGCCTTTGGCGGCGCCTATTGGCCTCTCGCCGTTGCACATCTGGACCCTCTGTGGGCCCGAACGTGTTTTGGTTGTGTCAACGGAGCCCCCGGATGGGGGGGGGGGGGGGCTGTGGCCAAAACTGCTTTTTTCTGTTGACCTGAAAATCGGGCGTTCAGTTTTGGCCCTCTCTTCCATTTCCTGTGCGGAAATCCGCGCTGATGTGCGCCATCGAGTGGATTGGCTGGGGTCGACCAGGGCCGTGTTTTGCATTGTCACCCCTGCCCTTCCTCACACACAGCCCCCCCCCCAAACCACACAACTGACCCGACCTGCGGCTCGAGCCCATTGTATGACTGCACGCCTGACCTTTGTAGCGACCACCGACCTCGAGCACCCGCCCGTCCCTGCAAGAGGCATGGCACGGGACAACCGGTTGTACAACACGATGCCCAGCCAACTCCTGGACCACCGGGGCTGGCCCCGGCAAAGGGGTGGGGATGGGGGGGATCCCACAACCGGGAAGGATGCAAATGCTGCAAAACCCCCGCCGTCTCGGGGTCCCCACGTTGGGGGGAAGAGGTGGCCCGGGTCTCAGCCAAGCGGCACTATGCTGGGCCCAGAGGGCCCTCTCAGGGGGGGGGGGGGGATTGGGGATGGGGATGGGGATGGGGATGAGGATGGGGATGGGGATGAGGATGGATGGAGCCCTTGTACCGACTACCCAGTGAACACCCCCACGCGTCTCACTGTACTGCAGTTGCGTCTTCGGACTCGTGAGGCATCGGGGCAGGGACCGTCACTGCGCAGCAGGTGAGGGTCCCGAGGGGGGTCGGGGGTCGGGCTGGGTCCTCGGGTTGGCTGAGCCGGGACTCCTGTGACAGGCACCCAGCTCTGCAGACAGTGTTGCGATTGCTGCTCCCTCGCTCGCTCACGTCTGTCTCAGTGCTTGCTCCCCGGCCAGGGTGGAGGTTCAGCCACACCAGCCACGCCAGAATCGAAACCGCTGGGCCACCCAGTGCCAGTTCCTGCGGGGGAGCCCCTCAGACATCCACCTGGGAAGGCCCCAGGAAAGTGCAGACCAGCCGAGTGTAGACGCGCTGCGCCGAGATCTACAGGGATGCCAATCCCGTGCCCTTCCCCCGGGGCCAAAGGCATTTTCCTAGAGCCTGCCCACTTCATGGGTGCCTCATGGGGACTCGGTACTGCACTGCACTGCTGGATGCTGTCGGCTGGCAAGGGAAGGTGTTGGAGTGGTTGGAGGAGGGGGGGGGGGGGCTATGCCAGCATGAGCACACCTGCATTCAGGGTGTTGTGGAGTGTACCATATGGCTGGGTCAGTTTCCAGCGTCTAGATCCACCAACAGCAATCCATTTGGGTGTGGAACACGGTGCATTGTGAACCAGTGGTGGCATGCTGTTCACATGTAGTGGAACAAGATTCACTTGAGGTGGCAGTTGGCGCTCAACTGAGAGGCGGTTGCCACTACCCCAGTGTGGTTTTTGATTACATGGATCCCTTGCCCACCATGACTGATTCTCTATTTGCACCTGGCCAAGAAGTGCTATGCAAGCGGTACCACACTGGTGAGCTTGTAGAAGCCACAATTCTTGGGCCTGCCAAGAGCGCCCCCAAGCTGGGGGAGCGTGTTCAGCTTTTCACAATGAAAAGGGACCGCAAGAAGTGCTTAGGGGGGCGTTATGGAGTTTCATAAGGTTGTTGCGTTCACCAAACGCCTTGTCCAACAAACTGGTGTTCAGAACACATTTTGTATTTTAGGGACATCTGTGCAGTGACGTGAATCTGGTCTGCAGCATGGCCACCCATCGGTCTCACAGGCACCTGCGCCTCAGCAGCCCCCGTGGTGGACCCCCCCTTCCACCTGTGCAAGCACGGGCACCTTGTCTTACCGTCATTTTCCTGACCTTCAGCGTGCTTGCGCAAGGGGAAGGGGCAGTATCTGTGTGCTTCATTAATTCTTGTTCCTCTCCGAGTCTTTAGGCTTTTCTTACTGGGCACTTGAGCCCTTAAGGCATGGTTCCTTCCATATGTCAATGGAAGCTGGCAAACATTCAGGGCTTCAGTTTGGTGCTGAATGCTATTTTGTTGCTGTCCATGTGCTCCGCAGATGCATGCAAATTACGGGTTGTGGAAACCGCATAAGGAGCACTTTCCAAGATTGTCAGTCGTTTTACCGTGGTTTGCGCACAGGGGGCGGGGTATGTTTGGTTGACTACCCTTGCATTCGGCAGTACACCAGCTTCAATTTGGTTAATATATGGTGCGTAGACTCTAAGGGCTCTATTCTTATGCGGTGCACACACATTGCACACACAGTGTAAGCATATGAACAACGAAGGCCCAAAACAGCGCCTTTGGGGGCCAATAAGCACCCCCAGAAGAGCCGAGTTGGTGCTACATGGCACCCCATGGGTTTAGAAGTACTCCCACTGTCACCAAATGATCACCCAACAACGGCCCAAAGGTCCTTGGAGGTCATTGGAGGTCACCCAGAAATCGCGAATTTTCAGCCAACCCATAATGGTCTGAAAATGGTCAAGTCCTCAGAGGTGAGGCCCCATAGGGGGGGATGATCTTGGAAAGTTGGAGATGGCACCCGGGACCCGTCATGGTTAGGGGGTGCATGAGGAAGAAAAAAGTGGAATGGGACCTGGGTCCAAGTTCATAGTGGCGCCTATAGGCCAACCAAACTTGCCCACCACGGTGCAAATAGGCCCAAGACGGCGCTTTCGAATGTTATCGTTCTTTCTGGGGCTGCATTTTTATTGTTTTCAGCCATTCGGCTATTTTCTCTTTTTGTGCTTTTCAGCCATTTTTGCCATTTCGGGCGGTTGGTTGCATTGCTACCCCCCCCCCCCCCTCCCCCTTTGAACCCCCCCCCCCCCCCCCGCCCCAGCGGGGGAACCGTCACCTTGACCATAGTTTTTTCTGTTGTGCTCCCTTGTTCTTCCTTTGCTGGTGCCCCCTACTAGCGTTGACTCCTCTTTGCATTCTAACACAAATGTATGCTCTAGGCGCGCATGTTTGGTACCACTCTCGTGACAAGGGTGCCCCGCTTCTAGCAACTGTCATTGGTCCCTCGCCCACCGGACCTACGTTCCTACATATTCAATACCAGGGTACTGGGGACAAGGTGCTCGATTATAGAGCAGCCAAGTTATCTCGGTTGGAGGTAGTACAAGATGGCGCCGGGATCTCCTCCCACTGACAAGGGTGCTTCTCCGCAACCAGTCCCCACAGCTACACCGCACCTACCTATCCCCAAATTGCTCCCAAGCGTGGTAAGAAACGGGTCCTCCAAACCTTCGTGGACTAGTATTTCACCCACAACCCCAAATTCTGCACCCTACGGCCCCTACTGGTACACCAAGAATTTTCTGATGCAAACCATGTCACCTGCAGCCCCAAATTCTGCGGTGTGCAGAAAACCCATCGGGGCATACTGGCGAAAAACTTGGTGTCCAGTCGCAGCTGTGAAGTGGGATGTTTTTGTGCCCCCCCCCCCCCCCTAGGGGGAACCGGCCCGACAAAAGGGGGGTGATTTCAAGGGGAGGGGGTAATTCTCTTCTACCGTTTTGGCCATTTTCAAGCGGCTGCATTTTTATTAATTTTTGCCATTTTTAGGCGGCTGCATTTTTGTTGATTTTGGCAATTTTTGGCTATTTCGAGTGGCTGCATTTTATTTATTCTTTTCGGAAATTTTGACCATTTTTGGGCCGCTGCATTTTTTTTTTCCTTTGGGCCATTTTCTTAGGCGGCTCTATACGCATGTAGACGTAGCCACTAAGAGCGAGTATGAGCGCGCCGGGCATCTTTTTTTTACCATTCCCCACTCGTGCATGTTTTTGCCCCCCCCCCCCCCCCTGGACCAAACAATCTACCCCCTTATATTGGGGACCTCCGAGAAGGCATGGATTATGTCGCCAATCAGCCCATTTTTGAACCCACAAGAAGGCAAGGGTGATGTAGCCACTTCTGATTTGTCCTTTTCTATTGGGGACCGGAGAAGGCAAGGGTTAGGTAGCCAATTCTGATTTTGTCCCCATGTGGGGACCCCCGAGGAGGCCAAGGTGCAGTCGCCATTCCACCCACACATGGGCCCAGGAGACGGCAGGGGTTAAGCAGCCACTACTAAGTGACAAAGGAAGCCGAAGTACGTACACGGTGCGCTTGTGGGGACAAGGGTTAAGGAAGTACCTTCGGGGAACCCAAGGCCAGCCTGACCTATGCTTCGGTGGTTCAGTACCTACAGGGAAACTAACCATCCTTGGTCTTTGATTCAACCCTCTAGTGCGATTGAGGAAACCGGGCCAATTGTAGTTAACCAGTTATGTTAGCTGTGTCATGTAACGTGGGTGTGGTACTGGTCCCCTGCTCCCTAAGACAATGTCGGGGGATGAGAATGTGCAGCCGGGGAGGCGTGCGTTTCAAACTTCAGCAACAGCTTGGGCGCGTGACCGAGGAAAGCGGCAATTGGCGAACATGACCCATTTCACGGACTTCATGTCCATCAGATCCATTGGTGGGGTATGGAGTATGGAGTATGGAGTATGGAGTATGGAGTATCGGGTATGGTATCAATGGGGTTGACCTTTGGAATCCCAAATATGCATCGCATGTTTTCAAGGTCACAGTTGCCGTTGATATATTGGGCAACATTGTATGGATTTGCCCCTTGGCCCCCGGGTCATCTGGTGAGACTGCCATGCCTCTCGCCCCATTCTGCACCTTCACGTCCAGAGAATGCGATGTTGGTTTGACCCCCATACACACATGCCCCATGGAGGTATGTATGTAGTAGTGGGTCGCGCGCAAGCCCCGGAGGAAGCCTGTGCAATGCGCAAAAGAGGCGATCAGCACAAAAAGTGCGGGAACAAAGAGGCTCGTCAGTGGCCTAAACGACCAAAGGTACCTTTCTGTCACAGGTTCTCATTCGGGATGGGTATGGTCCTTCTCGTACCCGAGGCGATTTCTTCGATTTTGAAATTGGGAGCCATGATGGTGCTTATAAAGGCCGGATTCATGTAATTGTGCCATTCGTTGGACGAAAGAATGGAACTTTGACAGCCCAGCAACAATGATATAGTGATGTAGGTGGGTGGTATCGCACACGCATTGAGCAAATTCTTGCTTGCTTGTCGCATCGGGGCTTGGTTAGGAACATTTGGCGCAGCAGCCCTGATGAGTTGCACCAGTCAGTCCATATTTTATTGCGGTTTTCTCAGTTTTGCATTCGGAGGCAGGTCCGCTGCCCTCCTTATGGACCATGGAATCATGTTCCGCCTCATGTGTGGACGAACAAGAGCAACTCAGCTGCCACGCAAGATGAGGGAGAGGATGAGGCAGAAGTGTGTGCGTTGTGTTGTCACAAGTGCTCCACCATCACAGTTTGCTGAGTGTAAGGAGCACTATTGTTGTGAATGTATTGACAGCCACACTTGTGGGAATAATACTTTTTTAGGACATTCTGAGTGTCATTTTGTGTTGTTGAATTCTCAGATTTCGGCTTATGCAACATGCTTTGCAGGGAAGGTTTGCGGTCTACTTGGGGGACTTCCCTAGATGAGGATGAAATTGGGACTAGAGCCAGGGTACGTAACACAAAGGTAGCGCGCCAGGCGCGCGCCGGGCAAACATGCCCCCAAGGGGGAGTTGCCCAAACAGTGTGCGCACCATGCAAGGTTTTGTCACCCCTGGACCCCCCAAAAACCTGTCCTCCAGCACTTTTGGTGCTTCGAGCTTGGCAGCTTTTCAAGGGTTCTGTCCAGGGGGGTAATCTCCGGTTGCTTCACCAAAAAGATCCGAACCGTGTGACAACACCCCCTGATAGCAACTGGGTGGCAGGGAAGGGAACACTGGGCTACCTCTGCTCCTGCCCCTGAGCCTATGCCCATTTTGGTCATCTCTCTCCCTCCCTCCCTCCCTCCCTCTTTCTCTCTCTCTCTCCCTCCCTCCCTCTCCCTCTCTCCCTCCCTCCCTCTCTCTCCCTCCCTCCCTCTCTCTCTCTCCCTCCCTCTCTCTCTCTCTCTCTCTCTCTCTCTCTCTCTCTCTCTCTCTCTCTCTCTCTCTCCCCAGAGAACGGACCTTCGATGCATGACATGTGCAGTGTTTGCTTCATCATCCCTGATGCCTCCGCATTTCCACTGCACTTAACCCTGCGGTGGGAAGCTCACTAGGGCCCGGCCGCGCTCACAAGGGCTCGGCCCCCCATGGGGTCGTTTTGCGCGACCGGGGCCAGCACCAATGCCGCGGGCACGCCCCGTGCGGCAGCCACGAAGCCCGACCCCATCCAGGGATCCGCCAGTCACCCATGGGTCATGCCGGGCGCGGCCGATCAAGGGCTGCAGGATCTGGGGGTCCAGGCCGCCCTGCAGCCCTTCTTTACAGAACCGCCGGAGCCGCCTGGGGCCTTATCGCTGCTGTTGGGGCTGTCGTGCTCGTGCCTGTTCGACCCCTTGGCCCACAAGGTGGCGGTGGTGCTGCAGCCCTCGCTTGGGTTTCTGCGGGGCATCCCTGTCAGGGCCGTGGTCCGCAACTTGTCCCAGTGCCTGGACCTCGTGCTGCAGCCGGCGCTGAACATTCTGTGTGAGCTGCGGTCGGAGGAGGAGGAAGCGGAGGGCACGAAGGCAAAGATCCACATCCGCGGCGCCATCGAGTCGCTGCGCGCCGCGGTGACCTCTGGGGCTGCATACCAGGCGGTGCTGGGGGACAAAGGGAAGGAGAGCTTGGCCAAGGCCGTGACCACCGGGCTGCAGGTCGGTGCTGTAGGTGGACCTTATGTACGGGGAAAGGGGAGGTCCCTGGGCCCGAAGGCTCTGGCACGGAGCAAGCGCCCCCACCAGCAGGCACACAGAGAAAGCAGCCACCGCCAACGTGGTAACCAACGCCCGCCCTGGCTAGGAATCCGTGCCTTTGCCCAGGCACAACACCCCACGATACTGGACAACCGAGGGGTCCTCCAACAATTGCTTATAAATGAGCCAGGCCATCTTTTCAGCCTTAAGCTGATCCCCTTGGTAGTCACCCTCCAGATGAGACATGGGGTCCGCGGGCTGCAATCCCGAGGGCACCCAAAGCACCCGTACCACTATGCCTGAACAAACCAGGCGCCTTGCCAGCCCTCGCAGAACTGACTGCTGTGCACTCAGTACACTCTTGGCACGCACCTTCAGTAGCTGGGCAATGGCCCATGCTGTTTTGCAGAACGCATGAAACGAAATATGCAGAAAAAAATACAGAAGCCATGAAACTGCCCCTGCCCCCTACCCCACTCCCGCTGCACTACTCAATAGATGTCACGAAGGAATTGGGTGTGTCTATACCAGCACGGAGCACACGGTGCATGATAGACTGTTCACGCAAAGGGTTTGTTTTTCAGTTCTGTTATTGCAATGAGTTGTCTGCTTCACAGTTTGATCTACTCGCATGGACTGCCAAAAACAGACCCGTGCATCACGTTGGGACACTGACTGTGGTGTGGCTGGTAGGGGGGGGGGGGGTTATACAAGCTAGAATTTCTGCATTTCAAATCCTGTACGAAATTTTTGTGCGAAATTTGTTCGGTGTTTTCAAGGATTTGTGCAGGTATTCTTTAGGCATTGCCTTTGCAACTTGACAACCATGCCAGATGATTTGGTTACTGATAATTGGTTTCCCATGGAAGTCGCAGAAGTGCTGAAGTACGAAACAGTGGTCCACCAGCAAATACCAGGGACTATCTAGAAACAAATTTCACGAGGAAATAACAGCAAGTGTCCACTGTTTCTCATTAGCAATTTTTGGGAACCATAAATAATTTGTTCGCTCATTTTTAAGAAATGGCACAGATTTTGTCGCGCCAGAATTTGTAGATTCATATCCCCCCCCCCCCCCCCCGCACAGAATATCCCCCCCCCGCCGGGTATTTTTGAGCACAATGAATGATTCATTGCCACCACTTCCCCTCAGCTGGGGAGCAACAGGGGGAAACACCAAACAATTAAACGCACACCAGTTCCCAGTATCTCAAACCCCTCCTGAGGCGGATGGATGTGCCCTCTGGGCCGTTCAGCGGCCAAGATATCGTCCTGGCCGGTTTCTCGCCCCCCGCTGCGGTCTAGTCTGCGGACCACCGGACTGGCAACAGGCCGGGCCCCACCACCTGGGCATCGTTGGCATACAAAGTTGATCCTGCTCTCACAGAAAGGCCAGGAGGTTGATCAGCAGGATGCTGAGGGGCGATCTCTGGACAATTCCATTGGTGGCTCTCACTCAATTTTCCTTGAACGACCGGTGCAGCTGCTGGTACATGACCCCAGGGAGCTGCCGGTTCCCTGCATGTAATTTCGCTTGACACGAGTTTATGGTGGTTTTGAGGTTAGCAAGGGATCTCCTACCACAGGCTGGTAACCGGGTGGTAGGGGTAACAAGTGGTAACGGGGTGGTAACGGGTCGTCCCGGGGCGGCCCCCTTTGTGTACCTGGCATCGATCTCGGTTGTGGGTGAAACCATATCCGAGGGGGGGGCGGGGGGGGGGGGGGTTCAGAGGCCAAAAAACAGTTTGTGTACCCAAAATCAACCTCCAATTTCGTGCCCCTTTGATAAGCCTTCTTTCCTGAGAAAAAACTTTCTGATGTGGCTGGGTGAGTGGGTCAGGCGGAGGAGCCCAGGCTGCCATTCTGCCCCCCAGTACCTGTAAGCCGTGGCCTGGTCCATGCCCAGCACCACCACCAGACACAACCACTGCCCAAGGGATGAAGTCGAAGCACTTGACATGGCCAGGCGGCTCACACCAGCTGGTCTTTTTCCCAAACACTGGCCTTCCGAAGCCCATCCGCGTGGGTCAGGAATACCACCGGTGGCAAGAATTCATCCTCATGCAGCCAGTAGAAAACTGCCCTAGCGAGGCTCCCCACGCCTTTGCCCGTATTCCCAGCAGCACCAGCCTTTTAAGGTCCAAGATGTTGGTTTGCAAGATGCAAGCATCCCCCACTCAAGGCTATCCCCATCCGGTAAGGTGTGCCCCATATTAATGAGGGCAGGCACCCTTTCAGTTCCAAACCACTTGTTAACCATTGGTGTCGGCCAATAGAGTAGTCATTTCAAAAGTGGTATCTCAAATTCATCACAAGAATCCCATTGGACGGAGGCATGGCCGTTATACACCCCCCCCACCACCACCACCACCTCTATCCAAGCACCATCCATGCATGTAGGCGCATTGCTGACATTTGTGAACAAGTGTTGCGCCAGAGTGAATCTGGAGGGTGACAACGATCGTCAATCTATGGCCAATCAATCCAAGCAACACTGGGTGTTGGCTCCATCAATTTTTGCACCATGCATTTTGGCGGTGCATCTTTTAGTTGGCGCAAGTGTAAGCTGTGTGTGCTGTATGATAACTTGGTATTGAGTTGCACGATATTGATGATTTCTGTCAGGCAAGCTGATTTGGCCATGACGGATTTGTAGCACTTTTTGTTTTTGGTTTTCAGAATAGTGCACCATCCATTACATGTGAACCATGCACACTACGGCATGCAAGCAACACCTTTGTCCAAGCAACATAAGGTTTTGGTCCTGTCAATTTGTAGACATTTACCCTTGCTTGGCCAAGGGAGGGGGGAGAAAGCTTGCTTCCTCGGCCAGCGATGTGGATCTGTGGGCCCCACTCAGCCCCTACGGCTCCTTCGGCGTTGTGTCCTTACCACCGTCGCTACGGTGGTCAGGGAAGGGCCTTTCCACCTGAATTGGTCAGTGCTGGTGGGGCACGTGGAGGGGCAGTCTTGGCAACGTGTGCCCGATCACAGACATCAGTGACTCGGGTAACAAGGTCTTAGCACATCAACCCTGTCATTGACAGTTCCCCCTACGGGGGGCACCCAGGTGCAGCCCCCGACCCCCCCCCCGTTCCCAGGGGCCAAAATGTTTAAATGGTCCCAACCATAGTACATGCCAATATGGAGAAGTTGGTGGGCGCCATAGGCGCTGGAAAATTTTGGTGCCCCATCTGAAGGGGTTGGTAAAACCCGTCGTCACCCCATACGTTTATACTCAAAATGCTCAGTTTTTCTTGCCATTTTCCCTGGACCCCCAAGAATGCAAGATTTGTGTAGCCAGTTCTCATTTTGTGGCCACATTGATCTTTCCCAGATGGGGACAGTTGGGGACAAAAGTCGGCTATTGAACCAACATGTTAAGTAGTTTAGCCCTTGTGGTGATGCTCAAGAAGGTAGGGGGTATGTTGCTACTAGAGGCGGTAGGGGTTCCCCTTTGCTTCCCTTACATCAAACCATCCATGCTTTGAGCGCCAGATTCACGGGACGCGGTGCTATAGGGGGAGCACCTGACACGGCACGCGCGCACCACGGAGATTTAGCGGTCTGGCCTGACCAAGCAGCTGTAGCTTCTACCCCGGGGGCCCCTTGTCTAGGGGTTTTGAGCCTAGTCTGTGATACTCTAGAGTTGAACTACTGCGCTAGGTCTCTCCATAGTCAACGCCCCCCCCCCCCTCGGCAGGGGGTGTGGGTGGCTACAACCACCGTGACATTGGTGAGGAAGCAGAGTGGAGACCTCCGTTGTTGTATGCTAATCCCTTAGGCCACCGCGCCCCTGCCGGCTTGAAGAGGGGGGTGGTTTTTAGTCCCAACACCCCCCCCCCCCAACCCAACCCCCTCCTCCCTTCAAGGGGCCAAAATGTTTAAGGGGTGTTGGGGTCAAGGACTGCACCTGGGCGCCCCCCATGGTTCCCCGCAGGGATGTCTTGCGCATTGTGTGGGGATTATTTGCCAGGGCGGCAGGGTAAGTAGAACCCAGCCCTCCCGAGAAACCCAAGTTTGGCTCCACTGCCCCTTTCGCCACAGTGTGCAGTCATATGGTTGTTTGCTTCATACAGTGCCTGTGTGAGGGAGAGAGCAGGATCAAAGGAACCAGCCAAACCTCTGCACCTGCATATTATGGAGCTACCACACGAAGGTCTCCACTGTGTTGAGCTGCACTACGTTGGAGCATGTGGGTCCGCCGGCCGCCCTCTGTGGCACCCTCCCTCTGCCCCTGCCCCCCAGCCCCATTCTCCCACAGTTACTGCTCTGAGCACCACACTATGAGTGACACGCCACCGCGAAGGGAGGACACCGTTGCGGGCGGCCATGGCAGAGCTTCCAAGGAGCACACCTGAGGGCCTACACTGAGAGCCTCTAGTGCTGTCGAGATGAAGGGATCTCCTTCACGTTCTCCAACAAGGGGACACCAAACAACAGCCCAAGCGCTATGCTCCTCAATATGATCCCCCCCCCCCCCCGCAAGCTTTTATGTAACCAATTTGTGGCCCCAGAGTAATTCGGGGGAGAGGGTCGCCTAGTAACCTGCCCACCTCTGCAATTCTAGTTGACGTGTTCAGCAGAGCTCGTAGCAGGGGATGTTTTCTGGGTCGCTTCTTGTGCCTGTTGCTTGCCAGCCTCCCTTTGTCATGGCTTGCAGCCTGGCAAAAGGCTTTGTGTATTCTGCTGGTGCCCTGCATGTCCATTTCCCTAAGTGTGTCTTCTGGCGTAACGGCATGCATGGTGGGTTATCTGGCATTCGCTAGCCAGGGCATACCAGATCAGGCATGTCAAAGTGTTCAGGTTCTGAGTTTCTTTAGGAACTAGCTCCATTCCACGTGCCCCTCAGCAATGCTCGTTCCCGTCACACCCCAAACTGGGTAGGAACCAGCCGCATTCAGTGCACCATCTCAGCGAGCACCCAGCTCCATGTCCTTGATGCGGCGGACGCGGGTTTGTCCTCTGACCCTTGTAGTTTGCTGCCTCATTCCCATAATTTGTAGGTGCTCGTTTGGATTGCAGCGGCCTGGGGGAAGGCACGGTACAGCACGGACGGTGCCCAGGCCGCAGCGGCGCAGTCCTTCCAGCTTGTTGTTGAGGATTTCCACTGCGGCACCGTCAACAACATTTTTTCAGTGTGCTTTGCCTCCATCTGCGACCCCTCGGAGGGGATGGACGCGGTCGCGGACGTCCAGCAGCGGTTTGGACACTTCCGAGAGCTGATTCTGCTGTTGGGGATTGTGGATCGGCAGGTGGAGGCTGGAAAAGACATGTTCAAGGGCATTCCCTTGGCCGTCCTCAACAGCACCAGCAAATCGCTCATGCTGTACATTGACACCATTCAACTTGGTGTGTGGGCATGCGCGTGTGCTCGCTACTTGTGTGCCTGCGGGTGTGTGCGTGCATGTGCTGGTGCATGTGCTCGCGCATGTGCATGAAAGTACAGCGACATGCAACATGCCGCTACTCAGCCAAAAAAAAAGAAGCAACACGCAACAAGCACAGAACAAAAAAACCAACCGGCAGTGTTCCCCTAGGCGTCAAGCTCACGTCCATGGACACCGAAAATGGGAGAGGACTGCAATGCCCTGCCCTACACACACACGCGCATGCACACACAAGAACACGTGTGAACAGGTTTGCGGGAGCCAGTCGTTCTTTTGTTGGATGTTGCTTCTTGTTCAGTGCATGTTGCTTGCTGGTTGTTGCTCAGTCCTTTGCTGTTTGCTGGTTGTTGGTCATATTTTGCTTGCGCTTCTTTTTTTTTGCTTGGTGCTTGTTGCTTGCCGCATGTTGCTTGCTGCTTCATCGGGGTATAGATCTCAGCAAGGCGCTCAGTAAGGCCAGGGGGGTATGAATTGTGGGCGGGGAGACGCTGCATGTTATTTTCCCTCATCATTCTTCTGAGGAACCGGACAGTGGGCCAGGGGTTGCCTGAGATGATGCAGAGCGTCGCCTTGATTTGTTTGTGTTCCGTTGCTTGTTGGTGGCTCAAGGGGGTCCGATTTTGGCAAAACGCCCATTAAGCCTAGAAGGGTGAAATTGGGGGGGGGGGCGTATACATTGGGAGGGGGGCTATTGCGTATTGCTGAGTGATTACTGCTTTTTGTCCATTGCCTGTCACGTTTTGCTTGGTGTTAGATGCTCGTTGTTGTTTACTGGTTGCTTTTCGTTTGTTACCTTTGGAGCAGGGCTCGTTGCTGATTGCTTGTTGATTTTAATTTGATTGCTTGTTGCCAGTTTGTTGTTGCCTGTTGCTTATTGCTGAATTACATTTCGCTGAGGGCTTGCTGCTCTCATTTTATGCCCATTCTCATTGCTCATTTGGTGCCTGCTGCCTGTTACCTTTTGCTGAGTAGATGCAGGGTGCTATTGCTTGTTGCTTGTTTTGTTCTGCCCACTGATTGTTGCTTGTTGCCTGATGCTCAGTGTGTGTTGCCTGTTGCTTTGTGCTTGTGTGCACCCTTTGTGTAGAGAAGGCAAATAGGGGTATCATTTATGTAAGAGCACCTCACGTGCGCATAAATACAATTTCCTCGGTCTGGGATTTAAGATTACACATTACCCCATTGGCGCAATGAAGGGCACACCACAGGAGAAGCCTCCTTCATATACATGGGTAGACTAATCTGCAGATGTTTCTTGCTAATTGTATGCACTGCCTTCGTGTTTGCACACACAAAGATACAATATTGGGACCTCTTCCACAAAATCATCCAATAACACTCTTTACACATGCACATGGGTATTCCAATCCCCTGCCCTCAGTGCTGCCCCCCCCCCCCCCTCCATGTGCATTTGTAAATGGCACTGCTGCCCCACTACTCTCCATTTTGGACACCTTAGTACAGTAGGGGCCATGCCACGCCTGTTTGGTTTTGACCCCCCAGCAGGGCACATGGCAGTGCACACACACAGTCACTCACCCATTGTGGTATAGGTTAGACCCAAGGGCCGGCGTGCGGAGGCAACCATGGAGACCTAATGCATGTTGCCAAGGGGATGCCATCCCTCCTCCTCCTACAACGGTAGAATGGTGGGATTTTCTGCTGGCCGGGGGGGGGGGGGGGGCAGCCAAACCAGACGTAGGCATGGCGTGCCTCGTATTGCGTGCTGGAGCAAGCGTTGCAAGTTGAGGCAAGCAACAAAAACTGCCTTCGATTGCCTGCATGCTTGCATTTGTGCCCAGTTTGTTCCCCCTCTTACCCTCTTCTGCCATTTTTGACCCGGCTTTTCTGAGCTTTTCCTTTCTGCTGCTCCCCAGCGCATCCAGTGCGCACACGCCTTTTGCATCTCACTTGCTGCAGGTCAGACCAAGCTCACCTTGTCGCCCATAGTGCGGGACCATGTTCTGGACTCTGCCATAACGAGACTCACGGAGGCCGGCATCTTTGAAGGTGTCCACCGCCGTGCAAACCCTCTTGCCCAGCGGCACATCACAGTGATGTTGTGATTGTTCCGTTGAAGCTAGATTTTGCGACCCAGACACCTCAGGACATAGAGGCTCTGTTCGGCACATCAGAGCCAAGCAAAGTGGAGCAATGTGTTGGGTGTTGAGGCAGAGCCCTTCACGTGCCCACTATCCAGCCCTTCCTGTCCATGCGCAAACACGACCTTGTCCAAGCATGCTGACCCCCCCCCCAATGTTACATTGTTTTCTGGGACCCGGGCCGAGCTTGCCCAAAGGGGAGGGGGGGGGATTACATGGCACTAACTTAAACCGGCTGCAGTTTGACAACAGCTGGTGACGTTTCGCCATTGGCCGCTGTCGATGGGCAGCCAGTCTAGACACCAGGGTCGTACATGCGGATGCAGATTTCGTTCTTTCTTTTTGGGGACAGGGATTACGGACGGCGCCCCAGTGGTGGGTAACGGACGGCGGTTGGGGGGCAACCCACAGCAGTTGGCGGGTAACCAATGGCAACCATGAGCAGTCTATTTTGTCAGTGTGGCAGAGGGTTTTGACTCGTTTCACCCCCGCTTACGGACGGCCCTGCTACACCCCACAAATACCATGGGCACTTGTGTCTCATCTTTTCCACCGCTGGTCTACCTAAACAACAGCAATTTCGGGGCTTTTAGGGGGCCCATGCCTCGAGCTGCATGGGCCGAGCAGCCACTACGTGGGTCCCCATGGGTGCTCGAGTACCCGTATTGTCACCAAATGACCACCCAAACCCCAAGGCCAAGAAAATCCCTTTCCGGAACTTTACGGGAACCATACCTTCAAAATGTGACAATTCAGGAAAAGTGGGGGGGAAATGGGATTTTTTCTTTGGTTTTTGACCAAAACAGGGAAATTCTTGGGCCAAAAACCCGAAACATGCACTTTTATTGGGGGATCTCAAGGAAGGGGCGGTCAATTCCCATTTTTCACCACTTGGCCACAAGGAAAAATAGGGGGAAATGGCATGGTGAATTTCGGAAGTTTCTAGCCCATTCCCCAACCCCCTCACCCCCCTTTTAGTTTCTCCATATTCACTATTTCCCCCATGTTTCCCCCGTTTTTCCGCATTATCCCCCATTTCCCCCTATTTTTCCTATCCCCCCCCCCCATTTTTTCCGGGAACCATACGTGAACTCAAGGTGCCACTGGGCCAGGATATTCTGGCTCTTGAAATCCATCCCAGAGGCAACAGAATGGTTTCAGAAAAAGTCGAATTTTCGAAATTTTTCATGTGCAAACAACAGCAATTTTGGAGGTTTTTTTTGGGGGGGGGGGGCATGGCCAGGCTACAGGGGTATTTGGGTCCCATGGGTGCTAGAGTGCCTGTACTGTCACCGAATGACCACCCAAAGCCATCCCGCGGGCAACAGAAGGGTTTCGGAAAATGTCGAATTAGGCCGCGTGGGCAGGCGCTGCTGGAGCAACAGTGGCGAGCCCTCACGTAAGCTTTCGAGGCCCCCACCCTTGATTGTTCACCTGCCTCTTGCATGGCACCAAATTGCGCCGGTTGGCCCCTGCTCCATCGCATTGATCCTCAGGCCCCAAGCTCAAGGGAGGCCCCAAAGCCCCGACCATGTTCTACAAGTGCTTCCCCTTCTTCAAGATGGACGCCGCTGACGTAGTGGAGGGGGGCGAGGGCCACGGTCCCCGGAAGGAGTTCTTCGACCTTGCCGCTGCGGAGATGCTGCGCGAGTGGGAGCCCGCCGTCAACGCGGATGGCGCTGTCGTCACGGTTAAAGACGGGTCCGAGTACGCCTATGTCGTGCCCACAGCCCCTACGGGCCTTTTTGGCTGGGACACGGGCTTCTCTGTGCTTGGGTCGCAGTTGGTGATCTCTGGACCCTCAGAGAACACACTGACTGCCTGCGTGGTCGAGAGCGCAATGCAGAAGCTGGTGCTACCCTTTCCCTGTGATATGCACTGATGTTTGGGGGCGGGGGATGTTTGTCGTTCTCTTGATCTTGAGGCAAGGGGGGGGTAGCCTTTCGTCCACAGACTCTGGCTCTCGAACCCCCTCCTTATGCACCACTGCCCCCCTCCTTGTCCCAAGCCTGGACCAACTCTCCTTCTGCCCACGCATAACATGCCAATATCAAACAATGCATAGTCCAAACGATGCGCAACATAATCGCCTTCGAGTTTGAAATACACCTGCAAAATAGTGTGAGGTGCGAGCGCACCAGGCATCAGGCTGTCACGCTCCAGACAGGCCCTGGCAGGCGCAGGCGTGAGAGCATGTGGCAGCATCATCATGATTCACCACCAATTTTTATGCACGTCAGAAGTGCTTCTCAGAATCTTCATCTTAGCCAATATGTACAGCGTTTATAGGGAGGACCGTCCCTGACACTCCCATGTGCCCCCACCACCTGAGCATGATCATCAGGCCTGGAAAAGCCCAACAGTCGGTTTTCCTGATGCCAAGGAGACACCGGAGACAGCGAAAGCGGTGCTCCGGTGTGATGCACGGAAGGCAGGCCCAGTGCATCCTTGGCCCCTTGACCTAGGGATACGGAGCCACCACCCACGGTACAAAGGGCCCTTTGATGCAGAGTATTCCATGGCCAACACAGTGCCCAAAACCAAACTAGTGTAAGGCCCTTTTCTGATTCCTCTACATCCTCAAGCACAAATGTGGCTTCCACAACGCGCAATGGCAGACTCGTATCGACTGATGTGATTTTCATTATCCTACCCTGGCGACCGGTGCACTGGGCAAGACCGTGCTCGGATGAAGTGGGGTCGTATGAGCACTCAGGGCACGCACTGAGGGCACGCACTCATTTGGGGTGGGCAGAGCTCCTTTCGGGCTGGTGTTGGTTGGGCGGTCTGCATTGGGCTTGGCTCCGGCAGGGCAGGGCAGGGCAGGGCAGGGCAGGTCTGATTTGTGTTGTGCAGGGTAAGGCAGGTTTGGGGCAGGTCAGGGCGGAATTGGATGGGGCAGGGCAGGGCCGTTCTGCAATGGGCATGTGGTTTGTGCAATAACAATGATAACAGTGATGATGACTAGTGTCCAAGGAAGCCAGTCACGAGAGCAAGTGTGTGAGTCTGTGGTTGTGTGTGTGTGTGTCCCTATGCCCCACAACGGTATGCCATACTAAGCGCCGGAGGGGTTGGAAAAAAAAACACACTAGAAATTCTAAAAACACGTATTCTGTCCAAAGATTGGGACTCCATTAAATAGCAAGTTTTAAGGATTGGTACATATTTAATTGCACCGTTTTTAAGGATACATGAGTGTTGGCTCATCAGCTACCATTGCATTCTCCATGTATGTTGTGCACCCCGAACTAAATTTCTTTGTCAATTGGGTCTGCATGTGGATTATAAAACCCAATCCTAAAAGTGTGGTTTAGGTACATGTCAAGCTATGTTCCAGTTATCAACCTTGGATGAGAAAACAGGGCTGGCAAGTTTTCAACTCCTGGGGGGGGGGCGTTTCGGAAAAGGGTTCAATTGACAGGCACCTTGCATGGTGAAGAGGCATGGCTTTGTCTCTTGTTCATGTTTCCCCACTATGGGGAACCCCGAGAAGGCAGGGGTTATGTAGCCACTTTGATCCTTCCCCACTATGGGGACCCCCCTAGACGGCACGGGTGATGTAGCCAATCCGCCCAATTGTGGGCCACTTTTGATGTTGTTCCCCATTCTGAAGCATCCCTCCACATGTGGGCCACTTGTGATTTTGTCCCCCGCTGTGAAGCGTTGGGGACTCCCTTGACGGAAGGGGTGATGTAGCCAATCCACCCACTTGTGGGCCACTTGTGATGTTGTTCCCCGCTTTGAAGCGTTGGGGACCCCCTAGATGGCAAGGGTGATGTAGTTAATCTGCCTAGTTGTGGGCCGCTTCTCATGTTGTTCCCTGCTCTGAAGCGTTGGGCACCCCCCAAAACAGCAGGTGTGATGTAGCCACTCCACCCACGTGTGCGCCACTTCTGATTTCGTTCCGCGCTCTGAAGGGTTGGGGTCCCATTAAACTCATTGAGGAATAGTACTGGGTCATCCCCTTGTGCACACAAGAATGTCTTGGAGCGCATCCTACGGTTGAGGCACAGTGCATATCCCCCTTTGTCACAACAATTTTGTGTTACCGAGATTTGTCGGCCTGTGGTAGTCCAAGGGCAATTTGTTCAAACCTCCGTGGTAGATCAAAATCTCCGCCCTCCGCCAATGGAACCCACGGCCGCACAAGCACTGCACATTTGGGTTGTGCGCCGGACACTTGCTAGCATCACGGGTGAGTGGGAGAGAATTGGTGAGCTCTTACACTTGGGATGGATGTTTCCAAAGACAATGGTGACATTGGGCTGCACTAGGCATTCATTGCACCATTGTGCAAGATATAGAGGGAAGGAGTGCGTGGTTGCTGAACCTGACCGACCATGGGAAGGTGGGCCCCACGCTGTGTTGTTGCGAACGGCGAGTCATTGTA
This sequence comes from Eutreptiella sp. 'Long Island Sound 2002', assembly GCA_964036045.1. Taxonomy (NCBI): domain Eukaryota; phylum Euglenozoa; class Euglenophyceae; order Eutreptiales; family Eutreptiaceae; genus Eutreptiella; species Eutreptiella sp. 'Long Island Sound 2002'. Next base: position 7,560,339 of record OZ038391.1, read on the forward strand.
CGGTGTACATGCCAATCAAGAAACGAAATTCTCATGTTGCAACTCCTGCAGCTCAAAGTGCCCCTTCTTTGATGCAGCAAAAAAAAAAAACTCCTGTGTCTTTGTACAATCTGCTTGGTGTTGGTACAACCATGGAGTGGCCTAAAACCGACTTGGACAAATTGTTGCAAGCTATGTGTGCCCGGTTTGCGGTTGTTCAAAAGGATGGACGCCGCAAGCATTGGACGTCTTTGCACGGGACGTACCCATAATTGAAGCAGTTAAATGTTGCTGCCTACCACCACTTAGCATTGTGTGTTGATGCCTCGTGTCATGTGTTGGCAACGAAGTGAAGCTATGTGCGCCGTTTGCACATGGAAATAGACACACCCAACATATGCAGGCGCATGCAGTCGGACAGTCGTTTCAAAGTGTGCACTTGCGTGGCACGACTCAGTGTCAAGTTTGCACTAGAAGGAGCACTCCACTAGGAATGCGCATAGCATAGTTAGTGCCTCCTTTCTAGCCTCCGGAGTTGTTGATGTATGGCGTGGCGAAAGACGTCAAGGCCCGTACACAACGGGGGACGCAAAAAAAAAAGACATGCGAAATTCATGGGTGGAATGATTGTACCACCGCAACCTTGCCGGAAGCAGCGTAAGATTGATGAGGCCAAAGCCCGCGGCGTTGACCTTGCAAATGAGGTGGAGCATGCCATGCAAGTGTTAGGCAAATTCAGGGAGGGTATGGTGAATTCCCAGTGGGATGCACCGAACGTAGAGCGCACCGACCAAGCCACTTGGAAGAATGTTGCCCGGGAGGTGGAGCAAAATATTGTTGATTGTTTCCGAATTTCTGAGACCATTGTCCGTCAGTTGGTCCCTCCCCAACGCAGCAGGACGCTAGTTGCTAAGAAGCATCGGTTGCTTGTTGCTGTGCAACACCGCAAGATTCAGAGAGCGGCCCCCAAGGCCAACATTGATCGGCATTTTTCTTGCCGCCTCATGAAGAGTGCAATTGAGCGCACAATTGGCCGAGGGGGGACAGTGGTCCACACGGACAATCATGCCACTTGGGAGCTCACTAGTGGTATGTTCCAAAAGCAGCCAGTAGTTGCCCACAATGAGCAGTTCAAAACTGCCCCGTACTCTGACTCTAGCCCTATTATAGGCATGATGAAATGTGTGGCCAATTCAATGCTTTTTTCCCCACCTGTTGCTAAAGCACCCGTGCCTGGTGTTTCTCAAAAATACGACAAACCAATGGGGGTGCTTATCCTGCGGCACACCCTGCGGCACACAATTTGGGTAATCATCTTATATATAATTATCTTGGAACATAGGCAATATAGTGGTGCATACACACATCCGTGTTTTATACAACGTATACCCCTATACACCTTTTTTTCCCCGTGTGACTATTTTTACCTTTTTGGGCCTCTTCCCCCCATAAATGGTGCACTTGTTGCCCGTCCCCCATATGAAATGGACTGTGGATGAACTTTGCGTCGTCCTTGCTTTGGGCACTCCTCAGATGGCAAGGGTTAGGTAGCACGGGCGTGGTTGCTAGCTAGGACCCGACCACAAGGGGGGGTGGGGGGAGGACCCCGCTACGGACCCAAAAATGGTTCTACGGAACAATGGGTTTTGTGGGCTTCGGAGGTAATGTGCTGAACTAAGCTCAACGAAACCTATGCTAGAGTGCTTTGAGCGCCAGATCAGGGAAGACGAGGCACTATACAAATGTCGTTTGTTGCTCATTGAAGATCCCGCCCTCGAGCTCAACCCCGGCTTGATGTGGCGGTGCCGTATTCTCTCCTCTATAGAGAGTGATGGTGTCGTGTCGACAAATCAACGTGCACCCAATTTTTCTGCTCCGGTGTATGTATTTCCTAGACAGTGTATATTGAAGCTAATTACCCTTACCCCGCGGCACACCCGCGGCGCGCAATAAACGCTCCCAATGGCAAAGTTGCCGTCCGCAGTGACACGCGTCATTGCGGAACGGCGTAGCACACCTATCCAAGCCATGAACACTTTGCACCTGGTGTTGGCTAGTGACCCTAACTATGCACCTTCAAGGGCTGCAACAGATGCATCTGGTACCTCCAGTTCTATCCCTACCTCCAGCTCTAACTCTGACTCGAGCTGCGACTTAGACACTAGCTCTACCTCCGGCTCGAGCTCCGACTTAGACACTAGCTCTGCCTCCTGACTCTACCTCTAACTCCGACCATGACTCTGATTCTGACCGTGACTCTGACTGTAACTCTTCGTATGTCATGCAGTTTTGATGGAAGGCCTTGGTGCAGCGCTACACACATGTACACATGTGTAGCCGGAATTGACCGGGGACCAAGTGTCCGTTCACAGAAATACCACCTCCATTCGAACCACAAAGGCCCGACATTGGTTTTGGGGGATTCCGTCAACTGAGCCCTTTAGGGGGGGGGGGGGGCGTTAGCCAGGGGGCTCTAACGACCCCCCCCGCCCCATTGAAAGCCCACCCACCCCATGGATTTTCTAGATTGGAATATGATTGATACCCTAGTTTGGAAGGATTGGGACACAGTAAATAGCTAAACAGTAATTCGCTAAGTCACATTTTTCCCAACCCTGCAGACATGGCGTTGATTTGGGTGAGGGGTGTTTGCGTAAGAAATTGCGGTCGTGAATGGCGCTTATGGAAAGCTTTCTTCTGGTACATGGTGGTTTTGGAACACCCCCTGCTGGTGGTGGAGGGGACCAGGGATGAGGCAGCGGGATGGGGACCCTCTCCCCCTTCGGGGTGCCGGTCAGTTCCGTTCCACCTGCATTCAACTGCCCTCTGACTGCCCGCCAACGGTTTTGGAGCCGCCGGCACTTGCCCGACAACCGCTTTTCCAGCCGGAGCATGTCTGATGTGGGTGGGTGGCCGGGTCAGCAGGGGTTGGCCCGTTCCCCAGGTGCCCCCCCCCCCCCCCCAGGAGGGCGCGGGAGGTCCTTAACCAACGGCCTGACCAGCACCGAACCGCACCAAAGTTGAGCAGAAGTTGTCACCTTTGGAGTGAATGTCTTCAACGGCTGCTGTGCTTCAGGACTCGAAAAAGGGGCAGTGCAATGAGCATCCCGAGAAGAAAGGCTCGACTGAGGACGACCAGTTCTTGGCCCTGGTCCGGGCCAATCGGCAACAGACCGGCCTCACCCTCCGCCTGGACACTGTTGCGCCATTCTCCTTGACCGAGGCCCCTTTCATGTACCAAAGAGCCGCGGCACCGCTCTTCAAGTGCGTTGTTGTGTTTGGTCCTGGGTTTTGTTTGCGGAGGGTTCTAGGGCTCCTCTGCCTGTGGTGCACCCCCCTCCCCTCTTGAGGGAGACACAGCGTACAGTGTGATGCCCGGTGCACGCGCTTTTGTCCATTGTGTTTGATGCTTGCCCATATGTTTTCCCATAATTTTTCCTTGTCTTTTTCTCAGCACCTCACTGGCCCTGCAGCGTTTGCCAATGATTAATGCAATACTGATGGTCCTACATTTCTTTGTTATCCCATGCCACTGCTTTATCCCCCAGAAAGTGTTCCACATTCTTGTTGTGCTGGATGTCTTGTGCACATTCTGAAGCCCAGAAGGCGCAACAGCACCATCTACGCTCCGTGTGGTGTGGGCGGCTACAACCACCATGACATTGGTGGGGAGGTAGAGTGGAGGCCTCCGTTGTTGTACCGTGCCAATCCTAATCATTTGAAAATAATTCATTCCCGGCGCAATGTGTTGTTTTACCGCAAAATAAAAAAACAAAAAAAACTGTTAATTTTCAGCTGCATGCCTTTCGCAAAAATGGGTTTGGGAAAATAAAATCGCAAAAATAAAATAATTTTTGCCCCTGCCCCCCTTTGCAAAAACCGCGTCCATGTCAGAACCACGGGAGGGATGCTGCTTGTTGCCCCCCTTGTGCATGTATCATGCCCCATTCTGCACCGTCTTTCACTTCCAGAGAATGCTTCATGAATGAGGGATCAGGGAACCCCGGATCATGAAGGGTTCATCTGGGATTTGTGTTTTGCTGTGCCCCAAAGCAGATAAAGGGCTACTTCTGTGCACCCTGGATTATCGGATTATTGGACATTGGAATTTTGTTTTGCTGTGCCCCAAATCAGATAAAGGGGCTAGTTCTGAAAGGACTGCAATCCCAGAGTCCAAGGTGCCCCAGGTCCTTTGCAGTGGCACCAAAATGAATGAACCATGACCCCCCGAAAAAATTAAGAAAAAATTAAGCCAGACACAACAAAAACGCAAAAATAAAAAAACTTGTGACTCAGTGTGCCAAAACAGCATCACAAAACTGAATCCCGCAGGAAAAAATCGCAAAAATGAAATAATTTTCCCCCTATTTCGGGTGCTGTTGCAAAATTTTGCGTCAACAAAATTTAAAACACCCAATGCAAAATTTAGGATTCCGCAAAAATTTAGGATTGGCACGGTTTGTTTACCCCTTAGGCCACCGCATCCCTGCCGACCTGAAAGATCCCTGAAATTTCATGAACGTGAATGCGAAAGACAGCGCGCGGTGCGTGCGGTGCGTGTGTTTGCCCACTTCAATTTTGCACCGTGGATTAGATTTTGGTGGTGCATTTTCACTGGGTCTCTGCTGTCTAATACCTTGGTTTTGAGATGCATGATGTTCATATTTTTTTTTGTGTCAAGGAAGCTGATTTGGGCACAATGGCCTTTGTAGCATATTTTGCCCCTTGGCCTAGCACACAGGGCCAATGTTCCTTCCATTGAAGGTCAACCTGGGACCACCCCTGTACGTCACATTGGCAGGCTGGATATGGAGTCCAAGTCCAATTTCTGCTGGTTCAACCCGAATCTGACGTTCTCGCCCCTAAGCTCCCGGTCGTCCCCCAGCCTACTTGGGCTTGCCGCCAGCTCAAGCCCCAAGAAAGACTGCCCCCCCAGTCCCAGCCAAGGCGTGGCCATGGACCGCACGGAGGCCCTGGGCAGGCGCTTTGCACAGGCTGGTTGGCTTGCGGTGCAGGCGATCGCAAACGGCGTGGTCCTGCCCCTGCCCCTGCCGGCCACGTTCTTCCGCTTCTTGCTGGACCCCAAGAAGTACCGCATTACCGAGGCAGAGATCCAGGACCTGGACCCCAACACCGTCCGGAACATCAACCGCGTTCGCAGTATGGGCCCTCTCCACTGCCAACCTCCGCCACCACACGGGCCTCGGTCCACTGCTTGGAGGTCGTTTCGTGGGAGCTCTGTGCCCTTCTTGTACCCCCCCCCCCGGCCGCCACCTGCACACTGATGGGGAGCTCTTGGGGGACGGCTTTGATGAACACTGTCAGTCTTCTCGAGGTCCGTCCAAACCGTTTGTCTGCCATGCCGTCAGGCTATACCGTCACTCTATGCCGTCAGTCTATACCGAATTCTTCAAGGTTGGCATGCCAAAAATGACCAGTTAGGCGGGTATTTTTGAGGAATTGGCTGGTGGAAACTGTCTTTACCGTCCGTCTATACCGTCACTCTACACTGTCAGTGTATGCCGTCGCTCTGTACCGTCAGTCTATACCGTCTCTCTCTCTCTATACTGCCACTCGGTACCGTCACCCGACAGCCGAGGAGGTCACCTTTTACTGGAAGTTGTTTCGGGTGTAGCCATTGGCTTCCCCTTAAGCCGTGCTGTGGACCCAGCCCCGCCGCCCAGCCTCTGTACGCCTGCTGTGTCCTGGGCCAAGTGGGCCCGCTGTGTGCGGTGCGCCCTCTGTGGTGTCCTTTTTGTGAGGTGGCCGCCTGTGCGCCCCTGTGACCGCATCGAAGTCTGCCCAGGCGTGTCCCGGATCCCCGTCACTTCCCGCCTTCCGGACCAGTTTGGGCTCGGGGCTTCCAGATGTTCGTCATAGAGTCTCTGGGGAAAGCACCCTGACCTCTGGGCCACTGCCCCGCCCTGTGTATGTGTGTGTGCACATGTGCACACAGGGGGTGTGCACAGGGGGCACCGAGTCCCGCGCCTCCGGTGGGTCCCATGCGGTCCATCCTAACCCCCCACCCCTCAGCACCCCCATGTGGGCCCTCTGTGTGCTCGGTCTAAAAGCAACGCAACCTGCAACGCGACTGGGCACTGGATGAACACGGGATTCAGGTGGGCGCAGCATGGCATCTTCGTAGTTGTGCAAGGCGAAGGAGGCAGTCTTCCAGATAAGATGTATCCCAGTTTTGTTCTTGAATGCATCCACTGTCTCCTTTTTTTTTTTCGCACGCCTCACCAATGTATCCCAAAGACACGTCTAACGTGTCCACAATGTGTCCCGTATGCCAATGCACATTCCATTGCTTTGTGTCACAGTCTCTTGACAGCATGTTCCCCCGTGCTCAGAGAGCAGTACCTCCAGTAGCTCAAGCAGCGGAAAGCCTCAAGGACACAGTGTCTCCCAAATGTGTGCACAATGCATCCACAATGTATCCCCCCAAAAAACAGCAATGCACCCCATTCCCCTCGCATACATCTTATCCGGAAGTACGGGGGGGGGGGGAGGTTGGCCACATCCCCGCCTCCACAGGCATGGCTCCGGCGGAGTTCAAGGGGATGCTGGAATATGAGGAGCTGGACCCCAAGCTCTCCAAAGAGGACTGGATCCAGCAGACGCTGACCGATATCTTCATGTCGGACACGGTCAAGGACGCGATGGAGCACTTCCGGTCGGCGTTCTTCAGTTCGGGGCTGCGCCGCTCGACCATCTTCCCCCAGCTGCAGCCGGAGGACCTGCAGGCCATCATCGTGGGCCGCTTGGATGATGGGGTGGCGGATTTTGACCTCGAGGCGGAATTCCGCATCCTTCCTGGTGCGCTGCCATCCCCTTTGCAGTGGCCCTCCACTGTCGCCCAGGGCCATCTGGAAGGAGCGAGAGTTCTTTTCGTTTTCCCCTTAGGGACAGGGATTATGGACGGCACCCCGTTGGCGGGTAGCCAACAGCGCTTGGGGGGTAACCAACGGCGGTTGGAGGGTATCCGTGAGCAGTCCATTTTTTCACTGCCATGGAATTGTTTTGCATGTTGTCCCCCCTTACGGACGGCCCTGGCTTTTTGTCCCGTCTGTCTTCGGCCTCTGTGCAGGGCCGTTGACAGGAGGTGTGGAATGTGGCCGGGGGTCATGCAACTTCAACAGCCCCCCCCCCCCCTCTTTTTTCGGTGGGCACACCACAACAGGCATTTCACATTGCGGCGGGTGGGCACCCCCCATGTTTCGTGCGGCCAGTCCTTCGGCCGGGCAACTGTACTTGTCAAGCAACCACCCGAGCCGCTCCCCCGTGTCGACAGGGTACAGCCAAGGGAAAATGATATGGTCACTGCCGAGTCTGTCGCCCGTCGGTGCATCGACGTGCCCAACAATCGGACAAACATCACTGCCAGTGCTGCAGGGCAGTCCAGAGCAGCCGATAAACGAAAGTACGGCAGCACCACAAAAGGGGTACCCCACCCTTTGTTTTTTTTGATTGACCGATTTTTTCGTGAAACAGCACACGCTTCGCAGAAAGCCCCCGTCCCAAAAAAAGGTTCCACGTACGCCTTCGCTCAGCTCACCTTAATTTGCCCCCCCCCCCCCCCCGAACGTGGCACGGGATCGCACACCCCCACAGGCACAGGGCGCTTGATCCGCTGCCCAAGTACAGCTTTGCACCCCGTCGATGTACCCTCGCCCCCCCATGTCCAGCCCCCCCCCTTGTCCACCCCCCCCCTGGGGGGGGGGGGGGGGCGTCACTGCCTAGTTCCAAAAAAAAACGTGTTGCTGCCATATTGCACAGGATTGTGCCACCGTGACACCTCGTTGTCTGAGATTATGGTCACCTCCTTTGTTCTGACCCCTTGCACTCCTCAGACCTCTGAAAATGTTCCCTCAAGGTGCTGTTGTGCGCTATGTCCGTTCCACAAAGGAGCCTGTGCTGGCTGTTGTCCAAGGCCCTTCTCCGCATGGTGAACAATATAGAACCATCACGTACAAACGTGGTGCTGCTGAAGTTGTGCATGACCGCACTGATGAGTGGATGCTGTGCATTGAGAGTTCTGCTTATTTGTATTGTGTGCATGGCATGACTGGCCATGAATTCTGCAGAGTATGCGCCGGTAAATGGTTTGTCGGGAGTGGTGTCCAGCCCCCGGGGGGGGGGGGGGGGGGACCGTCATTTGGTGACCGTCCCCCCCCCGGGGTGGGGGGGACCATCGTCCCTGGGGGGGGGGCTGGACATGGGGGGGCGAGGGTACTCCCGCCCACCCACCCACCCACCCACCCACCCACCCACCCACACCGCCGTTGCACAGCACAAACTGGAGATGGGGAGTACTGCATCCGCAATCCACAATCCCTGACCACGGCTACGGATTGCAAACCCCTCACCCTCTGAAAGCCTCCTCCCATCACACACGCATGCCTCCCCCTCAACCAGACGACCACCAAGTGCCCCTCTCCCTCCCCCCCATGCACCTGGCCCCATGGATGGAAGCAAACACATCTTTGTCCCGTCCCTCCACCTGGTACACCACAGCACGTCTGAATTCACAGTGCCCCCCCCCCCCTTGTCCAACGAACGCGTTGTGCAACAAAATTTTCTGCTCAGACCATTTTTTTGGTACCTGAATTAATTAGGTACCCAATTAGATTAGGTAGTCAATTAGGTAACGAACAGCATGTCCAACGAAGAAAGATACAATAAAACGAGAGGTGCAGCAGGAGGAAACTGTGTGTAAGGGGGCGTACCCTGCGCTGTATGCGCGCTGTGCGAAAAGTTGGCTGTTCTCCACCACCGGGAGTTCGGTTAGTTCAGAAGATTGAAAGGACGTGGACGGGGCTATAGGGGGCAGAATTTAGGTCCCTGGGACCCATGGCAAGCATCAGATGTTTGAATTTTTGAGTTTTGGATTGATTGTGCATGATTCCGCAGGGGGGTGGTTTTCAGGGTTGTTACCTGGATAATCACCGTAATAATTGGCGCTGTGCGCGCGCTGTGCGAAAACGCCCCCTAAGGGGGCAAGACCCGTTGTTCCACTGGAGCACTGGGACAGCCCCTCAGCCCAGGCCCGCATAGGCAGTGACTGCACAGCTCACCGTCAAACGGGGGCGAACGGCTGAGCAAACTGGTGGAAGTGTGGTGTGGTGAGGGGTGGGGATGGGGGCTCCATACAACAGAGGGGGGCCCAAAACGATGGAATGCTGCATCTTCCTGGGACGCCTTGCGTCTGCCTGTGTCTTCCCGCATCTCCTGCTCCGCGGACTTGTCCTGGCGTCTCGACCATCTCTCCGGTGTTCAGAATCGGATTTCACACGTTTCCCTCACAACGAAGTGTTCCTGAAGACAATCTTTGAGGTGATTGCGCAGCTGGGCACGGGGGACAACGAGACGCCGAATCTCAAGCGGCTGTTGTTGAAGTTCATCACCGGAAGGACAATCTTGCCGGCACGGAAGGGGGAGGTCCATGCCAGATGCCAGGGCTGGGATTGGGCTGGAAGGGGATGTGCACGCTTTTGTGTCAGTGCAACGGGAAGGAGAGAGAGAGAGCGCGCGCGAGCGAGAGGGAGAGGGAGGGAGAGAGACAGAGACAGAGACAGAGACAGAGACAGAGACAGAGACAGAGACAGAGACAGAGACAGAGACAGAGACAGAGACAGAGACAGAGACAGAGACAGAGACAGAGACAGAGACAGAGACAGAGACAGAGACAGAGACAGAGACAGACAGAGAGAGGGAGGGAGAGAGAGAGAGGGAGGGAGAGAGGGTGACTCACTGAGTAAGGAGGAGGGACAGTGAGGGCCAGAGAGAGTGAGGGGGAGATAAAGTGGGGGGTAGGGGTGCAGGCCATTTCGATTGGTTTTGATGTAGAGCCAGGGGTGATGTTGCTGTACCCAACATGCACCCTTTTCATGTCACGGGGCGGCGGCGGCCAGGCCTGGTCCTTGTACCCCCCCCCCCCCCAGAGTTTTGAAAAATAGCGGTGTGGGGGCCATGGCACCAACGGCGCCAAATTTTTTGTTACATGCTCAGTTGAAGGGGGTACTATGCCTTTGGTCCTTAAGACCCTTAACGCTTTCTTCCTGGCAAAGACGAGAAATCGCTATTATCGCATACATACCTCTATACCCCCATGTCCCCAGACACACACCCCCTTGAGGTATGCATGTGGTAGTAATGGGTCGCGCGCAGCCCCCCCCCCCCCCGGGACCCCCCGGGCCCATTTCCTCTCAATTTATCTTCCTGGCAATTTGGGCAGGTTGAGCTCCACCAGTTGTGAGGTCAGCACTTTGGTGATTTATAAGAAGCTGTATCACCTTTTTCCCTCCATGGCATGTTTTTGTACTGCTCAACAAAGAGCCCAAAATGGCCCGCAGTCTGCACCCTTTCCCCAAAGCCCGCTCCACACCAAGACTGGGTCATATCTTTGGTTTTATAGCTCAGAATTGGTACGAAGTCCACGTGCAACTCCCACTTTTTGTGTTTCACACCCTTGAGGATGGCTAAGTAGATGTTTGTAGTGGTGTGTGCTTGGCTTTGGCAAGAATGCACAGCATACACCACAATGTGTCCCATGCGTGTCTAATTTGTTTTCCAAAATCAACCGCTGAAATCGCTGAAACAACTGTTTTGATCCCAAGCAAGCCGGGTCAAAGAAAAAAATGTGGATTACGGTGGTTGCCTGTATCTTTGTAATCTCCCTGAATGTGAAAAAAAGATGTTTGGAGCATTGTGATCCAGCACCATGGCTATTTCGCAACAGGTGAGAAGGGAAGAGAATGTGTCGAAGCCCAAGTTCATATTCCATTTCATTCCCTGCAAATAGATCTTCACTTCGGCCATGTATGTGGTGGTGCAAAACTATTTTTTACAGCATCATGTACCCTCGCCCTAAGCTTTTTTATGTGAATTTGGTCAATTACATGGTCTTTGGCTGTGAAATTTCCGAAGGAGAATGTGTAGAAAAATGGTCATTGCTGTGTAAAATTGTTTTGGGTTAAGAGTAATTTTCGCGTTATATCTTAATTGCAGCCTTTATATGAGACAGTTGCCAATAGCGCATTTTGGCGGCCGAGCAGTCATCATGAGTCCTGTATAGCAACCACTTTGAGAGCACGAGTGTCATATGCAGTCAATAACTTGAAAACAATAAAGGGAGCTGAATGATAAAATAACACTTCCTGCAATGGATAAACAAGATGTGGCAACAGCAACAGCAAGGTTTTGATCCAACAAGAAACACGAAGAAAACACGCAATATATCGGAGCACTAGGACCAGCAAGGTTGCACCCCAGACTTCAAAAACTGAGGCACTTGAAGAAACGCTCAAAATGGCCCATACACACTTTTGACATTTGTTTGAGCATCTCAAGGTCCAATTTAATTCATGTCTTTTTTTTTTGTTCTGATTTGGCCCATTTGCAGGGCTGGGCCAAAATAGGGGAGAACAGTTTCAAAGTGGTTTTGGAAACTTCCGTTCTAACACTCTGACAGCATTTGTTTTTGACACTGCTCTCCCTGCTCCTTTCCAAGATCACACATTGAATGGCCTGTCTGTCGCTTCTGTTTTAAAGGGGCTGAAAGTCATGCAGTTTGAAATGCAGAATTGACGTGCGAAAAAAAACACTAGCCCTCCGATGAACCACAAGCTGGAGAAAGTGATTCTGTAGTGTCCCTCGCCACAGTTAAGGCAAAGGGACCTTTATACCAGATGTTTTGATCTTCAAGGTGGCCCTGGCTTTACCTTGAGGGCATCCGCACCTGGTCCATTTTCGGACACGGTGGCTGTGTTGTTCGATTTATTTGAGATGTTGCCAAACATGAATTGCCTGCACTGTCCATTTCCGCCTTCCACACATGCCATTGCATGGCAGGAGGTGATTCGGTTTGAGCTCCCGCACACGACATTGACGAGCCAGGTCTATGATACAATTATGGAGCGTTTGCCACAGGCCCACACCTGCAACAACACCTTGGAGCTTCCCAACTACTGCGAAGGCCTTCTCTTCTCAACGACATCCTGGTGGTACCGCAACGAGAAGTGGCAGACCGAGGCCGCAGACCTTGACCGCACGTTCGTGGGGAGTGGCGACAAGGAAGTGCTTTGGTCTATACTGCCCGAGGATGAGAAGGAAAAAGTGCTGCAGGAGCTGAGGGCGCGGTTCCGCCAGAAGCTGGTGTTGGCTATTGAGAATGCGAATGGCTATGATTTGGATGAGGTCCGCCGAGGGCAGCTGTGTGTCGGGGTGGGCGTAGGGCGGATGCATGTCGGGAGGGGGAAGCAGTGTGTCGGCGGGGGAGAGCAGAGCATGGGCGAGGCCATCAGGGCCGGGTTCTGATGCCTCTCTTTTCATACATGTCCAGGCTGCCTACCTTTGTGCTTTTGTGTTGGCGACCCCCTTGTGGTCACGTGGAGGAGCCACGCGAGACCTGAACCTACGATGATTTCTAGCACGCAATGCAGTGCCCTGCAGTGTAGGGCCCTCTGCCGTGCCCAACATGCGTGGCACGCTATCTCCTCATGAACAGCAGTTCATATCCCATCATCATATTAATGGGCCTGTTACGTTGTTGCCGCTCCGGCGAGGCAGCGGAGCGTCATACCGCGTCGTAGCAGGGGCGAGCGCGGAGGGCACAACGTGGGTCGGGACTCCGGGGCACAGCGCACTGCATGTGATATGGTGGAAGGCTTGAGTACGAGGGCCAGAGTGAGGGCCTTGGTGAGTGTGAGGGCCTCGGTACACTTGCGCCGCGGCCCTTACTCTGGAGCCGGAGCATCAAGTGCTTGTTCAGCGATGTGTTGAATTTTTTGCGGTCTGCTCTTTTAGGGACACTGGCGCTCAATGCCTCGCCTCATTATAGCACTACCACGACGGGATTGTAAGGGGCCCAGGGACACCCAAGTTTTCTCCGGAGATACGAGATACGCGGGGATCTGCTGGGGTATGCCCTCGTGTGTGGGCCTCTTGTGATGCCTCATCTTCTTCACAGATGCGACCTGCACCGCCTTCTATCAACCCGTCCTCAGCCATGCCCCCCGTCCGGCCAACTGTTCGGGGCTCCATCGTCCAATTGCCCACTCAGCAGCTGCATCTTTACCCGGTAGAATTACCGGAGCCTCTGGCAGGACCCTCGAAGGAGCAGCCCAACTTTGTAACCGTCGATGAGCTTCCCACCCATGGCTATTCCAGAACTGGACCGTAGCACGGCCGTTCACCTGAGCCCCAACGTCCCCTGTTTTACGTTTGGGCAAACCGGCCCAAAGCCCGATGATCTGACCGCACATTTGCATGACACCCCCTTTGACACGCATGGCACATATTTTCGTGAGCATTTAGAACGCCCCCCCCCTGAGCCGCCCCAATGACGCTCGTCGGGACCTGTGGGGCTGAGGTCCACATATGTATGGCATAAGTTCGGCAGTTTACCACAACGCAGGGTCACCAGCTGGGCTTTGGGTGCGGTCGACCAGTGTATTGTAGCCTCAAGCAGCAAGCAGCCAGCAGCAGGCAAGAGAAAAGTCTTTTCGGGGACACAGTGGCTCAAAACATTGGCATCCAAGTAGCTCAAAACGACCACAGAGCAAATGTGCAACACCTGAAGCAAGTTTTGCGTGATTTTGGGCCGTCTTGCCTGGTTTATGGCCAACTTGGTGTTCAAAAATGACTGTTTGCAGCCTGTTTTCAGGACGATCGCGCTGAAATTTCAGGGCGATCACCTGTGTGTCATGTAGGCGTCTCCAATGGGGGCCGTTCTTCTTCCACAGCGATTGGGCTATCAAATGGGTGTTTACTGAGGCGTCGTCTCCCACGCTAAGGTGCCATGCGGTGGTCTGTAGGGACCCCCCCCCATTTTGAGTGAGCGTGGGGACTCAACAACGCATGTTGAGAAGGTATTTAGATGGGTGGGGTTGGGTATTGGGGCCCACCGAGGGGTAGGAAGGGCGAAAAACAGGGCATGCCATCACTGACATCACGAACTTATGCCATATGTATACAGATGTATATGAGGTCCAGATAATCGCATTGGGGCCACCCTGGCCCTCTAGTGCCTGTGATGCCCAATTGCACAGCACACCTCCAGAATGCCTGCAAACCCCAAGTAAGGCGCTGTACTGTCTGTCCATCTGACCCACCGCTGTGGGTTGACCGATTCCCTCCCCCACGCCCTCCTCCTCTCCTCGTGCATGATTAGGGTCACCATCAGCAACCAACCAGAACCCTCTCGGAATGAACAGCAACCATCTGCCTCTACTCTCCTCTATCCTTCTAATACATGTCTGCCTATCGCCTCTGACGTAATGCCATCTTCTTGAAGCAGCAGGGGACTGAGTATGGATGACGTGTGCAAGGTCATTCTGGCAATCAATGGACTGGCTCCAAATTCTGGGAGCCGATGCCCTTTCCTTGCACCCAAACCGGGACGGCCTGAGCCGGAACTCCTCACATCGCAGGATTTCGTCTCTTCCGATGGCATTGGGCAAGCGCGTACTCATCCCTGCGCCAGACCAGCAAGCAGTTGTGTGCTGGACCAGATTCTCGGAAGGCGTGTCATCCGTCCTCTGACGGGGAGCCAGCCCTTGCCCTCAGCTCAATTTGGGCACAGAGTTGTTCGCAAACTTAACCCAACGGTGCTAATGCCCCCCCCCCCATCGCACCAAGTTGGAGGGCCAGCGTGCGGGGGCCGCAGCTCGTGCGGGAGTGTCTGCGGGCACTATTGCTGAGCCCCACCGTAATGCTCCTGGGGGAGTTGGGGCGTCGGGGGCAATGCTTGAGGTAGCCTTCTTGCACGGCGGCTGCACTGAAGCTGCTGCGACATGGTGGTTGCAGAGCGCGGGTGGACATGTCCCTCGGCAGATGGGAACTTTTGTTGAAGCTGCGGTTGACCGTCAGGTGGCACACCGTGCGCTGTGTGTGCGCTGTTCGAAAAGTAGGCTATTTAGGACCCATTTTACCCGATGCCCAAGGTGACCGCAGTCACTACTGTGTTCCCATGCACAGGACTACTCCGATTCTTATTCAGTCCAAGAACTCAGGTAATGAGTTAAAAACAAACTATATTTCCCACTAAAAATGCCAGACTGCTGTCTAAATCTGCTGTTTTTGCTCTGTGGACGGTGGTGGCTGGTTTTCTGGGTGGTCATGGGACTATCGGGCGCTGTGCCCGCGCTGTGCAGAAACGCTCCCTCAGGCAGCTTTCTTTCCAGCTTTTTTCAACCTCCAGTAACCTCCAATACCCATCAGCTATCTCCATTCAAACCAAATAACCCAAACTTACCCGGACCTGTGTAGCTGGCTGTTGAAACTATGACTACTATGAAACTATGAAACTATGAGAGTGCTATCAATGTGCTGGTGCTCTGTCCAATCGGAGTTGCAAGAAGCGTGGCTCAGGCTATCACCTTCAACGAAGGGTGCACAGGGCGGTGAGCCGCAGTAAGTGTTGGCAAAAAATGGGCCCGTTAATGAAATTGGGTCGATGCAGTCTGCCACAAGTGGAATCATTTCACTCTGATTCACAAACTAGACTCCCTGTACAGTCCTCCTGTGCTGTACCCACCCTACGAAGAAGAAGGGTTCAGAAGAAGGGTTTAGAGGGTTCAGGTATCAAGTTGGGCTGCACCCGTCCCCCGGCCGTGTGCGATTGATGGAACAAGGAGTCGAGGGTTTGACGCTGATGCCCCAAGTGCCAATGCTGAACAGACGGGGGTTGGCCAGGGCGATGGCGATGGCGCAGAACGGGGAGTGTGCAGCACAGCCAGCGCCAATGGGAACAGCACGACACCAGAGCGTGCTGATGTGGTGGGGCCTGGAGAGGGGTGGCCAAGCACCGGGGATGGCAAGAGCCAACACCCCCCCCCCAAAGAAAGAATCATTGTGGTTATTAGAAGCACCTGTCAGCGAAATTATCCTGCAGATGCACACCCCAGCGCGGACAAGTCAGTGCTGGAGTCGGCAAACCCCGCATGGACTCGGAGTGTGCATCTGGATGCACCTGGTCAACGGCACGGGCAACAGCCCGTCTCCGGGACGGCCGACCCCCGGAGTAGTCAAACAGGACAAGTCATCCGGGGGCTCCGTTGACACAACCAAAACACGTTCGGGCCCACAGAGGGGCAGACTGAGCAGTGGCAAGAGGCCAATAGGCGCCGCCAAAGGCAAACAACCTAATACTGAGGCCTTGTGCCACCCCCCCCTTAAAGGGTGCATAGACAAGATTGTGGTGAGCAGACGTGAGCAACAGAGGTACATCCCTCTGATGGGTGCACTCTGCATTGGGGGCAGGGTACTGAGGCCCGACGCTGGGCCCTGAAGGAGGAAACTAGTGCGCCGCCGCCTTGGACCTTCAAAGGCGTGTGCACACCTTAATATGGGCTGGCACAGGGGCAGTGTAGGCTGGTGTAGGGGGGGGTCAGGGAACGGGCAACTCCTTTTCTAAACCTGTCAGCCTCCCCCCAACCAGGAGCAACCTGGGCCTCAATAGAGGTGTGGTCAATACGGTCCCTCTTCCTCCCCAGCAGACGCACACACACACACACACACACACACACACACACACACACACACACACATACATTTTTATGCCGGGCGACTACGTCCCCCAGAACATGGTCGACCAGCTCCGAGTAATGTGTCCCTAAGCAATGCTCCCTAACCCAGAGACCCATGCGGGCTTCCCTCTCTAACATTGTGCCCCCCCCCCCCCCCCACACACCATGTGTTCAGCTCACTACGCAGTTTGAGCATGATTTGAATTGTTTTGGGCATCACATCACACACCAGGATCCCTGGCTAACTCAACCGGGTTAAGCGTAGGTCTCGCAACCGAAAGGTCGTGGGATCGATCCCCGGTTAGGGCATGTCTGGAGGCGGGCGGTGGCAGCCGTGCGTCAAGGGCATCCTTTCTGGGGAAATCGCCAAATGAGTAGGCCGTGGAGGCCGCCTCGCTGCCGCGAGCACCACCAGCTGTGAAAGCCCCAATACACACACAACACACGGGGCGACATGGCGATGACGGGCTCGTTGAACTATTACCGTGGAGCTGGCCCGGCGGAAGCCACGGAGCTACTACCCCACTTCCAGGGTGGTCCTGGGGCAGCGAGCCAGGTTCTGGCCTAAGTGCATGTCGCACTGGTCGAGGGGCAATACAGGGATGCACCCCTGGCCTGCACCGAAGGCCTGCTGTAATGGGGAGCGACCCGACCCGAGGACGCCAGTGTGACCATACAGGTCCTACCGGGAAGACCTGGTAAAAACGGTAGTACCACCCTTTTGGGCATCACACACACACATACAGTACCCCCCCCCCCACCGGTGGTTTGTGTTCCCCATCTGTCACACACATGTTCTTGCATTGCTTTCCCATTACTTCAAATCAGTCACCTGTGTGTATTCTGTGATATTCTCTCTCCAAAGGCGGTGTACAGGGTGGCGTGTCCCTTTTTCAGACCCAAGATGTTTTCTTGCGGTGACCGTGTATAGTACCACTCACGCACATTTGGTGCACATGTGTTGGCCACTGTTGTGGGGCCTTCACCAAATGGGCCGCAGTTTTGCCATATGCGGTACATACGCCGGTGGGGCCACTCAAGTGGATCAGGAGAGTGCTTAACTCTCAAGGCTCAAGGCTGTGGTGGTTGCATCACCCAAGTCGCCAGCTCCACAGGAGATTTTAGATCCAGCTCCAGTGCACGGAGGTGCTAGCTGCCGACTGCCAGTGGATTGGAGGTGCACATTGCTTCTCTGCCAGCGCCGCAGGTCTACCCTGACTGGAAAATGGTGCCCAGATTGTACAGGGGTGTAGGCTGCCTTCGTGCAGTTGTGGATCCTCCTCACCCTCAACAGTGAATTGCTGTGCCCCGCTTCTGGGAGTTGGTCTGCGCTTATTTTTCAGGAGATATTGCTTTCCTTCTTTTACAATAGTATCTGGGCGACGCTCATTGGATGCGCATCTCCAAGCTACAGCCATGTTGTGCCTCAAGGTCACAGTTGTTGCAGATTCATAGGGTCCAAATTTATTTTTGGCCATATCTTGCGGTCACAGAAGTCTCCTCATGCAAGTTCCAGCCACAGATGAGGGCATTTCCAGACCTTGGACTGCAACAATCCCCAAAATCACATGAGGAAAGATGTCGATTGCTAAGTCCGTGTCCGGCCAAAGAGAAAGTGCACACAAGGCCCCTGATTTCAGCTTGAAAGGACCCAAAACTCCCAGGTGCCCTGCAGGACACCATAGAAATGTTCTCTTGGCTCCAAATTTATCCACTTGGCCCAAGATTTCCAAGCGGTTTGTGACTTGAGCAACAATCATTGGGGGCCAAGCCCCCCCCCCTCGGGGCAACCAAATTGGGCAGTCAGTGCCTGGGTCAGGCCATTGCTGAGTGGTGTGGGATGCGGGGCTCTCTGTTATGGCCTGCACGTGCTGCTCATTGTGCTGACAGTGTCTTCACACAACATGACACACACGACAGTCCACACGTCACCATACAGGGGCTTCAGAGGCCAAAACACAGGTTTTCTGTGCCCCAACTGGGTTTCCAATTTCTGTTCACCAACGGCAGTCGGCACTAAACCGGCAGGTGATTGCCACCCACGTCAGCCGGTTGGTAACCGAGGTACTGGCCAGCCGCTTCTTTGTTGAGGTTCAGGCGTACCGGAGTCCGGCAGTTTGTTTCCCTATTTTCGTTGAGGACCACCCTGGCCCTACACTATAAACCGCTCTACACTGTGGTTGCTGCCCCTGCAGCAGGGCACCGAGCCCATCAATTACACTGGGGAGCATCAGTGCGGTCAAGATGGCAAAGGCACACACATCCTGGGGGCCTTCCCAAGGTGAGGATAAAGTTGGGGCTAGAGATAAGATACTTAATACGAAGGTAGCGCGCCGGGCATGCACCGGGCAAATATTCCCCCACAGTCTCCTTTCTTCTTCTGATTCAGGGGCTTCAGAAGCCTCAGAGAGGACTTGGTGGGGCCTGCCGATGGCAACATCATGCCTGATGAAGACGGCTACGGCGACAGCGATGTGCAGCGCCAGCCCAAACAAAGGCGGCTGGTGCACCCACTGCATAGTCAATGAATGTCAATGAGGCATTCAGAGTGCATGCAGCAGCATAGGACGCACAGTGCACTCTGGCTTGGACATGCGGTGTTTTTGTTTTGTACCAATGAAGTTGCCAGGTTTGCAATTGCTTAAGTTTGAGAGAACTGCTGAAAGCAGGTCCAATCTACCATGTTCTGTGGTGTCGCTGGTTTCTTGGTGCATGGTGGAGGTTTCCTTGCCTCATGTTCTCCTTCTCTGCTCCTGTGTAGTTGTCCACGACATGGCACCTGCAGATCACTGCAGCACACCCACAAAGCTCTCGGACCATTTCAGTCCCTCCCACTCATCCCTCTCCACAGAATGAACCTGCCTAATCCCAAAGAGCTAAACACAGGAATCACAACTGCAAGGTCATGGGGTCGACCCTTGGGTCCGGCGTGTCTGGGGCCGTATGGTACCTGCTGGGGTCATCGCTGACAAGATTTGGCTGTGGATTCTGCATCACTGCCACGAGCACCAACACATAGCACTGCCACAGTATGCCTGCAACACATAGAGCAACATGGTGATGATGGGCTGTTGAATTGATGCCGCGGACCTGGCACAGCGGAAGCTGGGGCTACCACCCCAGTCCCAGGGTGTTCTTGGGGCAGCAACCCAGTTTTTTTTTTAATGCATGGCAGCATGCTGCACCCCCCCCCAAAAAAAAAAACCCAGGTTCTGGTGCAGTTGCACAGGGCAATGGCGAACAATCCCCCATGGCCAGCCGCCGGTCCACTGGGGCTGTCACGGATCAGTGACTATGACCGCAAGCAGAGGATGCCGTGGCACTATGCTTCATGGTACTGCCCTCCCCTTTGTCCATCCCCTGCCTGGGGAGGAACCTTCACTTGCCAAAAGAAGGCGCATCGGTTCCACTTGATGGTTTTTCTGCACCAGGCTTTGTTTATAGGGGGGCGGTGTCTGGGTGGGTCCCACAAAGGGGCCGCTTATCCAAACTTGATTTTCCCTCAGCCAAATTTTGGCTCAAGACCATTTTTGGGGTGGGCCTCAGAGCCAAAAGACCCACCCCCTCTTATAAACAAAGCCTGATCTGCACCCTCATGTGCTGTGTCGCTATGTTCATATTTTGCAGGACCAGAACTGTCAGACATTGTTCTAAAAGCCCATGGACACCTCCTTTTTCCTGACCTGCTCCACTCCTGAGAACTCTGAAAATGTTCATTCGAGGCACTGTTGTGCGTTATGTCCGTTCTACGAAGGAGCCTCAGCTCGCTGTTGGCCAAGGCCTCACCGCCATGGTGAACAGTACAGAAGCATATTGTACAAGTGTAGTGCCCCTGACATTGTGCATGACCGCGTCGCAGTGAAATACATGACAGCAGTGCGTGCCACCTCGCCACCCTGTGCAAATGGCAAATGTCTTGCCCCCAAGGGTGTTCAGCATTTGCAGTCATCTATGCATGTCAGCGTGTATCCAAAATGTTTTGGCAAAACACACCAGGGGGGGCTTACTGGTTCATCACTTGGCGACAGTCCCCCCCACCTTGGGGAGTGGTCCGTTCTCCCTTGGGGGGGGGGGGGTTGGACAAGGGAGGGGAGGGTAGAATGATGTTGAGTTGCCCAATTTGGGCCACATAGCGCCCTGGATGCAAAATCTGGGGATGTGTGTGTCACCTTTCCAGCACCAGATGAGGTGGCAGTGTGTTGTGCCCACTGCACTGTCTCACGGCATCAGGAATAATCAGTGACGCAAATGCATCAATTTCCACTAGTCCATGCTTTAAAGGGGAGTAATGACAGGTGGTGGGTGGTGGGTGTCCACTGTTTCCATAGCCAGTACCAAGCAAGCACAGATTCATGATGCAGGGTGTGCAGGAAGGATAGTCTGGGTACCCACCCACCCCTTTTGAAATCCTCGATAGTCTGGGATGAGCTTGATGTGGCATCTTCAGCTTTCATACCCCCTTTGCAGTCTCCCCCACCCCACTTGGAGACTGTCACTTCAATGTTTTTGCAGTGAACATCGATCAGGGCGGTTTGTGTTGGCCTTGCATTGGTTTCCCATTACTTCAAATCAATCTCTGCGTGTTCTGCGATATTCTCTCTCCAAGAGCGCTGAAATGGATCATGAGAACGCTCAACTCTCAAGGCTAGAGTCGCCGGGCATTAGCATGGCTTCAGAACCCCAAACACACAAACAGCCTGGACACTACCCCATACTACCAAGAGTATGACAACGTCCAAGTCAACCAAACCTTTGGACAAGGTGTGGAGGAATCCTAGCCTCCCAAAATGTACCTAGTCTCCCACTCTTGCCGAGGACGTCCGTCCACCCGTGTTCTGTTTGCTTGCATCATTGGATGTCACCACACTTTGCCTCAAACTACGTTTGCAATCTCCCCACCCTTCCAGGATCCTTGTCGCGCACTAGGTGAGGAGATTTTCAAAGGGAGGGAAGGGTACCACAATCAACACATGCACACAGAGGGCACCCTCATGGGTGTCAGCCACAAAGTATGTGGCATGCTCCTAGGATGTAGGTAGAAGAGGGTGAAACACCCAAAGGGCAGATACGACACACAGGCAAATATTGTTGCCATGGACAAGTGCAAAAATCTTACCAAAACTTGCACTCCCATTTTCTTTTAGTCAATATAATATTCAGAGTGACCATTTTTTCCCCCCCAAAGGGAATTGCAAAGGCGGTTACCCAGCCATCATACCTACGTAGGTGTGACAGCTTCGGGGTTGTCATACCACCAATCCCATGCTTGGATGCTTGGAGCGGGTTAACGATAGGTCAGGGCTGTCCCCCAAGGCTCCAGCTATGCTTTTCTCACAGCCTTTGTCTTCATAGCATCCAGCTGCTTGAAGGGGGGCGGGGGGGGGATGAACCACACATTTCATTTTTGAGAAAGGTTGCCAGCCATTTGCCATCTTTGTTGTGCCACAAGTGCATTGATTGCCATGAATGTTGATCATGATACAAATAGGAAATTTTAAAGTATCTAGATTCTAGGGTGTATCTTGCATGAATAATGACACCTCAGCTCACCTATAGTGGTAGGGGTGAAGAGCATGTACAGTTGATGAACTATTTGTATGATCTTCATCAGCAAGGATGAAGTTTGCCACAATTTTAGAATTTTAATTTAAATGTGGTCAAAGATGTAAACCGTCCGTAATTTGGGTTTCAGATGTTTAGACGGGGAGTTTAAAGGGCTTAGCATAGTCCAAGCACAACAATGATATGGTGTTTCTTTTTTTCTGACTTGAGGTGAAGGGGCTAGTTAGTGTACCAAATCTATAAAATTTAAACTGCCAACTGCGATTAATGCTACCGATTGTAAATTGGTTATATTGCAAGTCAAATGTTGAAGTTTTTAATTGTTCTCGGTTCATTACTAAAAATTGGATTGTGGCCGGAGAAATTGATGCCAGATTGGCGTTTGTAGGAGCCGCGGGATTGGGATCATGCTAGTTCTTGTGCCATCTGCAAACAAAAAAACAAAGGTATTTGATGGTGAATTGGCAATTTCTTGTTATGGGAAGGAAGGAATTTTTGTTTTCAGGAAATTTGGTGCTTCAGATGCGAGAATCCAAGCGCTGATGCAACCATTGATTGAAGGAGGTGCCCAAGGCACCGAAAAGGGCCAAGCAACAGCGAAGAAGGGCGACAGTGGTGCCAAAACCTCCCTCCCTGAATGTCTATGTCTTTACCATGGCAGAGAAGCCGAGCAACAAGCTCTACATTGTGTACGAATGTTTGAGGAAGGGGAAGAGTGTCTTCCAAGGAGCCAAACAACTCGCCATGCACAAGAATACACTCATGAGAATGATGGAGCGCTGTAGGTACCTAGCGACCATCGCGCGCAAATGTGTAATAGTTCAGGACACATCGTGTGCAAGACACATCACGTGGGATACGAACTCTCATGCATTTGGAATGAGGTTGAGAGTGAATTTTGTTGCAACTTTTCTACTGTAGGCCAAAGGCTGTGGGTGAGGCGGAGGACAAAATTTGTTACAAAGCGCCGGGGCTAGCAGGCTGTCAATGCAAAGGGACAATACGTAAAACCCTCCTTTTTCTAAAACAACAAAAGGTTCAGAGAGACATGTTTCCTCAGGTTTCTACACCGAGTGAATTCATTTTTTTAATCCCGTGTAGACGCAAATGAGGGTTCACCTATCTATTAGGAGCATCATACATTCATACTTGTCGTGAACTGTCTCTTTTTTCTCTGCTCGCACTTTTGGTACCCAGTGCAAGACTGTGTTCGGAAAAGACCATCCATGTAGAGTCACCTTTATGGAAAGAGGGCTTACCAATGTAATTCAACCCTTGGAACTTTGCGTTTAGGAAGTTTAAAGAGAAATGGAAGAGGCAGAACGAGCATCGTGCACCTTCTCCTGCACGCTTTGTCCAGTTTTGGACCATGGCGTACATCAATTTTGTCCAGTCTTAGGTAGGTTCCAAGCTTGTAGAAAAGTTCCATTTGATGTGAACCATTTTTTGGGGCACTATCTCAGCAAACAAATCAAAGAAGAGCCATGTGACCTCCCGCAATGCTTGCATCCCGAGCAGTGCCAGCAGTGTGTCCTAAGGTCGCTGCGGCTTGGGCCTCAACCACTCGAAGAAGAACCTTGCAAGCGACGACGGACAAGCCATGCAACATGCATCTCACCTTGGGGTTGAGTTGCTGTCCTGTGATGGAGAAATGCCTTAAATTGGTGAATCATCTAATTTGTATTTTAGTTATCAAAGTAGTGCATACTTTCAACATACTTGGATGGTTAGGAAAGATTTCCAATGCAAAACGGCACGGAGACGAACCGAGGAAAGTGTTGGCATGTTGTTAAATTTTTCATGTCCACATAGATGCCAAATGTTTGCAATGCCCTTAGAACTACAAACCTTGTAAAGCGGCCAACAAAACTTAAAAAAAGATAGCAACAGAAAATCTTTCAAGAAAATTTGTATCAAAATAAAATTTTTTGAGAATTTTGTTTTTTCAAAAAAATGTGCGGAATACATTTAGTACAAAACAGCGCATCTATAGCTAAATGGACGATTTTTCTTCTCCCGCGGGACGCAAACACATATTCAGTGCCAATTCCAACTCTAGGTAGTGGTCCAATGGGCATGTTGGACTTCTTCTACATGCATGTTACCCAATAATGCTACGTTTTGCAATGATGGCCGAAACTTCTTGTGGCTGCCTCAAAAGGCCTCGGGTTGGAAAAATATTTGTCAACGAATCGGTTTGAGTATGCCTTGGTATATCTTGTTGGCTAGGTGGCCCATATAGGTGACAACGAACACACAAACCATCTTTTTGTACTAAAAACTTCGATAGGTTAGGGTGCTCTAACGACTAGTCCTTGGTACAACAGCTGGCTCCTTCGCCTTATTGCATATTGACAACAGTGAAGCAGATAGAAATGTCTCATACACTCATCAAAAACATTGGCGGTGAGAATGGAGGACTTGAGGCTTAATAGGCATGGCACAGTGACGGAAGCACATAAGCGGAGAGTGAAGCAAGGCAGCACAAAAATAGTGAAAATACATAAGGCGAACAAAGAACAGGTAGATGCCGCCGAACAGAGGAGGAGCATCAAAACACCGCTTGCAAAGTTATTTTGCACATGCATTGGGTCCACCAAAAGTCACTTGGAGCGCAGATGTGCGGACATGTGACCAACAATATGAAAAGATGGGCAACAGAGCAACCAAGAAGAGCAGTACGGCCATGCAAGAGGCACGGAGAGGACAACTTATATGGAAAGGTTCGACAAAAATGCCTTAAGCAGGAGTTGGTGTACGGAAGGTTTGACTAGCTGAATACCAAGCATGGTGGACCGATTGGTGGACGCTGTTGGTTTTTGAAACCCTATGTGCTAGCCCCGGCATTGGGTGGTATCACAGCTGCCATGAACATGGTTGCAAAAACGTGTACAGCACCAAATGCGGCAGGGAGAAAAACGGACCATCGGTGGAGATATGTGCAGAACCTTGATGGGATGCTCTTCACGTTGGTAATGTAGCTAGCCTCACGGGCAAAGCATTGGCACAAACCCACAATTTGCAAGGCCCTGCATGCCAAGGCTTATGCGCAATGCGAACCAATCATGGATGATGTCGGTTTTTGTTTTCGTTGTTGCTGTGGCCATCAACTCCAAAACCAAAATTTTCTTACACCAAAAACTTTTCTGCCGGTAGGCAAATAACCTTTATGAACATTTACACATCCAAACGGTTGTACATCAAAATTCATAAAAATTACCGCCGGTTAACAAAAACGATATCTACAACAATGATGTGTTATGACGTTAAACTTCCATTGCGTCAAATAAACTAATGTATGTGTGTTGCCTTGATGTAGTGACTCAACACAACAAGCATTACAACAAAAATGTTCAGCAATATCATGCATATGATCGCATTTAGGGGGGGCTCCGAATCAGTCGTCCGCTATTGTTTTCAGTATGATGTAACACTCTGTAAAGCATCATGGTGTCAGATTGCACCATTAACCACAAGAAAACATAAAATGTTTCCAAAGCAGCCTCTCAGCTGTGCACTAGACACAAGCCTTGCAAAAAAGACACCTTGCACCAAACAATTTGTCTAGCACAAAGCGGCTAAATAATGTCTAGTTGACAACACATCATCTTGTACAAAAACAAAGATGTTCCAAAAATCATTAGATTAGGTTGATCGCCAAACTTCCCAAATCCAATGCATTGACATACACACAGTACTAGTATTTCTTCACATCACCTTGGTATCTGCCCAATTCAGCACCAAATTTTTTTCCTGTGTTTTTGTGCAGTTCTATTCGCCGGAGATTGAATTGAGAACACCGAAGTAAAACAAAATCAATTGCACAAAATAAGACACAAAAATGAAATACGGTGTGGCGAACTCAGCCTGAATTGACCCAATTTTCTCCCCCCCGCCCCCAAGTCGATGTATCAGATCTACTGCCAAATTGCAGACAAAGAGGGTGCCCAATGCTTGCACCATACCCACCCTGCAATTGCATGACCAACCCCTGTTTAACGCCCCAACTGCAACTTGCTAATTCTGCTGCGACTGGTTTCTTCTGTCTGGATGAATTTGTGCACTTTCTTGTGCCGCAGCAAATCTTTTGTGCTCCAATAGCAGGAAGATGCTGACTGCAAACTGCCACATTGATGTCCATCTCTCATGATATCAATGTTCTGCAACAACAGCTGATTTCTTACCACATCATTGTTGTGCACCCTCTCAATTTTGAAATTTTGTCCACTCCAAAATCAACGATCAAAGAAAAAAGCACAATTGGCACCACAGCCCTTGGTGGCTGTGGCCAGCTGTGCTGAAACAGTCCTTCATCACTGAACGGATTAAATCACAATATATGGAGACACCAAAATTTCGTGGGCTACAGGTAGATGTTCATGACCTTTGCTCAAGGGGAATGAGAACATATTATCTTTTTTGTGGGGGTATTTCAGCACAGGTGCATCAAACGCAACTAAAAAGAACAACAGGAAAACCTGATCCAAAATACAAAAATGCATGTGCAATGAGAAAACTCTTTTATTTACCTCATGTTTCCAACGAAAACATGTGTCCTTGGTTTTTGTCTTTGACTTTCGGGCTTGGTGCTCGAAACAATTCATGTCATGTATGCTGATCGCATCCCCAATTGCTTTTCGTATTGGTGGTGGCAACAAGCACATCAGCTATCCTCAGTCAAAATTGAATGTACGACGCCACAAAAAAAATCCTCGGATGCCAAAACCAAAATCGGTTGGAATTCTTCCAAATTATTCGCCTCCTGTCATTCCAATGTGAATACGACCAATGTGCCGAGAAGCCACGTGCCGGCTTCCGGCCCTCCTAACAACACCGAATAAATGCCTAAGCAGAATATCCATTCGCCTGCAAGCCCGTGGTAGAAAAGGATGTTCACCCCCCAATCCAAAAATTGTTGCATTTCTGAAGGAAGGCTGGCGGCAGTTGCGTTTTCATCGAGCAACGTTGCCGCATGGCTGAATCTCTCAAGCCCCCCGCCCAGAACTGGAGCACATAGGGACGCCAGCCTTCAATGCGATTAATTATGCAAAAAAAAATTATTTGGGAAAGAAACGCGGACCGAACAAAACATTAAGACAACCGTTGAGGCTTTCACACACGACTTCAGTTTCCACATGGAAGCACAGTTCGTATGTGTCAGCGACAGACAGTGATCCAACAGCAACACCCTGTACTTACTCGTTCTCCTCGGCACGGAGCTTGGCACTGGCATTCATGACCTGAATCTTCAATTCCTTGGCCCTGGTGACGATGTCCTTACGCTTGCGAGCGCTCACACCCTTGGCCACAACTGCGGCATATTTCAAATTGTTCATCATCAACATCTCCAGCTCCTTAACGTTGGTAATGACGAAATGCTTTTTGCCATTGGGGTGCACGTGGCGCAGAGACAGCTGCTGCTTGTATCCAACCTTGACCATTGCTGGGGCCCCTGGAAAAAATTCACCGGTGCTCGGAGCATCACTGAACATCACTGCACAGAGAAAAGCCTTGCCGTACACCAACATGCACCACATACCCTTGAATTGACGACGCATGTTGGAATCGATACCACGTGGCTTTCTCCAGCTCTCCTTCACACGAATATGTCTCCAGCTGCAGGTAGAATGGCACGGATGTTGAAATGCGTTCGTCAAACTAGATCAAAACGACGAATTTTGTGCGCATTCAAACCAGTGGTATTTCTTGAATACGGGGTGGGTCTTTTTGTGGGCCAATGCCCTCTTGGAGACTCGCTTATTTGGGCCACCCTTCGACATCTTCTCAGTTGCTGTTTGGATGTATCCTTCAGACAGAAGGTCGCTCGCGCACGCGAGGCGGATTTCTCAAAATGGTTGGTCTGAAAAAAAATGTTGATCAGCAAAAATACAACTCATCATTAAAGACTGACAATAATAATGGGATACATGCACTATTCGAGCCATACTTTCAGAAATGATTGCAAAAAATTGGCTGCATGGGGGCAAGGATTTTAAGGCACAATAACAAATAAAATTATGATGTCAAACTGTGCCCAGTCAATGGATCGCACAACATCATGCCGTTTCAAGTTTTTCCATGTTTTTCTTACATTAAAATGTCCAATCATGTCCCAAAAAAAAGTCTCGTAATGTCCCAAATGGCTCGTAATGTCCCAAATGGCGTGGATACTGTCCCGAGGCTTACGATTTCGAAGTGTTGGGAGGAGTCTACTAATGTCCCAGCTCAATTGTTGAGCGGACAGCTTTCGCGCGCTCGCACAGAGGGGGTATCCCAAAGGTGAATGCACTGTGATACAACTTGGCACGCGTTGGTTCGATTCCTGAAGGTGCACGGGATGATAGGGATCTGTGCACTTGCGGATCACGAATTTGGGCTTGCCGATCGCGGATTTAGCGATCGGCGAGCCCAGATTCACCTATCGGCGAGCGATCGCTAACTGAGCACGTCCAGAGTTCTGCACAGTTTTGCGAAGCGCATATTCGTTGGAAGAAATTCAATTTCACGACTGACTTCACCGCATGTGAGTCTAATTTGCAGCATTCGTGTTTTGGGGTCACGCGGGGGGGGGAGCAACGCGCCCGGAAGAAAAATTTTCTACCTTTCAAGGGGTGGTGGGCAAACCTCTCGAAGAAAATTTTTCCACAAAGTCTGGTAACTTGGCGAGAAAAAGTCTCGTAATGTCCCGAATAGTCCCACATGGTGCCCATACAAGAAAGTCTCATAATGTCCCAAACAACCGGCACGAAATGCTCGTAATGTCCCAGATGGCTTGATTTTGTCTAGGACATTATTGAACGTTTTACTGTACCCGCCTTTGTTATGTGATCTTCTTAGATTGCCATGTTGCTTCGTTCCATGTCATTGACTTTCCATACTTAGGGGTACAGCAACAGGCTGTGCAACAGAATATCAACAATGTTGAAGAATCTCTCATAGTGCCTACTACACTGGATGATACATTGCATCTCATAAACTTGATATTTTGTTTTATCAAGCATGAAGAAATTTTCCTTTTAGTTACGCGGCTGAACCCCAAAATTGATGATGTGCAAAACTGCTTTGGCACAATTCCAACAACCAAGAAAGCAAAGAACGAGTGGCTTTGTGCGAAATGTAATCAATTCTTTAAATGGGCGACTTCACAATGGTATAATGTACATGATGAATAAGTTAAAGGATCAATTGTCATACCAAGCATCATTATCGTACAAAAAAGCTTTGTATTCAAATTGTGCGATTGAAGTGATTTGCCCAGCTTGTATATTGACTTCTGCTTTTCCTTGTTAGTTTTCTCGGTGCACAGTTTCGATACTAGTTTCGAAAGTAAAATAGTTTCTAAATACAAATAAGAACCCCAATAAGTGAGCAAAGTGGATCGGCTTGTTCCGACTTAGTGAGACAAGTAGGGCTTGAACCATAGATCTCTCAACAAGAGAGCCTTTATTCCTTGTGTCATGGTCCTTTAAGACTACACATTTTCGGAAATAGTTTGAGAACTTCAAATTTCTTTGATTCAAATCACACCAATCAATAACATAAAAAAATTGAATAAAAAAGCATTTGTAACGTTTCAATTGAAAAAGGTCTGAGACATTCAAAGTGTCTTTTTGACCATGGGGCTCCTTCCGTTCTGTGGGGTAAAACTTTATAAAACTCTGTCATTTCGGTAATTTTGTAGACAAAAATGCAATAATCACTATTTTCAAAACAAATACCTAAAGCATAGCGTACCAAAGATGTTAAATTTTCAATGTTACAACCAAAGCGACCAAGAGAATCAAAATACATTTTTTGTAACCATGCTGTTACATGAAAGCGGAATAAAGTATCCACGGGTGCATTGCATTCTACCCACTACATCTCTCGCATAAGGCGCAGAAGCAGGCCTGGCGATACGAGCCGGCAGTCCAAGATTGGTATAACCGTGCTAGCGGCGTGAATCGTCCAGTTGCGGAGCGCTTGTGTCTCTCAGAGTCCCTTTACACACGCCCAGCACGGACGCTGGTGAGTGCACCGCAGAGTGTAGTCATTGGTATACAAATTGCCCTTGGTGATGTCGAATAAAGAGGTGTGTCCAAAGTTAGAGCATGTATCTTAAATGAACAATTTCACAATAAAGTTTTGGATCACGTGGGGTTTTATTTCATGAAGTTGAACATATAAATGCCGAAAGATCAACATGTGCAGTTGAATAGATAAACAAAAGTTTTGAAGGGGGCATGGAAGCGGCGATTTTTCATGGAACGCGAATGTGTTGATGCTTACAGATAGAACATTTGCATCTTTCGCAACCCAAAGTCAAAGAACGCTACAGTCGCAAACCATGTCTTTCGACTTTGGAGTACAAAAACTGCATTTCAGAAGAAGATATTATCTCATTGTCTCAATGTTTTTATTCAAAAATACAAAAATTAATTGGGTAGTTGCACTTTGGGTTGCAAAATCTGCCCCCCAAGGGAGGTCTCTGACTTTTTTTTGTTAAAGCATTGACACAATGATCAGAGTCCAGTGTATCGATACAAAGTGAAGGTATGTACACTTCTCAACAGCACACTTACATTGCCATACTTGTGTCGCATATCACATCCCATCCTTGCCTTTCGGCCATAGGTAGAGCTCCTTGAGCTAAGGATTGTGGGTTGGGCTTGGCTCTGCGCCTCAGTTGCGCCCAAAGGCGCTCGAACCTCGGCCGGTTTCCCCGTCCCGGCTGCGTGTGGTGGGCCTTTAAAAATCATATTATACGTTGACCTATTCTACATCGATAACAACGTCGATGTGCTCGACCCGAGGGACAGGCAGGAGAGGTGGCAGGTCTCACGAACTCATGTGTCGTAGGTAGGAGGCAACTGACAGCGAAGGAGGGGCAGAGCTTCCGGAGAAAGGAGTCAGCAGATGGGACTTTGGCATCGAGTGCCTCCCATTGGTTTGGAGCTGAGACCCGGCGGCGTTTTCGTGTGGGTGGAGGGGGAGGGGCTAGGGGGGGCTTGGGTCTGCCACAAAGGCATAAGGGGGTCAAAGACTTTATTTTGGAAGGCAGAGTGTGCACTTGCACTGTAGGGTCCAATATGTCGTGTATGGTGTGTATCTCTCAATCCACATGAGCCCGAAGTTCCGCTGGACCTGGATGCAGGACATGCGCCGGAGGGAGGTGAAGGAGATGCGGTGAATGCTGCAGTGCCTATGTGCCGGTATCATGGCCTCAGCCCATGTTTTGTGGGGGGGGTGCTGTCGAGCCCCGCCGTCGAAGACGCCCCGCAGAGACTGCCGTGTTTGTAGCAAGGGGGGGGGTAGACCACACGCTCTGTTGGCTAGCCTGTCCAAATTGTTGTTGCCGGTGCAGCGGACGTGGTCTTTCGCATTCTTTAGGCGTTGGGCCTTAGCTGCAATGGACTGTCGAGCCTTCTCAACAAGCGGTTTAGACCGCACTTTGACCTTGGTCGGCTGGATAGCCTTGATAGCTCCCTTGGAATCTACCCTGAGTGTGTGCTTTACAGGCGACGGATCAGACACCAGCACGATCGCGGTTAGCTCTTTCAAATGCTATGACGTTCGGCGCCTCTTGTAGTTCAAAGTACAATCTTTAAGCCCCCATGTAACTTCATGTATGGATGCATGTATGATAGTCATTCATACTACCCATGGGAGACCGCCAAATGGAAAAAAATGGAGAGATGAAACTTTGTTGAACACTAGGCCTTGACAGAGGGGGTAGCATGGTATGCATTGTAACCCTTGGAATATCCAAATGGTCAAAAATGAGTATAGCAATCAGGATGTGTGTTAAAAATCAGAACATGTCTTATTTGTTTTTTGTAAACAACTATGTTCTTTCAGACTTCCACAACTTTATATAAAAACTGACTTCGCAAGCGGACCTTGCCATGATGCCAAAAATGGTCTATGAGCATAAGGATGAAGATTGCGGTGGTTCATGTTTCATGACATGTTTTGCATTTCCTCGGTGTGTCAAGTAGTGGGGTTAACTCTCTTTACATGCCTGTACTTTTCAAAAGTACTTATGTTGAGGTGAATGCTCCTCCACACCTTTCAGCTAAGTTGAAATTTTGGTCACTTTGCCCAGCCAACTTTGTACATTTAAACTACCACAACGAAATGAACTTTGGATGTTTCTACATCGGCTATTTCTTAAAACTACCGTGGTGTTTTCAAGCTTGATGGATTCGAAGCGAGAAACACATTTACGAAATTCTTGCACTCAGTCAAGATTGCATGCTAAAAAGGTCCGCAACGGACAATTACTTCAAAGCATATTGAGAGATAACTCAATCCCGGTTGATGGTAGAGTATCTTTGTTACAATCTTGTGTGCTATACACTTTCTGCATGATTTGAAGCATTTTATACGGTGTGCACTAGTTTGCAACATGAACACTTTTCGTCAAAGCTCCTCATGATGGGGTCATCTTGCTCGATACCTCAGCAAGCAAATTTGGTTCCATTTGTGTTTGGGCGCTAAGTAAGCTCGCTTGCTGTGTCTCTACCTTTGGGATTTCTAGTGCGCAGCATCGTGGTATTGAAGCTGTGTGTTTTTCACTTGAAAAAAATTAATACTACTTCTTTACCATGCATGTTACTTTTTTATCATGCATGTGATGCATGCACAAACCAAAGTTTGCATTGAGGTCCCAACAAATGCTACACGATTGGGTTTATGGTTTGACGAGAAGATGTGATTCCAATCCAAGCTGTAAGATCCATACAAAAGAATAGCCAAACTAAACAACTCATGTTTGTCAACAATGTGCACCTCTTGCCCCCAACCTCCTATACTCTGCTGTTACAACAAAAACATTGGTATAAAATTATGATCAGCCGCAGTTTGGCAGGTTCCCTCCTCCCAGATCCCTGCAGGCACTTGCAAATCTCACTCCAATTGACGGGCGGGAGGCGCACATTGGTATAAAATTATGATCAGCCGCAGTTTCGGGATCATTGCTTAATTGCTTCATTGTAAAACTAAGAATATTTGCCAACCTAGCTTCTAAAAACTACTGCTCTTAGAAATAAGGTAGCAATATGCAATATGCAACAATTTTACCCATTGCACAACAATTTGTGGCTCGTTGCGTCCCAGCTTTTGCGATGCAGGATTCCAGTGGCAATCCTAATTATCCAAAATCCTTGCAACCTTGCCAATTCTGAAATTCAGAATTGGCCATTTTGCGTTTGCAGCTGAATCTTCGCACACAACGAAACGGACGCGGATGTCAAACAGGCCATCGTGGCTATGTTTAAAGTGCTAGTTGGAGGTGACTGCCTCTCCTTCACGCATGGAGTCCTGTCCCTGCTTACTTACACGACACACACACAAACACACGGATGCAAAAGCCCAG
The DNA here is from genome assembly GCA_964036045.1 of Eutreptiella sp. 'Long Island Sound 2002'. NCBI lineage: Eukaryota > Euglenozoa > Euglenophyceae > Eutreptiales > Eutreptiaceae > Eutreptiella > Eutreptiella sp. 'Long Island Sound 2002'. The sequence goes on from OZ038391.1 coordinate 7,593,765, forward strand.
CAGAAATCCACAAAGAATATCGCAAATCTGAAACACGTTGGCTTTCACTCCAATGGTGACCAGCCCAGCCCTGCTACCCCCCCTGCAGCTGAAGCTGGTGTCTGCCCCTTCTGGGTTTAGACCAAAGTTCATTGCTAGACTGTGCTTCCCATTACTGTGACCACGAACAATGATCAACAGAGCCTCTCTGTGCTATAAATCAGGATGGCATTTCATCAAAAGATTGCTTTCCAAAGAGATGTGAAGCAAGCACCGTTCACACTGTTTCTTGAACACTGAGGTGGGGCAGGGAGTAAAATCCTATTTGCACCGAAGTTCCCAAGAATTAATAACCTTAATACCCAGCTGCCTTGATTGGATGGGTGGTGGGACAGAGATAACAGGACACAGCCCTGTCCTGCATAAGTACTTGCAAAGTACTGCATATTTACAGGCAGCCAACGAGGGCCAGTTCAGTCTGAAGACTGATTCAAGTAGACTGGGGGGCGGGCGGGTGGGGCTGTGAGGCTAGCTTGCCACACAGAGAAACCGACTAAGCAGAATGGGACAAATACGTAAACGCGTATTTGCTCGCTTCGCTCGCAAACACACGTTTACGGCATTCTCATTCATTCGTCACAGCCCTGTCCTGCATAAAATGTAATTTACCGTGTCACCCACGATACTTGGTCTGTGCCACAAACTGTGGCACAAAAGGTGAAGCCAGCAGTCTGCTGTACACGGTCCAGGCCTCCAAATCGGTAAGAATGGGAGTGGGGTATTTCCACCACCGTGATGGGGGGTCAGCAGGATTGAAGGCACTGGGGACCCAATAACATGCCAGCTGTAAGGCAGACCAGCGTAAAATATGCTGTAACTGACGCAGTAATCTCAATTGTGCAGGACAACGAAACTTAGCTTTACCGGAAATTGCAGTGCAAATTGCGGCTTGGTTGTCTATTAGCAAGTTCAATGAATGATGGCCTTTGTATGCGGCCACTCGTGCTGCGTTAACAACAGCCGCAAGCTCAGCAGCTTGCTGTGTGTGCACCCAATCAGGGAGCTGGAAAGTCTTAGGCCGCATGTAGGGGCTCCAGATGGCACCCTAGTATCCCGTCAAGGTGCCTGCTGCATCTACAAACCACGTGGGGCCACACGGGGGGGTAACTGGCGCGGTCCAAGGCACAATGGCAGCAGCTGCTGCCTCAGCAAGCGCACGCAAAACTGCCGGGGGCGTGCACTTTGCCACTGGAGGCCCCTGCTGAAGCCATGCATACGGCCCTGCCAAAAAGGCAGCGGCTCCGCGGCCAGGTCGTAGAGCCCACTGCAGTTTGCCCAAAAGGCGCTGTAATAGTGTGCTCTGGTAACCTCGTGTACCAAGCTTAATCCAGAGCACGACGACTCCCACCAAATACTGGGTCCCGGTGGCAACAACTCCACGCAGGCCATCAAAATGTTTGCCCATCCAGGTGACTGTATGCTTAGGGTCTACATCGGATTTAGCACTAACTACCCAACGATGTGTTTGAAACTGGTGAATTAGGTGGTCCGTTTGATGTTGAACATGTTGTTTGTCAGGTCCTACCACTAGAATATCGTCCATATATTGGATCACGACTGTCTCCCCCGGGTACAATTGCTGAATGTATAGCGCAAGCAACTGCTGAGCAATTGCGGGGCTGGCGTTCCAGCCAAAAGGCAATCCCGGAAATGAGAAGACTTTTCCACAAACTCCAATACGGACAGCATGCCTGTGCTCTGTTGGCACTTTACAACTCCAAAACATATTACTGATGTCTAGTTTAGTGAAATACAAGGGTCGACCCCTAAGCAGAGCTACAGTAATTACATGTGCCAGTGAATCTAAACTTGGGAGGGTAAATGGGGGGGGGGGCAAACAACGGTCATTGATGGGAATCATATTTACAATCAAGGCACACTTTTGGGCTGACTTAGGTTTGAGATATGCTTTGGCATTTGGGCGCAAATGGGGGGGGCATTCACACAGCAGTCCTGACGCCTCTAATTTAGAAGCCAACATGAGCAGCAGTGGATCATGGGAGTGGCACTGGGGTGGTGCCTGCTCAGTGGCCCACGTGTAGTTAGCCGGCGCACAGGACTGCCACAGGGGCTGGGGTATGTCAACATGTCCCGCATCGCCCAATCCGCGCTGCACCATGTCAGGGGTCACCGATGCTTGCGTAGGGGTACCCTCCGTCGGGCTGGTGTCGGTGCTGTGGTTGGGGCGTGCTGTGGGAGAGGTGTCGGAGATTACGGACGGATCTGTGGCCAGCTGGTGTAGTAGTTGGTGTACAGGCGCCAATGGCGAAGGCGGCGGCTCCGGCGGCGGTTGGGGTGAATGGTTCGGGGACGGGGGTGGTGTCACACTTGGGGAAGGTGGGTTGGGGGGGGGGTCCACTGGTAGGCGGTTCACCATCAACACAATCAAATCCCGCAACAACATAGTCACATTCGTCACCGACACTTTCAATTTCTGGGCAATGAGCTCTGCACTCCGTTGGAGATGTTGTTGTATGGGGATGTGACATATACTGCACGGGCTCCGATGCAGTTTCGCGCAACCACAAAGGTCGCCAATGTGCATATGCATCCTCGCGCCGAGGCGCGGTGAGCTCATAGCCATGGTGTGGTGTGGGATCCGAAGTGGGTTGATGCCCACACATAGGATGTTTTGCTGGGGGTTCGCTGATGGGCCCTGCAGGTCGCACGGTTCCCATACGGCCCTCCAAACCGCCAGTGCTGCCATGATGAACCCCATCTGGTACTTGTGAAGATGGTAAAGGCGTCGGAGCCACAGCGCTAGCAACAGCACCCATGCTTGGACACCCACCAGGAGCAGTTGCAGGGCATGTCGCCAGTGGCTCACCGGCAGGGGGTGGTGTAGTAACTCCATGGTGGATTGCATGATTTGTCGTTGGTGGTGCCTCCATCGATTCTGATTGCGCCATCGACGTCGACTCTGAGCACTGAGACTGCACATCCGATCTATCGGTATCGGTGGACTCACCGATGGACGGTGTCTCGTCGCTCTCGCGGCCTGTGGACGAGGGTTGGTATGTGGCTGCATAAGCGAGTTCCAACTGCTGTGGTGCACGGACGGGAGCCGTGCATGGCTTGGCAAATGTATCACGCGGCCATAATTCGGATAGTCGTACAAGCCGCCATTCCATATCGCGCACGGGGCTGTTGGTGGTAGCCACGGGGTACGGGAGCTGGACTCGGTCAGGTAGGCGCCATGCGGGTGGGGCATGGGAGTAGCGTCTGGGTTGATGTGGGGAATGCCACCTTCCCCACCGCTGGAGGGAGGACAGTGCTCCTCCCAGTAGGATGAACAACCCTGCGCCCAACTTTTTCCACCCATGCCATCGCACTTCAGCCAGCTCTTCATATCGCAGGAGGTCCGCCATTGCACGTTGGAGTTCCCGCGCGCCCCCTGGGATGACGGCAGCATCCCAGGGGACGTCACTCCTTTTACATGCGACAATGTACGCTCGCCAGGCGTCCATGTAGTCACTGAGGGGATAGCTGACGAGCTCTCTATTAATTTTATGGTCGTAAAATGTGATCCAGCCAGGGATCTGCAACCAGCGCCATTGGATTCCGGCTGCGTCTTGCACTCGCCAAAGGTAGATGGTGCTGGCCATAATGAGGAAATACAGGCGGGCCCACCCCCAATACATGCGCAATCTTCCGATGGACTGGACATGCTGTATTGTTGCCCAGGGTTTTGGGATGGTGCGGTGGGATGTATATTTGACGATTGCCGATAGGGTGCGGCGATGGGACTCTGTGAGGACTTCGGGGATGAGCGAGAGTCTTTGGCACATAATGATAGCTGAGACGAGTATTTTTGCTGCGGATGGTGACCTGCGGGTCGCTGCCAGGTGTAGGAGCCGAAGGGATATGGCGTCTGCGAGGGTGCTGTCGGGGGGTGCATGTGCAAGAAGCTGCCGAAGGGCGCTGAGATAGGTGCGGATAGTACCGGGTTCCCATTTTCGGAGCATGGTGGATACCGCATTAACTCCGAACGGGATGGTAGACGTGTGTGTGATCGCGTGGATGGCGAGTGCGAGTGTGGGGGCGGCAGGCTGTGGGGCTGTCGCGGGGCTGACGGGTCTGCGGGGGCACGCGCGGAGCAGCGGAGTCGGTCGGTGAGTCATTGTGGGCCCGCGGGCCCACTTCCGGCAGCCTGGCGAAACTCGTTCACCATGTTTTCGAAAATAGCATCATCCCAGGCCTCAACCTTGTCGGACGTCGTAGCTTGCGCCTGTACTTGCCGAACCACTCGTCCTGAACACGTAGCCGTCGGTTTATGCGACCAATGTCGCTGTCCACATTTGGTGCAGTTCCCCGGCGGTGGTTCAGAGGTATCCCACTCCACTCCAGTGGCGGACATCCAAAATTCTTTGCCATCACGATGAATGAGGTACCCTTGGCCCACTGCTGCTGGACAATCGGCGGCCCAGTGACCCATCTGGTGACATTTGAAACATCGCCCCGGCTTACGAGAATCTCGCTGAGGGTCACGTTGCTCCGTGTGGGCTTGCCCAGCAGAGCTGTTGTTGATGATCTCCACAGAGCCACCAGACTGTGCTGTGGCCGCTTGTTCACGTACAGGGGTCCCCCGGGATTGTCGCTTATTGGCCATCTCCAGGTGCAGTAAGCACCACACCTTTTGTACAAACACATCCTGGGTCCAGTCTTGGGCATTCAACGGAACTTGTTGCAAACCCTGCATAGCTGAGAGCAGGGTGTTCATCCATTGGAACCTCATTCGGGTGCTCGCCAGGTCATTGACTCGTGCAGCAGTGAGGGGTGGGGCTCTCGGAACGCGCGCTTTCTCCAACTCGGCATCTTTCTTCTGGAGGGCGGCGGTCAGTTCGTTAATTCGTTGTTCTTGAGCTCGCGCCGTCGCTGGCAGGTCGGTAATCGTAGGGGGCGCTTCATGAAATGTGCCATCCATGTAGTCCATGCGAAGTGCTTTGCGGCCACAGTACGCACCCAGCACCGCGACAAACTCTGCCGTCTCGATTTGTTCCATGTTACATGCCTCGGCTAGCGCACGAATTTGGTGATCCTCCACAGCAGATTCGGCAATAGCTTCCCATTGGGATATCATCCAGTGGTCCAGCTCCTCAGTGTGTGACCCAGATCGGGTCAGGGCTTGATATGCGGTAGCGCTCCATCGGTTGAACGCTTCTCGTGCTTGCACTGCCGCAGGTGTGCGTAGGATACAAGGCCCCGGTAATGGGCCTGGTGGTTGGGTACTATCTTGCGTGGGATCTGTCATTGTGTGATCGCCAGCAGTGTCACGAGTAGCTTTAGCGGGCATAGTATCAACTGTGAGGCTAGCTTGCCACACAGAGAAACCGACTAAGCAGAATGGGACAAATACGTAAACGCGTATTTGCTCGCTTCGCTCGCAAACACACGTTAATTCCAGGTCATTCAATCACAAATATGGAGTCACAGGTTTAGCGAAAACAACGGCCACATCTGGCTGCAGACGAGACTCATGTGCAAGAAAATCCAGACTACGTCAATGAGGTAGAAATCCCTGAGGCACTCCATCCAACCCATGCAGATGTGGTGCACATATGGCCCAGCGGTGTCCAAAGCCACGTTGGGGGTCTTTGCCAATCAGCATCAATTGCTGCTGAATTCTAGAGAACAGTATTGCAGGTCTGGAGAAGAGCTGGTGTGGGAACAGGAAGAACCTGGCAAACCCTAAACTGGGAAGGGGAAATATTTCATGAACTTGGAACTGACTCATAATGACAGACAGCTATCAGCCCAATCCCCCCCCCCCGCGTGCAGATACATCTTGTGTAACACAACTTTGTATTGCCCATTACGCTGTTGTTGTCGGGGGACGAGACAACTGTGGTCAGTTCAATCACCATGTGTGTTCCATCCAGCAATGCCACTGGAATATTGACACCTGCAACGAACAATGGCCCAGAAATTGTGAAGAACCTCGCAACCATCGCCGAGAATGGGCAGCAGCATACCTTGTGCTGTGCACCGTTTGTATGGTTCTCCTGAGCTGCGAGTACATGCAGTAGTGCGCTGCGACCCCGTTCCCCATTGCATGCTGGTGTGGTTTCTGCATGATTAGTTTTGTGTTTCCTTTGTTTCCTGTGAAACATGTTCACGAGCTGTGCAAATTAATGTGCATTTGGGACATGTTTCCTGCTCCGCTTGGTTTTAATGTGGCCCTTGTTGGCAGCCCAGGGAACCGGCCCCTCCCCGCCAGCCCGCCAGCCCACCCACACGCCTCATCTATCCAAAGCAGCCGGTCCAACTGAGCATGGCAGAGCAAAGCCCTGGCGAATCAGAACGGATGGGATGTGCACGCATCGATGTGCCTGCTCTAGATCTACTTTTGGCTGTTGTCGTCTTGAAGCGACTCCAATCTAAGGATCACAGTGTTGCGTGCATCATCGCACAGGGCGGGTCCCACAGAGCTCGAACTTTACTGTGACCATCCAAGGAGAGCGTCAGCCAGATAGACACGCAGACAAATACAAGGAGTCGTACATCAGATGTGCTTGACTGAAATGAATGCAACGAAAAGAAACAAAGATGATCAAACAGAAAGCAAATGGCCAGGAGGCTGGGATGGATATGACTGCAGGCCTACGTCCCGGTTGTCGCCCCCCCCCTGATACATGCGACAACTTTTTTGGAGCTGGGGAACCCGTAGGGCTGAGGAGAATATTAGCCGAACAGACGATGCTCGAATAGAGGCTTTATAAATGGTGCACACGTGATGCTCTCCTTGATTTGGCTTCCTCAAGATCAAGTAAAGCCTGTCCCTGTGGCCCTGTCCCAGCCGAGGGAAGCATGGGTTGGTTGCGTCGAAGGCGGATTCAGGGCAATGAGAGGAAGCGTGGATGGTGTGCAGACCCAAGTGGGAAGCATACCACGCCTTCACTGAATCAAATGGCACCATCAGCCTGCTCCTCAGGAGCTCCGACCCACCATGTACACAGAGCAACAACCCAAACTGTGAGGCCAGACCCAAGGCACGAAAATGAGCACCAGCACCAAACAAGCAGGGCCTGTGTGTGGTTGGGGTAAAACCTATGTGTATCTCAGGTAGGGGATGTGTGTGTTTTTGGGGTAAATGTGTGCGCGCGCGCACACACACACACACTTGTGCAGGAACCAAACGATAGGACCACCGTTGCTTAGCACGAGCATACACACACACACACACACACACAGTGAGGGAAACCAGAACCACAATGTACCCTGTGTGGAAAGTGAAGGCAGAGAGTTGTACAAAAAAGCACCGTAGGCACTGGACTCCAACCTGCCTCATCAGAGGAGTTCGAGGGATGCATTATGTATCCCTCAACGTTGGTGTTGAGTTGACTGCATAGGCAATGACGGCGATACACACTCACACTCACACTCACACTCGCAACTGTGACGCATGTTGGTGGAACAGAGCGGCGGTCAAACAACGGACAATGCCAACAACAACCACAAGCGAACGGCAGGCAGAGGGCTCGGGGCTGGCAGAGCAATATACCGCACCCACTCAGATTGTGGCACATTGGGTATGTGTTTACACAACTCAGAATAAGACGTCATTTCTTTGGTCTGCAGCAGTTCTGGGTCAACAGAGCAGGAACAGGCAGACAGACACATGAACTCAAAAAATTGGATGCTGCGGCATGCTGCGGCATGCTGCGGTTGCACATGCTTGATCCGGGCCTAATTAGCACTCTGACTGGGTGTTTCCTGGTGGGCTCTGGATGGTTGCTGTTATTTCCTGGTGGGCTCTGGACGGTTGCTGTTATTTCTTTGTGTCCTCTGGATGGTTGCTGTCATTTCTTGATGGGTTCCGGATTGTTGCTGTTATTCTGGATGACGTACCAACAATCATTCCAAACCCTCAACTAGCAGCAGTCAATCCAGAATGTTCCAAGAATTGGAAGCAGTCATCTAGACCAACCAAGAACCCACCTGCACCACTACCTGCAAGCCTTTTCTTCTTTGCCCTAGAAACCCATCCAGGAACAATTTGGGGCAAACAAAAAATTTATGATCCAAACATATTAGATAAACGGCCGTCCATCACAAATGGTTTTGTTTGTTTTTTTTTCTTTGAACATTTTGGTCGGAAAACACTGAAAAAGGCGCTCTGTGGGCACTGGCCGAAAGAGCTCTCCTGGTCTAATACAGGGGATCTTTTCGGCAGCCTGCCCAAAGAGCCCTGATGATATGAGCATCCAACGCTCAACATCCGTTTTGCTGCTCTTATCAGTCAATATGTCGTCGCACAGTGCACACACGGCTATTAACACAGCTGTGTACAGGAGCAAGGGTAACTGAAAAGGAGAGGAGGTGCTCGGATTCAGCGGTGATTTGGCGTGCATGCCTGTCCTTTGGCTAGGACGAAGGAACATTTTCCATATGACGTGCCCCCTTGAAGAGAGGAGGCTGGCATGGAATGAGAGAGGGGCATTCCTTAGACCTCGCCGCCGCTGTGATGTGCAGATTTGATGGCCAAACCAGTGCTGGGCCGTTTATCAATCCACACCCACAGGACACAATCCAACGAATCGCCCAAACAACCATAGCTCCTGACACAAGAAAAGGTTTGCCAGCCACAACGTAGGACTGCCGTCGAAGCCTGAGCCAAAATGGTCCGATGCCTGAGTGTGGGCCAGTGGACGATCCTCACCAAATCCCCCGTTGTGCCTTTGGACAGCATTACTGGTAAGTATCAGTCCTGGTCCAATCATGGTGTGGAGCCTGATAGGAACATATGGGGTGCAAGACCTCCACCCCACCACCACCATGGCACCGTTTGTTACTTTACTATTTCCATGCTACACACATCAGTGCCTAGTCGTTGCTTAGGGTTGCCTGTCATTTCTTGCCTGGACTCATCAGTTCAAGAGTCGATCATGCACGTAGCCATGTTTTGTGTGCCAAACTGTATTTGAATATCTGCGTACAGAAGCGTTCTGCGTTGTGACCGAGGTTGCTTCCCTTGGTCGCGGATTGCGCTGAAGATTGGTTTCGGAGTGTGTTGCGGTCATAGCAAACTCTTCCAATCCGCCATTGTGAAGTGTTGGTTCCCATTGCCATTTCCACAATGCGGGTGTGTCAAGCAATACTGCCGGCAGACAGCTCTGAAGATGGGAAGATGGAGGTATCCCGATCCTCTACTGTCGCTCGGGGCAAGAGGGAAGGGGTGTGCCATCCCACCAAACCGAGACACCACGGTCCGCCTTCAGGATCTTTGCATGACCACGGCTGAAAGGGGGCGGGGTGGGGATGCCGAGACTTGCATTGGAGCAATTTCACAATGTCAGTGACCCAAAGGCACAGAAGGACACTCAAATGGCATTGACGAGAAACGTTATTTTCTAGTGGACACACATCACTAGGATTCCTTGTTATCCCGTTAAGAACGGTCACCTATGGAATGGACTGGAAAAACGTACTCAGGTTGAAAAACTTTTAGGCTCTGGAATGGTGTGGAGGCCCGCCGCCCGGCCTCGCGTGCATCTCGTGGCGTTACTGTATAAACGGTAAGCAGGAATCAGGCTTGAGGGCAGGCTGGGTCAATAGATTCCAGAGCGCATGCACCGTGACTCTTCGAGGAGAACTGAAATAGAGGCCCTGCCCTTAAGCGCGGACGTTGAGCGGACGTTGCTCATGAGATGGAGGGGGAAAAATTGTGGTGGTGTTGACGAATTGGGTTTTGCACGGGGATTGTGCGCTCTCTTCTGAATCCCTTCATGACCTTGTGGTGACATCTACACTGGAGTTCATTGAAGCCCGATACCCTGATGGCCCATAAGCCTCTGCCCACAGTGACAACAGGAGCCAGATGCTGACACAGGCGGTGCATCTGGCATCAGCTCTGGCTCGGGCTCCCAAAAATTGAATTTCCATTCGGGCGGAAGGCGGCTTCCCCCCAAAACCCCGTCTCTGCGTGGGGCTGCATGTTCTGTGATTTGGGTCTGCATCCGCCACCGCACCACGGTGTGCATCTGCATCTAGATCTGCAACGGATCCACAGTGCATCTGCGGATCAGTTCCAAACGCTGCATGCGTCTAGATCAAACCCATATGAAACCTGAGAGCCAGCAGTCCGGGCCCAGACCGTGATCCAAATCCACAGCTGGCCTAATGCGAAGTTGATTGCCCCAAAATGGACCCCTGCCACAACATGAGCCCCGCATACGTACCATACTCTTACTTCTATCATACTGCGGAGGCAATACAGGCACAACACCACCAGTTCCCAACAAACCGAGCTCCCAAAGCCGGCCAACAAACCCATTCGGGAGCTCTGGGTCCAACAATAGACAGCGCTCGCTACCAATCACTGGGTCAGGGCCAGGGTCAGGTTGATCAATCCCTTTCCCCTCCGAGGGGCAGATAAGTGGGAGGGGGGTGCAAAGCGGGCCCTCCCACATACGCACACACCGCATGACACACCGCAGGACGACATGGCAGTGCACACAGGAGAGTGGGGGGATCCAGTGTGACCCTGACATGCGCACGTTTGGGTGTGCAACACGCCCAACATGAATTGTAGAACTTTGACAGTGCTCGCCATGCACACCCATGAATGTGCGGAAGTGGTGTGTGTGGGTATATCAACGCGTGCGCGTGCCCATTCGGAGGCGTGCCATTTGTGGCCTCGCAAGCAAACAGAGCATGGGGACTGGACTTGTCTGTAATCCAGCTCTGTCCGGAGGTGCACAGGCCCCTTGAGAAAAGACCAACTCTACCACACAGGAAAAACCACTTGCACATTTGCTCGCCACGCTCACAAACGTGGTAGGTGTGCATCATGCAAAGTCAGGAATCAACAGCAGGTGGATACCGCCTCTTCAATCTTTTTTTGGGGGGGGGGGGGTTGTGTGTGTATTAGTGTACCAATAAAAGCACTATGGGCTGTGGGCATATTGCGTTATCGGCAGCAGCTTCATGGACCCGCCCTGAACGAGCGAGTGGTGTAAACGCAGGATGGCCTCAATTCTGGTTGCTCGTGCATGCTTCGTAGGCCTGACTCACCAGCATGTCAAATGCGGCACGTGGGGCTCGTCGTAGGATATCGGTCACAGTCTGCATGGCCTAGAGAGGGGGGATTGAAATGACCGTCGATCAAATCAGTGGAGGAGTTGACAGGGTGCCATGGGGACACTGGCATGATCCAGTGACTATTGACGTGAGGAGGGAGAGGGACTGCATTGCTTGTGTGGCAATGGTTGTTGACCCCGGGCAGGGATGCACTTGATGGGGCAGGAGGCTGAAAGGGGGGGGTTCAACAGTGGTTGCCAAAGCAGTTCCTGGTGGTTGCAAAAGCGGTGGTGGGACACGGTCTGGTGCTTACAGAATGGTTGGTGGGCCGTTGGGTGGCGGACAGAAGTGGGTAGGATGGAATAAAATGTCACCCTGATTGGGAGGAGTGGGGGGATGCCCCCTCTCCAAGCAGAAGGACCCAGCCCTCGAAATGCTTGACGCACAAAGCCCTCGGACTGCATGCATGAAGCTGTAAAGCATATGCATTACACCCACAAGATCCTTTTCCAATGCTTCAATGAGCCAACGCTTCAATGAGGTGGTGCAAGCAGCACAAAAAAAGAGCAGTGTATCTCATCGTCCCACACAGGACTACCTCATTTTTTTTTGCTGTGATCCTGGCGCATGTGCAAACTGTTTGCAGAACACTGGGGCTCTGGGTGTTGGTATTTCAACTTGGCACCTGGGATAACGCCCTTTTCGAGTCTTTTACCGATGCAATTTGGCATGGGCCCCGGGGAAAAAGGGGTCAATTACAAGGTTTCAAGTGATTTCGGGTAGTCTCTCTGAACAATGTGTTGGGCTTCTGCAGTGGCTGGGGGGGATCTCTGCAACATTGGGCCAAGTGGGGATTTGGAAACCCTTGAGATGATGGGCTTGGTGGCCACAAGATGGCCCTGTGATGGCCTAGATTTCGCTTGCCCCGCAGTCAAATGGCCCATGTCAGGGTATATCACCTCAAACAGCCTGCCCAATACTGTGGCCTGACAAACTGGGTTTCCTTTCCCCAACCAACGCAACTGTGTGGGGTTCAGTGAGCATCCTGCCCCAAAAACCAGTGATTCTGGCAGAGAGACAGGCCAGACCCGTGTGACAGGTACCTGTAGTCATTTGGGGATCAACGGTTTGGCTTGCTCCAAAATTTCACTTGAATTGCCTCCGTAGGGTGGCCTTGCAGGATGGACCTAGATTTGCGTGCCTTACAGTCACCTCAGATTGCCTGCTGATGGCCTGCAATTACACCACCACCCAAAAAAATTCAAGCCGGTTCCCAAATTTTAACGTAGGAAGAACCCCCCGCCCCGGTTCTCAAACTGGGGATTTTGTCCCTGGAGGACACAAATCACTACTTTGGGAACCGGAAAGAAGTGGCTCTCCCCAGGGGACAAACATCCCCAATTTGGGAACCGCACAGCAGGGTTTCCCCAACAGTACTTTTGAACACCCGGGCTTGATTCCCCCACTGTCCTGATCAATGTGCAAGGTTGCGCTGGGTCCCAAACAGCCAGCGCAGCCGAGCCAATGTGTGCTTGTTTGCCCCTGCATGTCAACACACACAAAGCGAACCCGAGGGGACACCAATATCCAATTTGGGAACCGGCCCCATACCAGGGCCAAAGTGGGGAAAATGGTGGCCAATGCCAACCATCTGACGGAGCCCCCTGTCAGGTACCCCAGAGTGGGGACATGTATCCTCTGGGAGGCGCCCCTTCCTGGTTCCCAACTTGGGGATTCTTGTCCTCAACATTCTGGGAATTGGATCCGGGTTTTCAAAACACCGTGTCCTCGAGGACAAATATCCCCAATTTGGGAACCGGACTTTTCTGGGCCGTTTCAGAAGGGTCCGCAGGGGCGGCATTCCATCCCTGCCGTTGTAGAATGTGTGGGCCGAGTGGAACGGAGACACAGCGCACAGACTTGTGTGTTATCCATTCAGGATGCGGCTGTGCGCGAGCAGCCTGCCCACACAAGATCACAGGGTAACACTGTGAACAACGATGAACTGTTATTGACCTTCCAACAAATTGGGGCACCAAATAGAGGGGAATCAGGCGAATCGGCCCCAATTTGGGAGAAGGGGAGGGAGCTAGTTGAAAGTTTCGGTGCAACTATCGTTGAGAAGCGCCTGGGGCCCAGAGCAAGCAGCGGACAGTGTATTGGGGAACTGGGGTCACACTAATTTTGGCAATATGACTTGACTGTGTGAAAAGCACAGCAGGGCCACCAAGCCTGTTGCAGGCCAACTGAATTGATGTTGGGGCGAGCAAAATCTGACCCCATAGGCCATTCGAACATGGGCAATTCGAGGTGGCTGTGGGGCAAGAAGAATCAGTCGCATTCTGTTGCCTAGAGTTGGTTCTGGGGCAATCATAATCTGACCGACTAGGATGCTACCAATAAAAGCCTACACATGAAAGCACCCCTGCAAGCATGAGACCCTGGAACTGTGTGCGCGCAGGCCTCAGGCTGCAAAAATGAAGCCCTGTACACATGAAGGCCTCAGGCTGTGGGCGATGGGTGTCTGCAGGGGAGAGCAAGCGAACGCGTGATAGTGTCTAATGAACGAGGCAAAAGGTGCCGTGCTCTTGCTTCTTCTCGTGCATTTGTGCACAATTTGTCCAGATGGGCCTTTTGGGGGGGGGGTGTTTGTTGAGCCTTCCTGGAATGCTGGCTCCCACCAATGTCGCCGTTCGTCTTTGAAAGAAATTGCCTGACTGCCACTTGTACAGAGCATGCGAAGTGCATCAAATACCGTGCGGATCCTAATAATTTGCAGAATCCTAATTATTGCATTGGATGTTTTGAATTCCCTTATGCAAAATTTTTGCGACAGCACCCAAAATAGTGCAAAATGATTCTGCTTTTGCAGTTTTTTTTGGAATTCAGTTTTGCGGAGCCTCCTTTCTGGGGGCGATTGCGGTTCACTCATTTTGGTGCCACTGCAAAGGACCAGGGTTACCTTGGACTCTGGGATTGCACCCCACTACTACACAGGCATGCACGTGTGGATCAGTTTGACTCTGGGATTGCAGTCCATAGCACAGACAAGCACCAACCAGCAAGTGTTTCGGATGATTCAGTCCAACCAGCTTTTCAACGAACCAGTTCCAAATTCGTCCATAATAGTGCCCATGGCACATGAAATGCTGAGGCACCAATGCAATTTGCAACATGGCCTGACCACTTTTTCACAAAACCAGTTTGGGAATTCGTCTCGATAACAATGCACACGGCACATCAAACGCTGAAATAATGGCATACGACTTTGTTTTTGACCTTGTGCCAGGAATTCTTTACTTTCACGAATAATTAGGATTCACACGGTACTGTGCTCAGGTGTACCAGGTATCGCAGAAGAAAACTTGCTCCCAAAGCTCGAAGGGCAGATCGCAGAAAACAATGGTGGTTTGGGATCCCATGGAGTAGAGGTCCTTACAGAGGAGCATAACACACATCAGAGGGTACAGGGGACCCACCTCCCACACCATGTCCAATGCGTATCATCCTGTATCTCTTTTCCCTCATACCTGTTTAAAACTGCAGTCCACCCCCATGTCAAACAGAACCGCACACAACTGGTCCAGCCGCGCCGCCATGTCGGTGTCTGCCATCAAGTCCATTGGGAGCGTTTCGTCGTCGGGCGTGGCATGAGTGAGAGGCTTGAAGATATCCAGCGGCAGGTGAGCGGGCTGCTGCGGCGCTGTTTGGGGCCGCCACCCAGACCGATAGCTGTTCACAATCACCGGGGAACCTCGAACAGTGATGGAGCGTGCAGTGAGGACACCGTTCACGACGTCCGGGGAGCAGAAATTGACAAAGCCATACTGCCGGTCGGCTACGATGCGGATAGAGGCGATGCGGCCGTAGGCTTTGAAAGTATCAAATATTTCCTGTGGAAGAGCAAGGGCTGGCCAGCATGGCGTATGAAGACCTGGTCGAATAAGGAGTAATTGACCCTATTGAGCACCTGGTGCACAATGGTTTACGGTCTTTGTACACCATCGATACACCGTTCTGCATCCCGTGCTTCTGAATGGTTATTGAATATGCCCTGAATATGTCTTTACGTAGCACACGCTGTTGTGCACCATAGCAGGCAATCAAAGAGATGAGAATCACGAAGGCGTAATGTTCTCCAATGCACAGGATGGAGATATATTTGGGGGGTCAAGATCTGCAGTCCCCTCCTGGGTGACAATGGATTGTGCCAGACAGTGTACCGAGAGGACGGCAGTCTTCTCCAGGTAGCGTCGCCGTATCCTTTCGGGCAAACTGTTATCATTCATCTTCCACTCCCATCGGTCTCTGTGTACAACCGAAGCCCAGGAAATCGCCCACGGACCACTCAACGTGCATTATTGACATAGAACAGAATGTGAAACTGCACCGGAGAGTTTATGGCTGTCCAACGCTGACGAGCTAGCAGTGAATCAGCATATTCAGTGCCTGCGAAACCTCCACCAAGCCAGAAAAGGGTGGGTTTTGGACAGAGATAGATATCAGGAGGATGCCGAGCCGAAAGTTTCTCGCATTTTTGGAACCAAAGTATCAGGCAACCTTTTGGTTGGCATCCTCCTCCCCACTGCTCTCCTCAGGTGGGCACTACCAAATAGCCTTGCTTATCGAGTCACCAGGGCACCTAAAATTTTTCGACCAGGGTGACACAGCTAATTCGAGTATTTAAGCCAGTTTCAGGCACTTTGGGGCCAAAATCTGCCAAAAATGGTCAAAACTGGGCCAACTTTGCAACATGCCTCCTGTAGTAATGCAGTTGGCCTAGGGTAATATTGGTGAGTATTTCTTTCAGACTCTGGATTTGGGAAAGGTGTATCAATGCACAAGATGGCCAAAGAAGAATAGAGCTCCAAGCAACGGGGTGAAGCGATGGGAAGCATATTTTGGTGACAGGTGTATGGTTGTTTTACTTGCTCGTGAGGAATTCATAGGGTGAGTGTAGCGTATAGGTGTTTGTGTGGGGTGTAGGTCAATGGTGGGGTTTTGGTGCTCATATCGTTGCCTTTTTGAAGTGGTGAATGAAAAGGGCTTTTTGGTGCACCTTAAATTGCATTATGGCATGGAAATATTCCTGGAAGGTTGTCAGATTATGGTTGGCATCTACTGTTTTTGTTCTTAACTGTCATGCACATTTGTCAGAAATCCTTTAATCAAATGGCAACAAACACTCTACAATAGGTCTGACAAAAACCACCCAAAAGGGTCTGATTGCCTTGAAACAGCCCTAAACCAAGATCAGGCCGTACCTCAGACTACATGGCTCAAAGTGTGATATTGAAGGTACCCACATTCCCCCATTTGCCCATTTTTGGTGGTTTCTTCCTCTCAAAGTGGGCTAAGCGCATGCCCAACCCCATACCAGTGTGCATTTCGGACCAGTGAGCAAGATGTGGAGCCCCCAGCATAGGGGCTCCAAAGAGGTATAGCAGTCCTTTTTGCCGACAGTGGTTTGAGTGGCACGAAATGAGTGATTTGTTGAGTGCAAGTGTCTTGTCCATTGTATCGGCTGAAAAACGCTTCTTTGACACAAGCAAAGCAAAGCGGTTGCAGCAACTGCCATTCATCTTCCCTAGTGCTGTTGTGTGGTAGGGTCTTTGGCGGTATTTTGGGCCAAGAATGGCCATTGGGCAGGCTTAGGAGGGTACCTCCCAACTTGGCTCCAAAGCCCATGTTTACAGCTTCAGGCTCAAACTCTAGAGTTGTGATGACCAGTGGATGTGCTTGCTGGTTGCTTCCTTGCTGAATCTCAGGGGAGAGGTGTAAAAATATCTAGCCTATACGCAACCCCCCAGCCACTAGCCCACAACTGTGTCAACGTGTCGGAATTTTTGATCCCTTAACCTCGATTTGAGGGTGGGGAGTTGAAAAACATACTTCTGGCAAGGGTTTGAGGCAGTGGCAGGTCATCCTTGGCAGGGGGGGCATGTTTGCCTGCATTTGCTGTCTGTTCCTCTGCCTTGTTACAGGCCATGCCATCTAATCCTTGCGATTCTGTTGACTTTTGCAAAGGTGGTCTCTCTGTTGCAGGGTCTTTTGTGGCACTCAGTGTCATACAATGTGGTGTTGTCCAGCGAGCTGATGTGGATTGGGCCCTGTGACAAGCGACGCGGAAGCCACAACAGTTGCCTGCCCTGTCAGATGGAGTACCCTGGGCTAACTGGCTTCCATTGGCTGGTCGCAGGCATCCGCGGACACAACTTGGACTGGCAAGTTTCGGGTTTCTGGGCAACTCCTCACTCAAAAAAATTGGGACCCAAGGGGTGGGCATGGGCTGGGATGAGTGGGGATGTGCGTTTACGCCGAATGCATGTATCCTCTGATCTACACCCTCCCAACACCATACGGGCTCAAAAATGTGCTTCCAAGCGACGAGATGGCTTGGGCTTCACAGGGCTGTGGATGGACGGTCTGTGTTTTTTCTATGTTATGTTTTATGTTGGAGGGGTCAAGAGGGATCAAAGCATGTTCCAAAACAACCCTCTGAGCATCCCAAGGATCCTTCGATCACATTCGATGAAGGGCACATTTTTGACCCATTTTTAGCGCTGCAATGGCCATTTTCAGGGAGGACTTGGGCGGGCCGAAAAGAGTCAAAACAACCTCTTAAGATGGCCGTGGCAACATTCCAATGGCCCATATCAAAAAACCCAGCCCCATTTTTGACCCAGAATGGCCCATTTTAGAGCCTGGCAGTCTTTTCGTTGACCAAAATGCTTCAAAACAAGCGAGAAATGGCTTGGAGCACTGGCTTGATCCATCCGAGCATTCCAAGAGGACTGGATGAAGCTTGAAAATATGTATTTGTGACCCAGTCTTGACCCATTTCCATTCCCTGAGAACACCCTAAAACGGCCCATTTGTTCCGCTTTATTCGAAATCTTTGAAAGCCAACATGGGGAAATCTGCATGCATACATACGCACACCTACATACCCCTATCAATCAGTGCGTCTGCCAGGGCTGGGAGGCTGGCAGACGCACCACTGCACCTTCATATCCCCACACACTCGAACTCTCTTCCAGGTGTGAAACCTGTGACACCTGACTTGTGAAAACCTGACGACACCCTGATGCATACCTTTCGAGTGCAATTTGGCGGCAGCGACCCAACAAACAATGTGCTGGCACTTGGAGTGCTGGGTGTCGCAGGAGGCGAGGCAACGGAAGAGGGGCCCTGAGTGGAAGCCACCAGGCGCACGTCAGTGGTGAACCACTTCTTGGTCTGCTTGTTGTAAGAGGGGATGCAGAGGACAGAATCACCAAGCCCGACCTCCGGTGGGGCATACACCAGCGAGAACCACACGTCCCGACTGTTGAGAAAATGGACAGCAGGGGAATGGGCGGCAGAGGGAGGAAAACATGTGGGCTGGAAAGAGGGGAGGGGGATTTACCACATATGGGATGAGAGAGGAAGGAGGTCAAGATGCAGGGCTTGGGGTCGTACGAGAACGAGTATGGTGGGCGTAATTTGCTTGAACAGCTGTTGCCATTCTGAGTAACATATGATCCGTGTGGTAGCAATGCAATGTGACAATACCATAAACTGATTGTGTTGCATAAACCAACATTGAGCTATTAGGACGAGCTACAGGCCTCTTACCCGACCGGGTTTGGAACACAAATGTTATTGATACAAGCGTTCGCTAATGTTGGTGTTAAACCCCTGTGAACAAACGCATCTTGTTCGTCTCGTTGAGATCGGGTGTCGAAATGGTTACTTTGACGTGACCCCTGAGCAATTACAGTGCGCCTCGAAGGTGAGAGCTCAGTGGACGGAGGGGTGTCCAGGCGCGCATGTGCTGGGGCCAGCTACCCCAATGAAACGGCAGGTGCTGCCATGAGCCACGGCCAAGCAGTCCGTAGGGCAACAGCCCGGTGGGCCCGACACAACAACAACAACAACAACAACAACAACAACAACAACAGCAGCAGCAGCACCAGCAACAACGACAACAACAGCAGCAGCAGCAACAACAACAACAACAGCAGCAGCAGCAGCAGCAGCAGCAGCAACAACGACAACAACTGCAGCAGCAGCAGCAGCAACAACAACAACGACAACAACAGCAGCAGCAGCAACAACGACAAGAACAACAGCAGCAGCAGCAACAACGACAACAACAGCAGCAGCAGCAACAACGACAACAGCAGCAGCAGCAGCAGCAACAACAACAGCAACAGCAGCAGCAGCAGCAACAACAACAACAACAGCAGCAGCAGCAGCAGCAACAATGACGACAACGACAACGAAACGAGGACGACAGCAACAACAACAGCAGCAGCAGCAGCAGCAGCAGCAACAACAACAACAACAACGACAATCACGGAACAGCAATTGTTCTCCTTTGAAACAGTATTTCAGGTGCTTGCTTGTGTTGGTTGTTCTAGTGTTGTGCTCTACGACAGTATTGTTATGACAGTTGGATTCATTGTACCTAGTCCTCATCATCTTCACATTATCATTATATGCTGTCATTGCTGTTGTTGCTAGGCATTTTCAGCATTGATTTGAGGATGATCACCTTAATAAGCTGGGACAAGGACGCCAGTCCAAAAATCGGCCAATGGGTCGGCTTCGGAAACCAAGCGAGGAAAGGATGCAGTTGGTATACAACGACAGCGACCACAACAACAACAACAACAACAACAACAGCAACAACAACAACAACAACAACAACAACAACAACAACAACAACAACAACAACAACAATAACCTATCAAAAGTGAGAGCGCGTTTGTTCATCTCTTGCCCAACAACCCATGAGACAGTGGCTTGCCCAGACGACAGAGTTCCACAACACGGAGGCTGGTGTGTGTTTTGTTTCCACTGCACTGCTTCGTCGCTCGCCCACATGCAAAATCAGCCCGGGAATGTGGTCCATCGGGGGGTTCACTCAGGCTGGAGGTGGTGGGGGTTTTGGCAAGAAGCCATGGTCTTGTGTTCTCGTCTGCAGCTGGCGGCGCCCACTGGCAGATCGCCATTCGCTGCCCTTCCCTTCCCTTTCCTTCAGTGAAGGTCCACCAAGCCGCTGTTTTGGTCCGCCGTTTCTGTTTCTCCATGGTGGCGGGTTGCGTCGACCAAAACATTAAGGATCCATACGGCAATACCCTTCACCTCCACGAGGTCACGTTCATGCTCATGGCGGAGTGCTTCCATCGCGTGTGTGGGTGAGCTGCGTAAACTCAGCACGACTGTCACCACTTCCCCCCATGTGTCACACGTTCACGGCTCAACAGGAGCGCCAACGGTGGTGCCCGGTCCAAGCTGCGCGACCATCCTCAACACCATCGGCACATGCTCAACTGTTCACCGCATGCCATACCCCCGGCGATGCAGTGCTACGGAGTCGTGGCGGGTACTCGCACTCTCGCTGTACCAGATCTTCTTCACTGGGAGCTCCACGTGAGTCGCGGTGTCGTTAGCATGCTCTCGGCACGCTCGGCGCGTTCCACGCCCCCACCCCCCACGCTGGAGGTGGTGGGGGGTGGGGGCAAAGGGGAAGAAAGGCGGCCACTCAATGCTTTCGTTGTCTCCACAGCCATATATGTGCGCCACCTTCTTTCTCTCCCTCCGCCCCCTAACTGCCCCCTAACTGAATGCATACGCAAACCATCCCTGACCTCTTGTGGCTACCGTAGGACCCAGCTGAGTCTCCTCCACCTCGCCCTCAGACGAAAACTTCCCAGGGGCTGCGGTGCATACAAGGTAACACCGATAATCGCCAAGGGGTCCCAGGCCCCCCGCTTTCACATGCAGAACCACCTACCGTTTGAGCGGTTCTATCTTGCACACAACCGGGCGGTGCACAAGAAGTGAAGCAAATGAACGAGCCCGGTCTCCAACCCAAAGAGGGGTCTCCACAGATTTGCTCCAGACAAAAGAGATCAATCAGCATTTCATGGTGGTGCCCACCTGATGCCCCTGCATGATGGTGGGACTGGGCAGCATTTTGCCTCTTGCCTTATTCCCCGTCCTCCGTCACAACATCGCGTCAGCAGACCCCTAAGAATACCTCTCTTGGTGTTCGCTCTCAACAATCTCGGAGATGAAGCCGTGCTCGCTCGTCAAGAACTTTACCACACCCTTGATCCAGCCTGCCAGCCGGGATTGCTGTGATAGGATCGAAAGGTCCCCGGGCTCAAATTGCGGGTCGGGGACTCCGGCACAAGGACTGTTCAGGGTGTGCACTGGGCGAATGAAATCCGTCTTCCAGCGCCCCTGTGAGGTCAAAGGAATTGTTCGGAGGTCATTTGTTGGAGAGGGTCGGGCACCTTTGACGTGTGTGTACAAGCTGGGCATGACGCTGGCAAAAGTGGTGCGGTGGGTCTGGCTAATGGTGCAACCCTGGAAGGAGCTGCAGGGGCGGCATCCCATCCCCACCGTTGTGGAATGTGCGGGCTGAGCGTAATGTACGCACAGCGAACAGAATTGTGCATCTGTCGGCACTTCAGGATGGCGTTATGCAACGAAGGCTTGGACAGAAAATGGAGCCAAAAGTGCGCGCTCAAAGTAGGGGCAACTCGCGGGAGTCAAGCGCTGATTGTGGGAGGGGTTGACGGTGATGATAGAGGGATGGATAGACTTCCCTTTGCCCGCCCTTGTTTATACAGCCCAAGTGCCCCGACTGTCCTATGTAAGTGCTTATTGTGTCCCTGGACATGGTCTAGAGACAGGCAGGAGAACGCTATCGACGTCATTCCGGTTCTGCTGATAGATGCAGATCGTGTTCTTCCGGGGGCGGCATCCAGTGTCCCACCAACAATGCCATCAACCCATCAGAGGGGGAGGAACGCAATTGGAGCTGCGGGACGGAGAAGCATAAATGTAAGTACCGGGAGTTAGCGAATACACGGTGAGGCGTTTTGTCGCCGTGTTCGGGAGTGTCGAGACATTAGAGCACCACCACCAGTACAACAACCAAGGGCTGGCCCGCGACAAAGTGGTATACAAACACAAGGAATCCTCGGTAATCTGCGACGAGATGGAATTTGAGACCGCTGCGGGCACATAGTACTTTAGGCAGAGTGCGACCTCGGGAGCCACGCCCCAACCCTGTTTCCGTTGCCCCCCTTCGCCCGCCCCCAGGGTGGGGTGGGAAACCCACGAAGCAGTGGCCTGCTCGTGCTCTCCCAGTCATCGCCAATCGCCACACCCGTTTCACATACCTGTTTGCTCAAGATTGGGATGCACTCCACCTCATCACCCACGGAAGGGCGCCAGCCTGGAGGCAGCAGATCAAATGAAAAGAACACGCCCCGCTCTCCAACCGTAATGAATCCGTACTTGGCAGTGACCTTGTTGATCTGCCCGCGCTGTATCTCGCCACTGGATTCTACGGGGGCTGAAGACGGTGTGCTGGCCATATTGTGGAACCAATGGTCCTGAGCAAAGCAGAGCAAGGCTTCAATGCGCCGCAAATCTCCTCAGACGAGAGTGACGACGCCAACCAAAGCAAAACTGGCCAGAGCTCATTGACCGCAGTGACAACAGACGAAAGATCAGAGTGGATTGTATGACAACAGCCCGGGCCCACATTCAATACCTGTCTACATTACACTGAGCCCACGGACAGGGATGGGATGCCGCCGAAATCAGAAAACCAGATCTCGGCCTCCAATTGGAGATCAACTTAGAGCAAGCTCATTTGGATGCACATTTTTTTTTACCCAGCTCTAAACGCTCGACCGGCCGCGAGAGATGCGCCAGAAATGTGCCCAGGGAAACGTCTCGAATTTTCCATCTTCGACCCACAAGGCCAAAAAAACGGACCAGCTACACATAAGGCCTCTCACCTGCAGAGTCTGGCCCGGAAAAGCACGTTCGGCTCAACACTGAAACACTCCCCCCAAAAGTCTACCGGGGCCAGGCTCAGTGGATGCGCATCTGCAAGCCCCTGCACAAAGAGGCCGTGGGTCGTTGTAACGTCGCAAGGTTCGCGGCGTCTGAAAATTTGCGGGCATCCCACGGTAACTGGCACGCGCCTCATTCAGGTGCCAACCACAGGTCAGTGCACGCTGACCGTCCTCAAACTGCACGCACCTCAAATATATCACAAGAGAAGAGAGATCAATTCGCAAATCGGTCTTCGGCTAAAGGAAGTCACCAAAGTGCGCGTGGGGCGCTTTTTTGCAGCCTCAACAACCGAAACTTCGAGTGCCCTGCAGGGCCTTTCCCACTTGGACCCACAGGCTTGGAGCCGGTTTTTTTCCCCCGGCTCCAAACAGACATTGTCAGGTAAGTCTGTGATTTTGAGCAAAACTGATGCACGGGTCAAGGTTTTCCCTCCCCTGGCAATCCCCAATGTTGACAACATTGGGCAGTCAGTGCCTGGGCGGTTGGCAAGGCCAAAAATCGAAGACTTTTTGAGCAACATCTTTATTCTCAAAGCGATGCTACGCTAAAGAACATGCCAATAATAAACCCTTGGGGTAGGCTGCGTGAACAACCCCAACAATCCCCAAGCGCGCCAGTCCATGATCCAGCCACCACCGAGTCGAGTTCAGTTTGACCAAAACGCACCTGTCCATTGGCTCCTCCCATCGACTGAGGACTGAAGATGATGGAATCCAAGTGACGCGTGAGGTCGACGTACGTGGCCAAGCCCTTAGTGGACTGCTTCAACTCTGCAGCAATGGTCAGACCATACCCCACGATCCATGCAGACTTGTCCATGGCCTGTGACACCGTGTGGATGGCGTGGGAATGATCCCCATTTCCCGCCAACAACATGATGTCCGTGGCCCCCAATACAGTGCTTTCGATGACCTGAATGAGGGTATGTGATGCGCTGTGCAAACCCTGTCCTCCATTGCCCACTGCAGGCCAGCAGAAAACAAAAGCAAAAACCCACGCGGCAGACCGCGGGCACAGGTCAGCAGCCAGTCGCACACTGTTCAATGACTATCTGCAGGCATGTCGCATGAATCAACACCCCGCAAAAGGGGTGGGGTCCATCTTCAACCATACCTTGCATAACCACGCATCTGAACCGAGATCCACATTGCGAGGTAATGCGTCTGAACCTTCGAGTGGAAATTATGTCCAAACCGAGCACCACCCAAATCTCTGCTTTTACCAAACCACTACGAAAATCAGGCCTAAGAGGAAGATCTCGCGCAATACTGTGGAAACCTCATCCAACCTGGGAGGTTCTCTTTTTTGCTCTGTGCCTCCTGTCACTGTTTGGGCCATTCTTGCTTTTGCAATCGTACGCTTCCTGGCTACCTTTCAGAGATCTCATCATCATACGTATTTTCCTATTAATGGCACAACAAGTAGGACCTCCGGTAGGATGTCACACTTCTCCAATGGGCAGATGTACAGAACAAACGAGGGCAAAGCGATAGGCTAACTCAGCGGGGGCGAGGGGGGTATGACTTGCAACCAACACGCAGCCAATTGCAACTTAATTCTGATCTACAAAGCCTGCTTCAAATGATCGGTTCGCCCGGAGCGGGAACCAAAGACGTTGTCCATCGGCTGCTAGGAGGCATGGGGTGCACTAGTGAAAACTTGCACGTGCCGCAATACTGCACGCTACAGCAGAGCCATGACTGGCAGTCGATGGGGTGCAGGTGTGTGCATGGAGAGGGAAAAGCAGGCATGGGGCAGGGGAGGGGGAGGCGGGGGGGGGAGGGTTAAAGGCCCGTATCTGTAGGGCTGCAAATGGACTAAAATGGATCTTGAGAGATCAACTCGAGGTAATGCTGCACCGTAGGCGGTCAAATGTCCTCTTTGGTTGTGCATTGATTCCACTAACACGCAGGGCAGCGAGGACCCAGCAATACACGGTGGCTTGGGAGCTGTGTCGCAGGGACAGCCCCGACTATGGCTAGGGGTTTTAATATGGCTCTGACGGGCTGAGGCACGCGGCCACGCCCAAGAGAATAGCCGTCCCTCCTCCTCCTCCTCCTCCTCCTCCTCCTGTTATGTATGATGGTATGTGCCACTCACCGCGTGCCCTCGCTGTGTGTGGCGAGATCTGAGCTTGCCCTCGCTATCTATGACGGAATACTGCGTGTCCTCGGTGTGTGTGATAGGACGTGACACCCGCCATCCCACGTGCACTATGCAACACACTTTATTTCAATCAACAACAACTTACTTAGCTTATCAGAATGCAGGCCCCCAAGATACTCCCCAAGATCACTCGTCACGTGGCAAAGGGTTGTGCAAGCAAATGCAGAAAAGCATTGCATTCGCCATCATGAACACGTCCCACCCCATCACCACAAAAACACCCTTACGGCATGTTGCGTATGACACCGTTGTACTCCGGGGGGGCTCACGGCGAGGGCACGTAGCGAACGGACACACTGAGCACCACGTCCCGTGTCACAGGGTCTTTGGTGGGCTCCACACGAAGAATATGTAGGCGGCACCTGTGCACTGATGGCGCAATCCAATCCATGCGGCCCCAGCCCGGTGATGGGCACCTGGTCCACGAACACTTCATAGGGCTTATATCCAAAGAGCTTCACAATGACGCCATTTGTGCGCAGCTTTTGGTGCAGCACGATCATTTGTTTCCTCTACAAAAACGAACGTGGTGACAGTGCTATCGACATGCTTTGGGTTTACACAATGGATGCTTGCCGTGTACAACACAATGCAAAGCAATGAAGCAGCAAAGGCTCTACTATGCCATGCACATAATCTGAAAATGAAGCGTGAAGGAATCGACACCCAATCGCAACAACGTGCGCCCATGTCCCGCACTCCATGGCATGGCATGGCATGGCATAGCGTGGGAGACAAATTGACAAACCACACGTCCCCTAGTGCCACCAATTGCGAGATTGCAACATACTTGGATTTGATCTTGAAGAGTCTTTTTCGTATACAATATCCACTGGTCTGGATCCAAGTTGAAGAAGAAGCATCTCAGGTGCTCGACTCCCGCAAGCCGCTGCGTAGCAATAGAAAGGACAAACGCCGACCCCAAAGATTGTTATATGTGTGGACTGAGGCTCAAAGAGTGTTGAGGCACAAAGTGTCATCCGCGCTCACAACGTCGTCGAGAGCGGGCGAGGAGCACTTGACAAAACCCATGGGCCAACCGAGGAAATATGAACAATCAACGAGTGATTGCAATACTTCAATGATGCATTCGGAAGGCAATTGAGGCGCACTCCGATGAGATCTATGCGCTTCGACCACCAAGGCCCCTAGCTCCTAAATATTGACCCGCAAAATTTTCACGTGAAGTTGTTAAGATGCCAAGATGCACGTAGACCGACGGCGGTGCTACAAGAACACGGAGCGAAATACGATGCGCATGCGGATTTGCGGGGCCCCAAGCTACGCCATGTCCCGAGCGCGACTGCGGCGCCTTGCCCGCACTTCAATGTGTCACGTGTCAAGTGTGGTACTGCGATGAATGCCAAAGTGATTCTGGAGGGTGATGCCCATTGTTGTCCTGAAAACCGACCACTTCGCAACTTTGGCTGCCTAGTCTGAAGATGGCCTTGTGCGATGCCGCGTGTCCCCGCCTATCTATGAGCCCAAAACACGGTTCAAATTGAACGCAAATCACACCTGCAGCAAAAGGATTACTTTGATGAAATCCACGGGTTGCGTTGCATAATTTCTCCTATGAGTCCAAAAGTACCAACCATCCACAATCAACACCACCGACTTGTCATCTCCCATTTGTTGGTTGCGATTGGACCTTGAAGCGTAATGCACTACATCCGTCACCCATGTGTTATATCGTAACTCCGGTTCACACTCAACAACGTCCTGCACACAAATTGAAATGAAAAGGCGCCAGAAGACTCTTGGCTCGCCCATAGCCCTACATGTACACACAATTGGCACACTTGCCGTGTGGTGATGTTTCGCATACTACTTGGACGCCTTCCCGTTGGATGTACACATTGTTCGCAAATACCCAACGTTCATCTTCTATTAAAAGGAACAATGTGTACATGGATGCAAAGTAGTGATGTGACCGTGCACGCGAGTTAGAATCCTTGAAATGCAATCCTTGGGTTTTCGTAGGTGCTTGAACACCAACGCCCAAAGCCACACACGTGGAGGGCCAAAGAGTTAGCAAAGGGAGATTTGTGGGATTTGTGGGATTTTACTTTATGTTGGATCTACGAAAGCCGCCGGTATTGGGGGGGGGGGGGGGGTTCGGTCGAGGTTGCAAGATGCACATGAAGCAGCCCCAAATCCAGAGCGAGTGGCAATTGTCCGGGCAAAGTGGACTCGCCCACAAAATCATTACAACGTCACGTGCTTTAGCAACGAGACACGGGTATTTCTTGAAATTTAGGTGCATGAGCACATGCACATGTATTGTGGTCGGTTACTCGATGCTGTCTCATGTCAACCGGTTTACGTTTGCCTCATTTTTTCACGCAACAGGAGCAGACGATGTATGCGAAGAACATGATGTGTTGTGTCATCATGATCACGGTTTCGTAGGGCTTTGAATGGCCTTTTGTTGAGAAGGTACGTGCGTGCTCGTTGTTGAAAAGACAAAGGGTTTGGTCGATATTGAGGCATTTGTCGGAAGGCCAAGGAACATGTCGTAGACACGTGGGAGGCACGCGGGAGGTAGTGAAATAGATAATCCACAAGATCCACAAAAAGTGGTGACTTTTTGCGACATCTCGTCAAGATTTCACGAATCTAAAGAGGAGCGACAAATTAGGAGAAAGCAATCACGACGGAGCGAATGTCATGGTGATGATGATCTTGTTGAACGAAGGGCACGGTCGAGGTTCCCTCAATTTGTCGGCGACATGTCCATCGTCTAGGGCAAGAAACTACCCTTGAGACGTATGGCGATTGTCATCGTGACTCAAATTCCAAATGGACCCGTTCGACGGCCTTTATCAAAAACCTATCGCAAAGTAAGCTTGTGCGTATTGCCATTTGTTGGAAAGTTCCTTCAAACGATGATTAAATAAGGATTTTTGACTACATTTGGCGCACAAGTTGCACTTTCCGCCGTAAACCAAACCTAACCCGTCCCACATACAAAATGAGATTGATTTTTGGTTTGTTCGAGATAGTCTCTGCACTGAGATCCTGCGTTCTCACTAAACACATTGTGCGCAAGAGTGTTTCGCCAAACCTGCAAACGGATGTTTGGTGCGGCATCACGCGCGAACTGCACCGCTTTGCCACGGACATCGATGAAGCCAAGGGTGCTCGTCAAATGGATGACGGTCCCCTCTACCCTCATTGATTTCTACAAAAGAGAGATGCCACATGGGACGGTGAGGAGATTATCCGAAACGGATGTTTGGCGGGGTTGGCATATAGGCGGCGGAATGGCCTAAGTTGCCCCCCCCCCTTCGCCATTCGCTTGTCCAAAAACCAAACCATAACCCAAAAGCCCCCCATCTTGTTGAAACGTGAACGCGATACTTGACGACGTATTTTCTTCGCATGTTCGCCAACATACTTTCTTAGCATGCATAGCAGCTTGAGAAGCTTTCATGTCGTGCCGATGCGGATTCGCATTATTTTTCCAACAAGCATTGGTTTGCAGGCGAATTTTGTTTAATCTTGTCACGTAGCAGGATGTCGAAGCTTTCCACCACAATCACCACAC
Organism: Eutreptiella sp. 'Long Island Sound 2002'; assembly: GCA_964036045.1. NCBI lineage: Eukaryota > Euglenozoa > Euglenophyceae > Eutreptiales > Eutreptiaceae > Eutreptiella > Eutreptiella sp. 'Long Island Sound 2002'. The sequence goes on from OZ038391.1 coordinate 7,622,410, forward strand.
TTTTGATACAGCCACACATCACTGCTACACGTATTGAATGGCGTCAGTTGCAAGTTAATCTTGACAAGATCGGAAGCTTTTCGATACTGGATTGAATGAGTCTAAATTTGAGATGTCACTGATAACTGAGCCGTGGCTTGAAGTAAAACGAACCGACCAAAACCGGCCGCAATTCACAGCGCGAGTGCGTGAGGCTCGGTGATTCACTTGACCGCAGTGTTGCTCTGCAGAGTACTCTGACCAGCGGGATGTCTGCACCAGCAGACCTTTCGCAGGAATGCGTTGGGCTAAATGTATGTCATTGGGGCTGTGTGTTTTGCACTTGGAACCCCAATACGCAACTGTCCATTCTGACATAGGTGAGGATAAAGACACATGCGGGCGAAGTCTATGAAGGCACCATTTACGCATTCGATAGGGAACTTGGAATATTTGTGCTTTGTATGTCGATGTGATTTGTGAACGCTTCCTTGTAGAAAGCGCTCATGAATACAAGTGCATGAGTCGTTCTTGTTGACATTTGGCCATTGTCGTCCACCACGCTCCGTGGTCAACCTCGTGGAATCAAATTAAATATTGCAGAGGGCAAACTTGTCTAAATTGGTTGACAACGTTTTGGGGAGATTTCGTGCACATCCATGCATCTACGCGGTTCATTGAGCCCAATTTCTTTGCTTACGAGACTTACAAATCTTCAAGTCGGAGGATTGGCTGCATGACAATCGACACAAACATCCAAAGAATTTGATAGGCATGCTTTGGCCGGCCCAGGTGGTCACGTGATGCTCCAAAATGTTTCATCGTCTTCCCCGCGGTCTATGGGTGGCAACACCGGTTTCAACATCACTCCGGCGGGGGACAATAGGGCAATGCCTTGTTCGAAAAGTGTATTAAAATCCAAACTAAGGTCTTCAAGATTCAAACCATGGTCCCAGATGGGCTGCAAATCAATGGGCAATTGACATCAAATCGGTTGCATAACCACGGCCATCCGTCGATTTCAATCGACATGCGGTCGTAGACACCGCCACTTGTTTGTCACGATCAATGCAAGAACAAAAGTCATGCACCTCGAAAACCGGTCCGCCATCCAAATTATTACTTTGACGAAACGAGATGATTGCATTGTGCGCGTGGAGTTCGATAGCAAGACCGGTGCTCACAATTGCCACACTCCGGGCCCAAAAAAGATGCATTTTATGTCGAATCAACGTGATTTTTGGAAGACGGCACTCCATGTCCCATGGGTCAAAGCACGAATCACAGCATGGTGATGCCCCGGCTTCGTCCCCCCGACCCAACTCCTTCCCCTTGACCCCCCCCTCTGTGTGGCATGTCCGGTAGTGGTCACGTCACGTTGAATTCGTCTCGTTGTGGATGGACGGCACCCCTCCGCTACGGACGAGGGTGGCGGGTAGGGACGGCATGAACCCACATGGCACGAGATAGTTGCAACCCATGAAAATTTTTTCTCTCAAAACGATCTCTCAAAACGAATGTATAGTTTCTCGGCATGTTTGGTTTCTATGGCCCTACGCGCACGACGAGGCTGTTGTGTCTTCGTGGCACCAACTGCTCATGAGTGCGACGGGATGAATTTGGCATTGCTTGCCGCCCGAAATTTTGCCAATTGACGACAAAGGGGTCACATAATGTAAGCAATACGTGCGGTTAGCCGAGGGTCGCCCTCATTGTCCATTTGTCGAATTCAGTTGAGCCCTCGGACCTACGCAACCGAAGTAATTTTCGGGTATTCAAGACGGATTGCCTTACGGAGATAGTGACCACGGGTCCACATGTGACACGACTTCCGGAGCCGTTGAACGCCGATTCTCGGTTGCCCAAAATCAATGCAGCTAAAATACGTGAAAGCGCAGACCACACTGCCAGGGACCGTATCCACAAGCTAGGCACCGATGTAACAATTGAGGCACAAGATATTTTTGATGCGTTGTCGAAGACGTATGTGCTCGATGTTGTTGCTTTTTGTTGCGTGTGTGCCTTGTGACATCATGCCGAATCCACCGCTGGGTAATGCACAATCTCTACGAACAATCATTTAAAAGTCGTGGCATATGCATGCGCGATAAGGATATTTCTATATTGGTGGGAAGGTTGAAGGAAGCGGAGGGCGTTTATGGTACGGTCAAGTGCTAACCAGGGCAAAAACATTCTTGCAAAGGCGCCAGTGGTCGCATGCGGTGAGGCCCTTCACCTAAAGTGTGTCGCACTCCCATTTGGGAGAAGCTAGGGGCAATAGGCAGGGGGGGGGGGGTACTTTTCAGGTCCGTGTTGGGCCCGTGTTAACACAACACATGAGGGGGTGGGGGGGTACTTTTCACCGCCTGTGTTGGGGCCGTGTTAACACGTCCAATAGGTGGTGTGTTGTGGTACGTGTTGTTGTGTTGTCATGTGTTGTGTTGTGTTGTTTTCCTTTTGTGTTATGTTGTGTTCTGTTGTGTTGTGTCATTCCTTGTTTTGTTTTGGGTTTTTTTCTTGTGTCATTTTGTGCAGTGTTCTTCTTTTTTATTTTGTTGTGTTGTGTTGTGTTGTGTTGTGTTGTGTTGTGTTGTGTTGTGTTGTGTTGTGTTGTGTTGTGTTGTGTTGTGTTGTGTTGTGTTATGTTGTGTTGTGTTGTGTGTTGTGTTGTGTTGTGTGTTGTGTTGTGTTGTGTTGTGTGTTGTGTTAGGTTGTGCTGTGTTGTGTTGTGTGTTGTGTTGTGTTGTGTTGTGTGTTGTGTTGTGTTGTGTTGTGTTGTGTTGGGTTGTGTTGTGTTGTGTTGTGTGTTGTGTTGTGTCGTGTTGTGTTGTGTTGGGTTGTGTTGGGTTGTGTTGGGTTGTGTTGTGTGTTGTGTTGTGTTGTGTTGCGTTGTGTTGTGTTGTGTTGTGTTGTGTTGGGTTGTGTTGTGTTGTGTTGGGTTGGGTTGTGTTGTGTTGGGTTGGGTTGGGTTGGGTTGGGTTGGTGGGGTTGGGCAACCCAACCCAACACAACACGACACAACACAACACAACACAACACAACACAACACAACACAACACAACACAACACCACACAACACAACACAACACAACACAACACAAAATCTTCGGGTTCGTGTGTTGCCATGGGGTGGACAGAGGGGGGGGGGGTACTTTTCAGGTCCGTGTTGGGCCTGTGTTAACACAACACAGGAGGGGGTGGGGGGGTACTTTCTACCTCTGTGTTGGCCGGCCGTGTTAACACGCCTAATGTCCTAGGCCAATTGTTCTTCAGAAGTGGTTAGTATATATGTGACTTATGTGACTTTGTGTGGCTTGCGGAGTCTCCCCGGAGAAATACCTAGGACAGCCCTTTTTGTCGTTCGCGGATCTTGCCGTGTTGGGTGTGATGCTAAGATGCAGCTGCAAGCCTTTGTCTCTGTTAGGTACCCGTGCAAGTGGGACGGCTCCAGCATCATCATTCTCGGTGAGGTTCGCATCGAGGCTCCCTACACGACTGACAAGGTGTTTTGGCGATTGTTCACACCCCGATCAAATGCACTCCACACCAACCTCGCACACCCGTCCGTCAAATGGTTCATGCACTAGCCTCTACTGTTGTTGGGAAGGTGTTGCTCTCTTTTGACGGAATGTTGGATCCTCTATGGTGGCTTGAATCGGTGGATTGGCAACAAAGGGGGAAAGATTGGCAAATGCTCCACAAGGCAGAGCTTTTGCTATTTCGGCTTGAAAAGTTTCGCCTCCAAACAGACCAAAATGGGCTCCTACTATGCAACCGCTATCGAGCAATGTCCAACCAATAGCATTTAATCGCCCATCGATGTCGGTCATCTGTAGTCGGCTCCTCCAAAGGACAGCCTGGGACAGCCTAGGGGATTAAAACAAGCATGCATTTGAACAAGACGCTCTAAGACAAGAGGACCCGTCCACGTCTTCACGTGCACTTTGAGAGAACCGTCCCAACAAAGCACGCGGGCAACGGATGCCTGGCACAATATTTTCTGCGGATCAGTGTATGATAGCGCAAGAAAGAAATGTTTCGGCGTTGCATCTGAGTCGCTTGTTTCTATGTCCTGGTTCAGACCTCGTGCCATCGATTTCGCGGCCAGTTTACGAGCCGTGTTTAGATTGCAGGCGACCCACGCCTCGTGGCATAAACGGAGGTGGCTTAGGGCCTATCTGACGAGCATCATTAACTGCGGCCAGCTCGGCTGCTCATCATGCTGTGCACAGAATGTGCTCCAGACGCTGTGGGAGTTGGTTACTATTGAAGGGTTTTGCTCGACAGGGGACATATTTCTCTGCCTTGCCTGCGCCCCACATCAAGCTGTGGTTTGGAAGCACAGTCTCTGGCCAGTCTGGCCACATTGCGATACGATAACGTTCATGTCCATGTTACCTCTTTAACAGGTGCGAGCAGAGACAGGGGGGAGGCCCAGTGATGCCAGCGGCGGGAAGCCCATCGAATCCACTGTTGAGCGAGTCAAGAAAGTGGTATGACCCTGTCCTCAGATATTTGGACGTTAGAAGTCACCCCATTTTTTAAATATTGGTGCAAACAGGGAGGCAACGACGGCACGCATCAATCCTAGCAGACGTGCCATGTACCGGGCGTTGCACGCCACCTGAAATACGGTTGGGGATCCGTTTCGGGAAAGATATCTCGGGAGCCGCACATAGGGGCAGCAGTTGGGGCGCTGTCCAATAGGGTAGCAGCAGCCAGGAGCAATGCACAAACGGGGGGCAGGCGCAGAAAACTGTCGCAGTTCTACACAGGGCAACAGATGTAGCTGTGTACAAATGGTGGTGCGGAGGATTGTGCCCTGTGGTAGCGCAAGGAGCCAGTGCACCAGAATTGTAGGTGGGAGATGTGCACAGGAGCAGCAGCAAGGAGGTGTGCACCAGGGAGGCTGTAGAGACCTGTGCACTGCTGCACCTGCAAGGAGCCGTGCACAAGGGCGGCAGCAGGGCTCTACCTCCGATTGGCTGCCAGTAGGAGTTGTGCACGAGGGTTGCAGCAAAGGGCTGTGCTCCGGAGCAGCAGCAGGGGGTGATGCACACAGCGCCGTGTAACAGCACTACCCCCAGGCCTTTTGCGAAGATTGGCGCCATCCACTGCAGCCGAAGGGGATCAAGTCACGGGGGGGGGGGGGGCTGTCCCTCCTGCAAGAGCGGCTGTCCGCCCCGTGCACATCTTCAAGTACTGGGGGGCCATCATCTTTCGAGCCTGTTGTCGTGTATGTAAAAGGGCGTTAGGGGTTTGTTCATGTGCATAGTGCTTTGGTGCAGGCCTCGCAAAAAACGTACAGGGAGTGCTGAGAGCCTCTGGAGGCATGCGGCATGCGCAGATGGGATACCGTCCCAGAGGCCCGCCGGGGGCATAGCACACCGATGGCATGGTCGGGACTGGGGAGAGGAGAGGGATGGAGCGGTAGGGCGCGATTTGTGTGCAGGTGCATTGTATCAGCCTCCTCCAGTGCCGATCAGCCCTGCACAAAGGGCACGAAGTTTGTTGGGGTCGGGCAGGCCGAAGCAAAACTGTGAGGCACAAAGTGCAGATGGGAACGCATGCGACAACCGCTGAAAAGGGATCAGAGATGGCACCCAAACAACAGTCGATCAAAGCCACACTTCCTTCTAAATTCCTCACCTTGCCTGTGGGTTTCCCCTGTTAGGTATGGGTGCGGGGGGGCGCCGACTTCCTGCCGCCGCCAGTACAGAGCAGAATGGCCCCAGAATTTGGAAGCAATGTGGACATGAGCTGCAACCGGACGAAGGACACGGAGCAGTTGCTTTCCACTGGCACCAACAAATAGCACTCCTCTTTGGCATTAGCCCTTTCATGTGCAGCACTTGTTGCATGGATTGCACCACAGATTCGAAAGGGCATTGGGGAAAGGGCTGCCCAAACGTCACGTTGCAAAGCGTTCACTCTTTTTAGTGCCGCAAAGGGGAGGCGGGCGAATGACAGTGCTGGGTGTCACATTGCCCCCGAAACACAACAAATCAAAGCAGAGCAGTGCTGCATTTGTACAGTAGCGCTCTGATCACCATCTGGTCCGTCGGACACCATGCTAGCATACTCGATCTCATGCTGCGCCCCATCAACACGACTGTTTCCCCAATTACACTCGTCATGTTGCTCTCCAGATCAGATGCTGCACTTGTCCTGTTGTTTTCTTCAGTTGGAAGGAGAACGTCGAAAAATGAAGTCCCCAGCGGCCAAGAAAGGCTAAGTCCTGCAGCCCAAATCATCACATCTTCCGCAGTGCTCTGTATGATTAGCATGGCTTTCGAGGGGACGATCCATCATCGAAGCTTTTCTCTGGTCATTGAGTACAACAGATGTGCAGTGGGTGTCGGGCTTGTCTTTAGCACGACCTCTGCACGCGCAGACAGTTGTGTATTGGGATGGGCATGGGGCCATACAGCCCGTGAAGATGATGCATTGACCCCCTGTGTGGGCACCAATGTCCATGAGCGGCCATAGCAATTCAAGGAATCATTATCTTCCTGCGTGTTTTGGAGGCCCCGCTCTGATGTTTTGTGTGGTGTTGAGGGGCGGGGGTTGTCTGGGAATGAGGTGGGTGTCAAATCGGGGTGTAACGAACGGTCAGTATGCGAGGGCATGTGTTCGCGTCGGTGTGATATCGTGGGTGAGGATCTCAGCCATTGAATTGAATGGATGATGTGTCGTATTGAACCGTACGAGTATACTATGATTTGCGATTTTTATAGCTCTTTCTCGCGATTTCTGCTGCCGAATTCGCTAATTTTTGGGCTCATTCGTGATTTTGGAAGGATGAGATGAACGATTTGCGTCAGCGAAGCTGTCACTGAGATTGTTACCGGCATTTGGCCGTCGGATGGCAGCTGCTGGGGAGCAGGGAGCATTGCCAAGTAGAGGAACAACCTGGGATGTTTTTGAGATGAGCAGTCCTTTTGTCATCGCGCCCCTCAAATGTCTTCCCCTTTAACCTTTTTTCTGGTGATGGGGCATTGTGCGCGTCGGTTTGAAGAGGCTGGGGCAGGGGTGTGTAATGCATCAATTCAGTGTCTGTTGCTGTTGAATTGGGAAGGACGACAGCCACAGTTGAGCTACAGATGTTGTGATTTCGACTTTCATAGTCGTTTGTGTAATTGAAGCTACCGGTTGAGCAACAGATTTCAGTGGATCATTAAGAGCTTTGGATTGGAAGCGTGACCAGGAGTTGGGTGCAGGTGCGTGCCCACTGGGATGCTGGGATTGAGACACCCCCTCTTTCTCTTGTATCACCCGTGTTCGACGTTGCTGCCTGCAGCTGACGTTCATCGAGCTGAGTCTTGGAAGCTGGAAAACCTGATTGTGGGTCCCCTGTTCTGGTTGATGTGCTGCTGGGCGATTCCATCCCCGGCAAACGTCTGAGCACAGCGCACTGCTTCCACGGCTGTATATCCGGTGGGGGTGGGATGCATGCGGGGCTCTTAAGAGCCTGCAGAGCTGCCTTCCATCCCTGCTGCCCTACAGTCTGCAGGCCCCTTGGGTTCCTGGTGGCAGGCGCCGCAAATTGTGTTCCATCACTGATGGTCCAATATTTTCCGACATCTGCCTGTGCAGCTGCGATTGCAGCTGTGAAATGGGCGGATTCGTGCTGCCGAACAATTTTGGGTTCTTAGGGTCAGGGGGCTTATGCATGATCACAGCTGTGCATGAATGTGGAGCACGCAATGTGGTTCAGAAGCATTTGTAGAGTGAGTGCTGACCATTCTACTGTGGTCTTCTGGATGTTGACAAATGAAGGATAACAGTCTGCAGCCGTCGTCATTATCGAATAGATCATCGTTCATTCTCTTTTTGTCCTGGGAGTTGCTAGATGAAGTGCAGTCTGGCATGGTAACCGGGGTGCCTTTTGTGCATGTCTGGATTTGCAATTACATTGCATGTGGGCCCCTGTTGTGCACCTGTGGCCCCCTTCGGCTTTATGGAAAAGGAGGGTTCCGCTTCTTGGCGTTTCTATGGGTGTGGCCTGCCAGTTGGTCGCCATTACCAACCCCAATTTCAAGCCACACAGAGCGACGTTGCTGGCTGTGGCTGGGTTCCCTTTTCTGGGGACAGCAAACTAGAGAATGGCCAGTGACGACCTGTGCAATCATGCAGGAGGATCACCAGGGTGAAAAAAGACACCCAATGACTGTATTACCAGAGCAGCAAGAGGCTGTGCTGTTTATAGGAGGGTGCACAGAAACCCCCTCTTACCACCGCACAAGCAACCACAACTCACAAATACCAACATGAAGTGCACACCGAAGAAAGAAAAAGAAATTAGGACACCTCAGCAACAGATGACAGATGTAGACAGACCCATGGGCTGCATCACTGCCCCATGCCGGAGCGGGCAAATGCACCAGACACTCTGCGCATGCGAATGCGGTAAATGAGCCGAACACAGAGCACAATGTGAATGCAAACAGGTAAAGGAACACACGGGGTGCAGTGGGGTGGAAAATGGGTTGTGGGCAAAAGAAGGAAAACAGGGCAACAAGAGCCCCGGAACCTAGGATTTGAAACTCAAAAGATGTTTGCTGCTCAGGCAAGGACCTCCAAGCCTAACAACGAAATCAACATGGGTGCATGGATTAACATGCTCAGACAAAACGAAGCTCGCAACAACGTCACCACTAGTGATCCTAGTGGTTAGATCTCCCCGATGTCACGGTGGTGCCCAACACAGGGGAAGACGTCTACTCCCCAGGATCTGAAAGGCTTGCATTGCACAGGCGATGGGTTTAGTAGGGATTGTGTACTGAGGTGAGTGGGGGCCATCTTGCCAATGGTCTCTGGTGGGGGTGTATCGTGCAACGTGCAATAGTGCTTGGCAAGAGTATTAGGCCGGTGTGCAAGGTAAGAGTTCCCGCACCATGGCACAAGCGCAGGAGATGGGCAGAAAACAGGGGCCCGCAAACCCACAGAATGGCCACGCACAATGCACATGAGAGCATCAGAAAATCTCAATCTGCAAATTAAGGGGCTGCTCAACAATGTTTGGTGGAGATACCCTTGGGGCTGTGGTGCCAAACATAAAAGTGACGATGCCTATTATTGGAGAGCAGGGCTTTCTTGCAGGCATTTTGAGGTCATTTGGAGTCATTGCTGATAATTCGACTTTGTGCGTCCACACAGGGCATCATTATATCGTGGGGGACTTGTGGGTTTGAACCACCCAATTAAAGCTGGGAACCTATGCAAAACCACATCCCCCCAAATCACAGTTTTTTGTCGATGCAGGTCTTGTGCACATACAACACTGCCACGGCACCCTGGATTGGTTTTGATGGATGGTTGTGTTGCAGACATAGTTTGTAGCCCAGTTCTTCTTGGACATTACGACCACGATGTTGTGGTTCTTGGGTTGTGTTGCAACCATCCTTTGTCATGTCTCTAGTGCCAGTGCCACCTGCCCATTTAACATTGCCACCTTCCAAAGAGGGATGGCCAGCTCTTATTTATCCAGTCAAGTTGGGGCGTTCGAGACAATCCACTGGATTTTGCTGATCATCTCAGACCCAATCACCCCGAGTCACATCCTGTGTCAATGATTGTCTGGATAGATAGACTGTTGGTGGGATCCTCTGAAGCCATGAGGATCAGCGCTCACAAAGTCCAGACTTTCAGCTTTTTTTGGGGGGTGAGCCCCAGCATGGCACACTGCAACACACAGGGGGGGCCACACAGAACAACCACCAAACACGGCGCACGCTGAACGCTCCATCGGAAACCAGCCCCCCCCCCCCCCCCTCCCTCTGTGACGTGCCCATGAACTCCACAAGGTCGGAGGCTGCACCCTGCGCACACGGGGGTGCCTGCCACAGGGGTGGCAGTAGCGTTGTGACTAGCCCACTGCGCGTGGGACACTCTTCGTGTGGGGGGACCGGTGGACAGGGCAAGAGCAGGAGCGCACAGCACCATCCATGAGCGCCAATTGAAATGGGGAGGAGGAACACAACCAAACAGGACGCGGGAGCTACACGAGGAGGAACAGGGGAGAGTGCAGCGGACAAGGAAGCCAGGGGGGCAGCGAGGTAGGGGAGGTAACAAGGACAGCGGGGGAATCAGGGAACCAAAAAGAGGAGGAGGGGAGAGCGTGCGCATAGGAGGCAGTGACAACACAGGGTCGCTACCAGGTGCTAGGGCAAATCCTGCTCAACCGGCATCAGGTGGGGGTGCCTCCCACAGCCCAACTAGGCTGTCAGCACGGCAAGATTGGGGCCTGCTAGGGGCATGCCAAGAGGGAGGGGATGGCAGGTGGAACAGGCAACCCAAACCCACACCGGCAACAGCAACCCTCTCCTGGGTGCCCAAGACCCTCGTGCCCCCCCCCCCCCCTGTGCCCCTTTTGGATGCTCGCGCTCTCCGGGCAGCAACTCCATTTTCAAAAACAGCGAAACGCATCGGACTCGCACAGATTTCCGGCCGCAGAACCCACCGTGATGTCTGGGTCTTCAGTGGTTTGGAACATGCCTAGGAGATCGTGCACCCAGCGGGCCACCGCTGGGGCTCCTGCGGCCTGGTTCATGAGTGGTGTGCACAGGGGATGCCACACTCTTCCACCCAACGGAGGGATCCCTGCAGCGCTGTCAAAGCCCTCCCAATTGATTATTGGCATGCACAGTGGGTACTGCTCCCTTCGGGCCACTGAAGGGACCCTTGCAGTGCTTAAGGAGGCCCCTTCATTGCATACACTGACCCTCAATCTCACAGTGGATTCAGTGGGAGACAGTGGGGCACAGGATCTTGCAGCTTTAAAGGAGGCCCCCTTGTTGCATCATAATTCAGTGGGAGACAGCGGGGCACAGACCTTGGCAGCGCTGAAGGAGGCCCCCTTGTTGCATACACTGACCCTCGTTCTTCGTGGCAATTTAGTGGGAGACAACGGGGCACAGGCCTTGGCAGCGCTGCAGGAGGCCCCCTTGTTGCATACACTGACCCTTAATCTTGCAGCGAATTCAGTGGAAGAAAGCGGGGCACAGGCCCTTGCAGCGCTGAAGGAGGCCCCTTCATTGCATACACTGACCCTCAATCTTGGTCGTAATTCAGTGGGAGACAGCAGGGCACAGGCCCTTGCAGCGCTTAAAGAGGCCCCTTCATTGCATATGTTGACCCTCTATCTTTAGGGGAATTCAGTGGGAGACTACGACCAAGTCTGCCCTCATAGGAGTGGGCGCTGGCTCAGGCCGTATGTCTGTGCAGAGTAGATTTGGCACAAGGGAGACTCGTAACACAAGTCACTCTATCGCAACAGCCAAACATCGGTTACCAAATTGGTATGACACAAGAGTTGCTTGAATTTTCCTTTTTACGAGCTCCAACATCCGTTAACTCCAACTCCACAGATTTCAGGGGTTGGCATTCCTAGACCCATCTCCAAGATTCCTATTTTGGTAAACCCAAAAATCTGTCATCCACGTGACACGATGATCCATCATATATGGATTCACGAGTTCAAGAGCGATCCACACATTGTGTTTCGAATACAATTGAATATCGAATCGAATACAGTTGTGCGTTCTGCTGTGCGCAGTAATGTTCAGTGTGGTATCATTCCATCTCACTGCAGCATCAACACACACGAGGCACTCAGCTTGCATTGGTTCGGTTGTGTCATGCCGTTTGGACATAGGAAGCGCAGGAGGCATGCCCAAAAAGTTCCCTTTACGTGCTCTGTGATGTGTTCCTGTATGTTTTTGACAGTGTCTTTGTGGAATTCGTGATGGCGCAGGCACGTGACATGGATTGACGCGTGCCACGGATTGACCCGGATCATGTCGAAGGCAGACACACGGGACCGGTCCCAGGGGGCCAGCGTCTCCTTTGGCCGGACGCAGCCGAAGAGCCCCAAGCGCGAGGAGCGCAACCGCCGCCTGGGGATCGACTGCGCTGACAAGTTGGTGTGGAAGCACTGGACTCCCGGCGGGGAGTACGTCAAGGCCCTGGAGATACGGAACACACTGCATCAGTCCCAAGTGATCAAGTACGCGCTCCCGGAGAACAAGGTCTGCCCTCCACATCCGCCGGTATTTCCCGCAGAAAGAGTGGGTCGAGCAGATGGACCGTTTGGCCTCTGGTCACCGCAAAATTTTTTGTGTTGTCGTTGGTCGTTGTTGGTGGCGGCGGTGGCGGCGGTGGCGGCGGTGCTGGTGGTGTTGCGGGCGATGACGGTGTCGGCGCGGCGGTGGTCGGGCTTAACGGTGTCGCTGGGACTGGCATGTCGCTGGGGTCGGTGGTGCTTTTGGTGGCGCCGGTGCTGGGCACCGTTGGGGCCGTTGGAGGCACTGGTGCTATGGCTCGGATGGCGACCAGGAGCGAGGCCTTGAATCGCAGGGGATCGGATGTTTGCCCATCAGCCGACGCCCCCCATTCCCATGCGCAGCCACAAATCCTGGCCATATGTCCCGCTTTGTCTCAATGACCATGGCTTGTCGCCGATTGTCTTGCCACACTGCCGTACCTTGGGCGCTATTGCTGTGCACTGCATGCACACCACACACCAAACCCGCCCATTTACACTCTGACTTGTTGCAGTTATGAGCTCATGTCCAGCCATACCTGCCGGTCCCCACCCACATGCACCCGACTACGCCCTAATTGGCATATGCACCCGATCTGCCCGTGTGTGTAGCACCAATACTTGCTTTGTATCAGCCCATCTGTACTATAAGTCGTACCACGTCCACTTTTGGTCACCTCCGACCCAGGCGGTCCCCCAGCCTGGTGGGAGGGAGAGGGGCCCCTCAGCATGACACTCCTCTGCAATTCCCATGGATCTGCCCATGCTGTGAAGTGCTATCAGCATCCCGCCAGCCGCAAAGCTGTCGTGTGTTGAACCGCCACTGTCGATGACCCACCACTCTCGAATGGACTGACTGTCAGCTGTGGTCAAGGTGTCATTTACTTGCGATTTGAGAGGTTGACAAACGAGGTTGTATCTCTGAGGCTGCGTCATCCCATTTTCGCCTGGAAGTTGTAGCATGTGTGCAGGGTGCCCGTTGCTGTTGGGCATCGGTGAAGGGCCAATGTCTTGTTCGTTAAGCATCGACTGCGGGTGGAGGTTCACACGTTTTCTCTGTACCAATGACAAACTTCAGACGGATGTCTGACTGGATAATTTGAAACTCTGCTGTGCGGAGTGCCTGGTTGCCTTCCGAATGACCATCAAATAGCACCGGAATCAATTCACAGACAACTTGAAATTGATGCATCAGCACAGAAAGGAATCACCATTTTCTGGCCCCAGCGACTGCGGATTCAAAAGCTCGTTGCTGCCCGAGCCATGTGGGACTGGTACGGGGGTCTCAGGACGGGGAAGGTGCGCATCAACGAGGTTCTTCCCCCCTCCCCCCCCGTCACGGATCGCCCAAGGTCCCCGTTGCTCATTGCTGCATGTCTTGCCTGTCGATGGCATCCAGTACCCCCCCCCCCCCATATCCCCCGGGGGAGGGGGGCTTTCGGGGCTGGGGGGGGGCGAACGCGGAAACGACACCAGCAAAAGCACCGGCCGCAGCGGCCGACAGAACGCAGCGACCCGACGCAACATGCGAAGGGAAGAACGGGCGACTGTCCAGGGCCCCGTAAAGGAGCAACAACCCGACGGAATGTCACACGGGGGGGGGGGGGGGCGCAAACGGCACACCATGCCACATTCAGCACAGCCCCAACACACCAACCACTGGGCTCCGCGAACACGGAAACGACACCAGCAAGAGCACCGGCCGCAGCGGCCGACAGAACGCAGCGACCCGACGCAACATGCGAAGGGAAGAACGGGTGACTGTCCAGGGCCCCGTAAAGGAGCAACAACCCGACGGAATGTCACACAGGGGGGGGGGGTAAAAAGCATTTCGGAAAGGGGGAGTTGCCGAGTGGGGACGCCATTTGGGCTTGGGATGGGGGGGTGGTTTGCTGCACCGGGGCAATCAAGGGGTGATGCTTTCCCGGCGTCCCGTTCCTGCCTGCTTCTTCACAGAGCACGTACTTCCTGGAGTTCCCCCAGCCCGTCACGCTGGCGCCCGGCATGTGCTACCCGCTGGAGATCAAGTTCCGCCCGTCCGTGAGCCAGGACTACACGGACCGCGTGGAGATCTTCACGAAGCGCGGGTCCTTCTCCGTCGCGCTGGAGTCGCTGCTGCCGTACCTCGACTGCCGGATCGACAGCGCGCTGGACTTCGGGTTCTGCCCCGTGAAGGAGGTGGCGGAGCGGACCATCACCGTCACCAACACCGGGACGAAGCAGTTCCAGTTCAAGTGGACGTCGGAGGTGCCGTTCAACATCGAGCCGCACGTGGGCAAGTTGGAGCCCGGGCAGAGCGCAACGAGCAAGGTCTGCCCCCCTCCGTTGCCCCTCCTGCCGGGACGGTGTTGCGGTTTGAAGTGTGACGGAGACGGGGAGCGCCGGTCTGGGGACGCTGACCTACCCCCCCCCCCCGCCCCACCATCCAACACCAGCATGGATAGCCTTGGTCTGTAGAGGGAGTTGCACGCACCGTGCGCGCACCGTGCAAAGCTTCGATATGTGCGTTTTCATAGGCACTGTGTTTTCCCCGCTTCCAAGCTCAAAGCTCAAAGGCACCAGGTTACAAATACCCCTGCCCAAGGCAGAAAGAAACACCAGGTACCATCCAAAGGCCTCTGGCGACCATTCACAGGCATTTGGGAACATCCGCCAACGTGGTTTGCGGTGGGCCTCTTCACCGGGTGAAGTCTCCAGAAACATCAGAAAGGTGCCGCACCGTGCGCGCATCGTGCGACACCACCCTCATAATATGAGTGAATCCTCGACGTAGGGTACAACACACTGTTCATAGTACCTGAGTACAGTGATCTGCAGCCCCATCATGATGGACTCCATGGACCAAAGGCTGAAAGTCCTATGGCGGGGGGCATTCAGTCAATCAGAACCGACCCCTGCCCCCCCCTTCTACACCAGTCCGTACATCCGGATGTACTGCCCTCACACTTCCAGCCTCTATGGCACCCCCCCCACCCCCCGTCCAGGGGCCGGGTGCGTTGTTGCAGTGCGGATGTCACACACCGATTTGCATCGTCGTCTTCTTCCGCTCCTCTTTGAAGTTGTGCGCGTTTGAGTCGTTGTAGTCCAGTGACTCTTGGCAGGCGGTTGGGTTACGTAGGGTAAGCCTGCCAAAGCTTCCACCTGCACCTTTGCTTAGCTTGTCTTCATCAGGTTTTACCCCCCCTCCCCTTCCCCTCCAGTGCTCCCCCTTCCCCCCCCCCATGGGCGGGCAGCTGGAGCATCATTCTGCGTGCAATCCACAGCTCAACAGGCTACTGCAGACGAAACCAGGTGTCGGCCTTGCGGGTGGGGGGGAAAATAAATGTCGGGTGGGGGGGGGGGAGGCCCTTTTTCAACCCCCCCTCCTTCGGCAGGGGCTTTTCGGACAGGCTGCCAAAAGCACACCCCCTTTCCAAGGGGGGGGGGGGGCTCTTTGGGATTGCCCACAGAGTGCTTTTCTCAGCCATTTTAGACCAAAAAACCTTGAAGCATCGGGGGTGGACAAAAATTTGAGTGGCAGCGATCAAGACAAAATCCAATTCCCAGCGTCTCAAGCCCTTCTCTGACACGCTGCAGGCACGCTACAAGCAAACAAAGGACCTTTACCCAGGCCCGGCGGAAGGAGCCCCTTTCTGCAACCCCCCCCCCTCCGCTCCTAGCCCCCCCCCCCTCCGCCATAATTTTTTCCACCATCCTTTTCTGGGTACTTTCAGGGCCGCTGCAGCAGCTCCAGCGCATGGTGTGCGCAGTGCACCGGTGGCATTGGACCAGGGGGACAAGAATGCCGTTGGGGGGATTGTTTCATCGATAAAAATATGAATGCTGTTGAGGGGGTAATGCAGCATTTTACTGCCTTGTGATGAACGTTGACCCTGACCCTGCAGGCGGCAGTGTACGAGTGCCAACAGCCCAAGAAGATGTCCAACCCCAAAACAGAGGGGGCCGCATGCCAAACGGCGAAAGCCCAAAAATAGAGGGGCGTTGGATGCCCAGAACTGGCCGCACAGGGGGCATTGGGGGTTAAAACCCTGAAACTGAGAGTGCTGCATGCACAAAGCCAAAAGCAAGGGGCTCATGCCTTGCAAGCTCTTCGCCTCTCTCCTCTCTTGGCACTTCAGCTCTTCTCGCAGGGCAGTTCCAATATAAAACTGTCAAGAACCACCCGGCAGAGCTCTCTAATCATGAATGCAGCCGATGTCCTTTGCAAAACACCATAAATTCACAGTACTCACTGGCAGCTGAGTCCACTGTGAAGCAGTTGGTCACATGCCGCAAAAATTTCGCCGGGGGAAAATCTCGCCACTTGCTTTAACAGCGAAATTTTCTCCGCGAAATCCCCCCCGAAATCCCCGCCCCCCCCCCCCCCTATGGCTCCCGCCGCGCCTGCCGTCGAAACAGTCCACGATCTCCATTTCGACTTCCGGTGTGTTCAGTTCAAAGGCGGGCGTTCGAGGCAACGGTCCTTCCTCCGCTGCGGCCCTCCTGAAACATCGTTCCCCTTCAATGATCGGGGACCAGGGGGCCGCTCTTGAGCCTGCCACAGCCGTGTCCATTGGTCCTGTGCATGTCTTCTGTGACGCACACAGGTCACGTTTGAGCCCCGCGAGGCCTCGTTTTTCGTGGCCACCGCCATTTGCCAAATGCGCGACCCGGCGGCCCCGAACGACTGCATCTCCTCGAAGCTCAAGCTCAGCGGGATCGGCAAGTATCCGTTCATCCGGACCAAGGCCTCGGACCTGGACTTCGGGACCGTCATCACCGGCAAAGAGGCGCACCAGACGCTGGTCCTCGAGAACAAGTCCCTCGTCACCGCGCGCTTCTCGGTGCAGAAAACCGACGCCGATCTCGAGGTGTTGCTGCAGGCGCCGCTGCGACGCCTCGCGTGGCTTCTGCACAAGTGCTGCTCCGTGCGCACGCGCGCACGTACGCAAACGGAGGAGGCGTGCGTGTGAAGACACTTTGCAACGCATAACACTTCGTTTGCCGCTTTCTTGCCGCCATTCTGTGGCCGGTTTTTTTTCCGTTTGCAACACCGTTTGGTTCTCTACGATGTGCATTTTCAGCATTTCTAGGCCAATCGCGTGCACACGACATGCAACTCATGTGCACCTCGAGCCCATCCCAAGGCAGCTCCATCATTTCAATCTCCTGCACGGCCACTGCCTCAGCCTTGATGGGCTGGATGTGCCTGTCCTGGCCCTCACAGATTGCTCAGGTGAACGTTGGGCAAACCCTTGAATTGAGCTCACAGGAGGTGCATGTTCGCCGCACAACAGCCGTACTGTAGGCACACAGTAGGCGCACAGTGGGCGCATAGAGGCCAGATGGTCAGTGCTGGACACCCGACCCCCGGGGGGCGGCGGTCAGAGGCCAGAAACAAGTTTGTGTACCTCAAATCGGCGTCAAATTTCCGGCCTCTTTCATACATTTCATTCTTCTCCCGGGGAAAGTTTTTCTGATCTGGAATGGCGGGGGGGTCGGCGGGGGGAAGCCCAGGGCCCCAAAAGCCCCCCCCCCCGTCACGAAGCAACAGGCGCACAGCGGGCGCATAGTGCCAATGCGGCCCTTCTTCGCGGGGTACCATCCGTCCATCTCTGTAGAATTGCTTCACCTTCCATCCCACGAAGGCCGAGATCAACCCGGAGACCAGCTTCCAAATCCGCGTCACGTACAAGCCCACGACCAGCGGGACCTTCTCGTGTGACAGCTACAAGATTGGGACTGCGGGAGGTACGCCGCGCAGCCCTGTGCACGCCTGCCCCCCTGTGACCGCCCGGCCATGTGCAATCCTCCGTCGTCGAAGACGTGTGCAGTTTGCGGTTTGCGGCCGTGCCATCGTTCGCTTGGGTATTGTGCTCGCGCGGATTCATCTGCGCCGATCTGTGCCGATCTGCGCACTTCACGGCGCGTTACAGCTTCACGGCGCCTTTGGCGCCTTACAACTTAAATAACAATCAGTGTCTACTTGTGGCAGACAGTGTCTACTTGTGGCACACAGTGTCTACTTGTGGCAGACAGTGTCTACTTGTGACAGACAGTGTCTACTTGTGACAGACCCAGTGTCTACGGACTGCATGAGTGCTTCCCACTCAACTCGGGTGAGCACGCTACTTTCTCTTGTTCTTCGAGTGGCGCTCGCTTCTCGCTGGCCGGTCACGCGTGACCGTGTGTCTTGTGCCGTCATTTCAACTTCCCCGAGGGGTGCGCTCCCGTGGGGTATCACGGCTTTGCTGTCAGCCTGAGGCCCCCGAGAGGCCGCCGTCCGAGGCACTGCACCGTGTGCCAGGTGCACGTCACAGATGGCGCACGGACTCAAAACGGGGTACACACACTCAAAAGGGCCTGAAAGCACTTGGTTCAGCACCCAAAAAGGGCTGGACTCAATTATGGACAAAGGTGATTTAGGCACAATTTCCACCTTCCTTTTGATGTCGAAATGGGTCAGTTCCAAGGCCTTTTTGGCATTTTTGGTGTACTGAAGGTGGGGAGGGGGGGGGGGGCAGCCTGAAGTATGGGGCTGACAGTCATTCAACGATTGGTGGCTACTTTCGCTAAGACGGCGACCGGCCTACTGATGACGCGTGCAAAGCAAACAGGCCATGTGCACAAAGGGCGCATTTGTTACCTCAAGATCGCCAACCTGTCACCACATGCCCCCCTCCCCCCTCCCCACCTGCGTACAGGTGCGAGTGGTTTGTGCTGGAAACGACATTGTGCTCCAGCCAGCAACCCGCTGCTGCTTGTCTGGGAGCGATGTTCAGCCGGGGGGCGTGTTGCTATACCCAGCACGGCTGTCACGTACATCTGTATTGGGGGATTGGCGTGGCTTTGCGATGGGTATCCCCTTGGCCACATCAACGGGTGGCGGGTGGCGGGTGGCGGGTGGCGGGTTCCGGATCTGAACTCAAACACCCCCCGACCAGCCCCTCTTTCCTGCGTCAGCCTGGTTGAATGAAAGCCTGTCATCTTTTAGAGGGAGTCACAGGCACGGTGCGCGCGCGGTGCTTACATGGGGGTTGTGCCAAGACAGGAACCGGGGCACTAATGGCGTAGGGGAACCCCCTTCATCTTCAAATGGAGTGTATACCCCAAAATTTCCAGGAAAAGTGCAGTGGTGCGTCGAGGACAGTAACAGCACCCCCCACGGGACGGCATGGGGATGTTCCGTAAAGGGGGGCCAGTGGCTGATGCCCTCCTTCATGCGGCCTGCTGCAGTGGCCGGTGGCTTTGCCCGAGGTGGCGATTTCGGGCCACGCCTCCTGCGTGGAGCGCGCCTTGGACTTGTGGGCCCAGCAGCCCCCCCAATGCCCCACCACCGCTTCCAAGGGCTGGTCCTGCTGCTGGTCCTGCTGCTTGGTCCAGAGCGCTGTCCGGTGATGCGGGCGCGCCGCGCGGACGGTGCAGCAGCCGCAGCGGCCCAACACGCGGTTAGATGGGTTTGCTGTGCTTGGACAAGGCGGGCCTTGCACACAAAGCGGGCAATGTGCGCGTGTTTTCGTCTGCACACGCACCCGCCTCATGCTGAGGCATCTGCGGGAAGCCCGGCCCAGCCCCCCCCCCCGCCCGCCCCCCCTCGGGACCCTCACCTGCTGCGCAGTGAAGGTCCCTGCCCCGATGCCTCACGAGTCCAAAGAGGCAACCGCAGTACAGTGAGACGCGTGGGGGTGCTCACTGGGTAGTCGGTACAAGGGCTCCATCCATCCCCATCCCCATCCCCATCCCCATCCCCATCCCCATCCCCATCCCCATCCCCATCCCCATCCCCATCCCCATCCCCATCCCCATCCCCATCCCCATCCCCATCCCCATCCCCATCCCCATTCCTTAACCGGGCCCTCTTCTGCGAAGGTGGCAAGGGAAAAGGTACAAGGAAGGAAGGTTGCCTTTTGCTGTACATGCGGAGCGTAACACATTTGGAGACCCCGTTGGAGAACGCCAACGAGTAAGTGTTGCCGAACACAATGGAGAGCAGGGAATAGAGAAGATGGTTGATGTGGAAGAAGGAACATCGTGCAACCGCTGTTTAGTGAGTCAATTTGGAGTTTGTCAAGTCGGATAAGCGGTCCAGTCAATGATGGTTGAGTTTGATGAGGGTTGAATATTGGTTAATGAACTAAACGATAAAGACATAGCAGCTGGTGGAAAACTCAATTGCTGCCCATATATCTGAACATAAGTAGGATGCAGTCATTTGTCAGCACGAGTGGTCCACTTATTGGACAGCCTTTGTGCTGCATTCATTTAATGCGTGGAGTGCTGTACTTATTTGGAAGCTTAGTACTTCATTCTCTTGGCGGCATGTGTTCTACACTCATTAGCCAGCCTATGTGCTGCACTTATTTGGCAGTGTGCGCTAAACTCCTTTAGCAGCAAAAGTGATGCTTTTCGTTGATATGTGTATTTGATGTGTGATTTGCATGTGTCTTGCATTATTGGGCGGCCTGTGTGGTGCATTTATTTAGCAGCTTGTATGCTGCAATCGTTTGGCGACTGGAGTGTTGCACTCATCTGGCACCCGCTGTGCTGCACTCACTTGGAGGCCAGTGGGCTTCAGTTATGCAGCAGCTTGGCAGCGAGTGTGCTGCTCTTATTAAATTGCTTGAGTGCGAATACATTTGAAAGCCTATGTGGTGCATTTCTATGCAACATGCATGAGGCGTGCAGTAGGAGAGTGGCTATGCCGCATTTGTCTAGCATCAGGTGTGCTGCATGCATTTTGCTGCCTCTGTATGTACTTAGCAACAGGTGTGCTGTGTTCATTTGACAGCGAGTGTGAGGCATATTTTTGGTTACCTGTGTGTTGCAAAGATTTGGCAGTGTGAGTGCCGAACTTATATGACAGCTTGTGTGCTGCTGTCATTCAATTACGCATGCGCTTCAGTCGTTTGGGTGCTGCCATTGTCTGGCACTGTGAGTGTTGCATTCATTTAGCAGCAGTGGTGGTGCATTCAAATGGGCGAGTGTGTGATGTTTGCATCCAACAGCCAGTGTGCTGCATTTATTTGAGCGAGCCATGAGCAAGCAGGATGCCTGGATGTCGAGTGCCAAGGGTGCCATGCCAGATGCCGGGGTGTGGGATGCCAAAGGCACCCAGCCCGATGCCCCATGAGCGAGCGGGATGCCTGGACATTGAGTGCCAATGGTGCCATGCCAGATGCCGGGATGTGGGATGCCAAAGGCACCCAGCCCGATGCCCCGTCAGCGAGCAGGATGCCTGGACATTGAGTGCCAAGGGTGCCATGCCAGATGCCGGGATGTGGGATGCCAAAGGCACCCAGCCCGATGCCCCGTCAGCGAGCAGGATGCCTGGACATTGAGTGCCAAGGGTGCCGTGCCAGATGCTGGGATGTGGGATGCCAAAGGCACCCAGCCCGATGCCCACAGGATTGGGTGCCTCACGTGCAACATGATGCCTAGACACTGCAGGCCAGAGGCAGGGAGATGCCCAGAAGTGAGGATGCCCGGCAGGACGGAGAGAATGGGTATGAATGCGTTAGCCTTGCGAGTGGTGCGCTGCATTTATTTGGCAGCCTGTGGGCCGCAATTGTCTGGCAGCCTGTGTGCTGCATACATTTGGCGTCGAGTGAACTGCATTTATTTGGCAGCCTGTGTGCTGCACTTGTCTAGCGGCCCATGTGCTGCACAAATTTGGCGTCCAGAGAATAGCATTTATTTGGCGGCCTGTGTGCTGCACTTGTCTGGCAGCCTGTGTGCGGCACAAATGAAGCGTCAAGTGAACTGCATCTATTTGGCAGCCTGTGTACTGCACAAGTCGGGCAGCTTGTGTGCTGCATATATTTGGCGTCTGGTGCAATGCATTTATTTGGCAGCTTGGGTGCTCCTCGCGTCTAGCAGCCTGTGTGCTGCACAAATTTGGCGTTTGGTGAACTGCATTTATTTGGCAGCCTGTGTGCTGCACATGTCTTGCAGCCTGTGTGCTGCATAAATTTGGCGTCTGATGCAATGCATTTATTTGGCAGCCTGTGTGCTGCACTTGTGTAGCAGCCCGTGCGCTGCATGAAATTGGCGTGTGGTGAAATGCATTCATTCGACAGCCTGTGTGCTGCACAAGTCGGGCAGCCAGTGTGCTGCATAAATTTGGCGTCTGGTGCAATGCATTTATCCGGCAGCCTGTGTGCTGCACTTGTCTAGCAGCCTGTGCGCTGCATAAAATTGGCGTGTGGTGAAATGCATTCATTTGGCAGCCTGTGTGCTGCACAAGTCGGGCAGCCTGTGTGCAGCATGTATTTGGCGTTTGGTGCAATGCATTTATTTGGCAGCCTGGGTGCTCCTCACGTCTAGCAGCCTGTGTGCTGCACAAATTTGGCGTTTGGTGAACTGCATTTATTTGGCAGCCTGTGTGCTGCATAAATTTTGCGTCTGATGCAATGCATTTATTTGGCAGCCTGTGTGCTGCACTTGTGTAGCAGCCCGTGCGCTGCATGAAATTGGCGTGTGGTGAAATGCATTCATTCGACAGCCTGTGTGCTGCACCAGTCGGGCAGCCAGAGTGCTGCATAAATTTGGCTTCTGGTGAAATGCATTTATTTGACAGCCTGTGTGCTCCTCACGTCTAGCAGCCTGCGTGCTGCACACATTTGGCGTTTGGTGAACTGCATTTATTTGGCAGCCTCAGTGCTGCACCTGTCGAGCAGCCTGTTTGCTGCATAATTTAGGCGTCCGGTGAAACGTGATCATTTGGCAGCCTGTGTGCTGCACATGTACGGCAGCCTCTGTGCTGCATAATTTTGGCGTCTGTTGAAATGCGTTCATTTGGCAGCCTGTGTGCTGCATAAGTTTGGTGTCTGGTGGAATGCATTTATTTGACAGTGTGTGTGCACATGTCTCGCAGCCCGTGTGGTGCATAAAATTGGCGTCTGATGAAATGCATTCGGTTGGCAGCCTGTGTGCTGCAC
Organism: Eutreptiella sp. 'Long Island Sound 2002'; assembly: GCA_964036045.1. Classification (NCBI taxonomy): domain Eukaryota; phylum Euglenozoa; class Euglenophyceae; order Eutreptiales; family Eutreptiaceae; genus Eutreptiella; species Eutreptiella sp. 'Long Island Sound 2002'. The sequence continues at coordinate 7,645,348 of OZ038391.1, forward strand.
ACGTCTAGCAGCCTGTGTGCTGCACAAATTTGGCGCTTGGTGAATTGTATTTATTTGGCTGCCTGTGTGCTGCACATGTCTTGCAGCCTGTGTGCTGCATAATTTTGGCGTCTGTTGAAATACGTTCATTTGGCAGCCTGTGTGCTGCAGTTGTCTGGTAGCCTGTGTGCTGCATTAGTTTGGTGTCTGGTGAACTGCATTTCTTTGGCAGCCCATATGTGGCACACATCTGGCAGCCGTGTGCTGCATAAATCTGAAGTCTGGTGAACTGCATTTCTTTGGCAGCCTGTGTGCTGCACTTGTCTAGTTGCCGTGTTTGGCAGCCTGTGTGCTGCATTTACTAGGCAGCCTGTGTGGTGTGTTTAGTTGGTAGCTAGTGTGAGGTGTGTGTGTGGTAGCCTGTGCGCTGCATTTATTTGGCAGCCTGTGTGCTGCACATGTGTGGTAGCCTGTGTGCTGCATAAATTTGGCGTCTAGTGAAACGCATTTATTTGGCAGCCTGTGTGCTGCACATGTTTGGCAGCCCGTGTGCTGCATAAGTTTGGTGTCTGGTGAACTGCATATCTTAGGCAGCATGTGGCACACACTGGCAGCCCGTGTGATTCACTTGTCTGGCAGCCGTGTTCTGCATAAATTTGGCCTGCAGGGGAACTGTATTTATTTGGCAGCCTGTATGCTGCTTGAATTTGGCGTCTGGTGGACTATATTCAATTGGTAGCCTATGTGCTGCACTTGTCTGGTGGCCTGTGTGCTGCATAAGTTTGGCGTCCAGTGAACTACATTCAGTTGGCAGCCCGTGTGTTGCACGTGTCTGGTAGCCTATGTGCTGCATTTACTAGGCAGCCTGTGTGGTGTGTTCAGTTGGTAGCCAGTGTGAGGCGTGCTTGTGGTAGCCTGCGTGCTGCAATGATTTTGCGGCATGAGTGCTGCACCCGTTTGGCAGTTTGGGTGCCGCCTTCATCCAACTCCTTTGTGCTGCAATCTTGTGTTGCCATTAACTAGCAGTGTGTGTATTGCATTCATTTCGTAGCTTGGGTGTTGTATTCATATAGCACGTGCGATGCATGTATTTGACGTTTGTGCCCAGCATGGAATTCAGATTGGTGTTTGTGTTCAGACCACATTTGAATTGACGTTTATGCCATGAATGGGTCTTACATGGACATGCACGCTTGATGTAATTCTGAACCGTCTTTGGATCGACATTTGTGCCATGCATGACTTTTGGATTGACATCTGTGCTAGGCATAGACGTCGGTTAGACATTAGTGTTCCGAACCGACTTTGGATCGGCGGTATTGCTGTGCAAGGGCTTTGGCTTGACATTTGTACCAAGCGCTGTCTTTGTAGTGATATGTGTATTAAGAACAGGCTTTGGCATAACATGTATGCAATAACATGTATGCAGTAAAAGGGCATTTGATTGACATACATGCCTTGAGGGATGATGTTGCGCCCTGAATGGGCTTTGGACTGACATTTGTGCCCAGCATGGAATTCAGCTTGATGGTTGTGTTCAAAACAAGTTTGAATTCACGTTTGCGCCATGAATGGGTTTTACAAGAGCATGCACGCTTGATGTATTTCTGAACAGACTTTGGATGGACATTTGTGCCATGCATGGGTTTTGGATTGACGTTTGTACTAAGATAGACATTGGATGGATATTAGTGTTCCGAACCGACTTTAAATCCTTGTTTCTGCCATGCAAGGGCTTTGGCTTGACATTTGTGCCAAGCGTCGCAGTGAAGGGGCATTGGATTGACATACACGCCTTGAAGGCTTTGATTGATGTTTTGTGTCCTGAATGGGCTATAGATGGACATTGGTACCCAGCATAGAATTTGGATTGATGATTTGGTATTGACATACACACATTAATAACTTTGATAGATGATAGTGAATGGGCGCCGGATTGGCATAAGTACCCAGCATGGAGTTGGATTGATACTTGTGCTCTGAGCAGACTTTGGATTGACATTTCTTCCCATGAGTGGGCGTTTGATTCATCTTTGTACCAAGCATTTACTTTGGGTTGATACCTGTGTTTGTGATCTGCGCAGTGGGTAGACTTTTATGCTGCGAATGGGTATTGGCATAAACAGGGCGGTGCGTTGTTTGAGTGCACTGCACACACACATTTATCCGCATGAGCGGTTTGGAACTGGCAGTTAGTGCCCATATTCTGGTTGTTTGGCGACAGATTTATGGCTTTCGTTGCTAGATGGCAGTTTGTTTTGTTTTATTTGGCCAGACAGCCAAGACACTTGATGTGTGGGGAACATAGGACGAGATAATGGACAAAGGAGGGGGAAAGGATGCCACCAGAAGATGGGTATACCCGGGAGGGGACCAGTACGAATCTGGCCAAAGCGTTTTTAACAAAACAAAACAAAACAAAACATCCCCATCCCCATCCCCATCCCCATCCCCATCCCCATCCCCATCCCCATCCCCATCCCCATCCCCATCCCCATCCCCATCCCCCCCCCCCCTAAGAGGGCCCTCTGGGCCCAGGATAGTGCCGCTTGGCCGAGACCCTCGGGCCACCTCTTCCCCCCCCACGTGGGGGACTCAGAGATGGCGGGGGTTATGTCGCCACTTTGATTTCCCTTTTGCCGAGCCCCGCCCCCCCCCCCCCCTCCAGGACATAGCCCCCCTCCCAGAAGTACCAAGCGGCATACTCATTCAGCCTTTGTGCCCCCCCCCCCCCCCCCCCTCCGGAAGGCCCACCGGGCCCCAAGACAGTGCGGACCAGCCTGGGCCGGGGTTCCCATGAGAGGCGTCTCAATGGCCGCCGCACGGGGTCCTCTCTGGTCGCGCGCCTCCACATGCGCAGGGAACGTCATCTCGTTGCGGTGCCAGGGCCAGGCCGTCGGCCCCGAGGTCACCCTCGGCGTCCGATCGCTGAACTTCGGGGACACGCCCGAGAACGAGGTCGTGGTGAAGCACTTCAACATCACCAACCACTCGTGGGTGCCGGCCCAGTTCCAGTGGGTGGGCCTGCACCCGGGCTGCGGGTTCGAGTTCGTGACCCCCTGCGGGGAGGTGCCGGGGCGCGACAAGGTGCACAAGGGCAGCCTCACCTGCACCGTGCGCTTCAACCCCCAGGAAGCCATGAACTACTACCGCCGGTGCTACTGCCTCATCAACAACCAGAACACACTGTTGTACGTGGTACGCCCCCTGCCCCTCGTCCCGCCGACGGTCAGTGCCCCTGTACACAGCGTTCCCCCCTTTGTTGCTTTGGGCGGGGGGAGGGTGTCCTGGTGCCTGCTTGCTGCCGCTAACTGGCGGCCGGATGCTGCTGCTAGCTGCTGGCGGCTGATGGTGCCAGAGCTGGTGCCTGCGACTGCCAGCTGGCTGCCGCTCTGACTGGCGGCGGCGCCTGCTGCCAGCTGGTTGCTGCTGCTGCTGCTTCTACTGCTGCTGCCGCCATTACAAGCCGCTACTTGCTTGGGTCTTGGTCACTGAGCGCTCAGTGAGCCATTGGGCGCCCCAAAGCTGGCTCAAGCGAGCGTGCGGCCAGTACAGGGCGTTCTTTGGCGAACAAGTGCTTTCTTGTTCTTCTGTTAACAACCGTCGACCTCCAACCGCCGTCGGTTACTCTACCACCGCCGTCGGTCCCCCTCCAGCGGTCGTTGGATACCCTCCAACCGCCGTTGGTTGCTCGTCAAGTGCCGTCCAATGGTGTGCCTCAATACTGAGCTCGCAACTGGACGGCCCGAACTTTTTTCTTTTATTAAAACACGTCCTGGGCCAGTATGTAGAAGGCAACTTTGTCCCAATGAGATGGACCTAATCGGTGTCAGAAGATACTTCAGGATGATGTTACGTTGATGGTACCAGCAACGACACTTGACTACAGTCGAGCCCCCCCCCCCCCTCCACGACATTTGGGGCCATCCCAGGGATGCCCCCCCCCCCGATACCACCAAGGCGACATGCCCAAATCCCCCGACACCACATCAACACGTGCTGCATCAATTGCACAGGTCGATCCCTGATCCGTGTCATGCCATGCTGCCCCCGTACGAGGGGGGGGATAATTTCGTGGGAAAATGTTCGTCTCCTAAGGAAGGTGGCGGAATTTTCCCCTGGCGAAATCTGGGGGCTTTGGCAGTGCAGTGTGTGCGTGAGGCAGGGTAAGCGTTGGGATTCCCAAGGCTGGCGAAATTTTACCCGGCGAAAGAATCCCCGCACGAAATTACCCCCGCCCCCCCTGTACGCGAGGGTGTGTGCCGCATGCCCCGCCCCTGTGCCCCCTCGACGACCGCCCGCAGGACCTCCTCGGCAGCGCCTTCAACGAGAAGGAGAAGAAGCGGCCGGCCCCCTTCACCCAGCGCCACGTGGACATCCATCGGGCCCGGCTGGAGGCTGGCCTCGGGAAGTCGACTCCGGAGGAGATCGAGATCGCGCTGGCGTCCGCGGGGGAGGGCGGGGCCGGCGGCGGCGACGACGAGGACGAGCCGCTGGACGCGGACGCGCGCGACCTCCTGGTCACGACCATGAACGCCTCCGCGACCGCCGGGGCGCCGCCCCCGGCGCAGCTGTGGCGGGAGCTGTTCACGCCCGCGAGCGACGCGCTGGCGCTGCCCTTCTCCCTCGAGTCGGACGAGCTGGACTTCGGGGCGTCGCTCCGGATGCGCGGGGGCGACGCGTCGCCCATCTACGTCCGCAACAACACCGCCGCCAAGGCCGCGGCGGTGTGGCGCGTGCCCCTCGACGGCGCCGTCTGGGCCGTGGACCCCCCATCGGCCGACATCCGGCCCTTCTCGTCGCAGGCGTTCAAGGTCGTGTTCAAGCCGGGCACCCCCAACCGCTTCTACTACACGACGCTCGAGTGCTACGTGTTCTACAAGACCATGCGCTCGTTCCGGCTGGTGAATGAGGTGGGCTTTGGGAGGGTGTGGTTGGGGCAGGGCACGGGGAGGGGCAGCGCCGCAAACGACGCCCGCCATCCGCTCGTGGAGTTGAGCCCAGGCATATGCCTCGCCTGAAGGGGGGAGGGGAAGTGGTGGGGGCACGGGGCCCCAGTGCAAATGGTGTGTTCTCTGCAAAGGCGAGTATTTGTCTCTGGGCTGTAACAGCGAGCACCAAATTTTGTGCTGTAAAGGCGAGTCATTTTTTTCACAATAAAGATGAGCACCATTTTTGTCCCGTTGTAAGTCGAGTGTTTTGTTTGTTGCTGCAAAGGCGAGTGTCATATTTGACAACGGGGGGCCAACGCGAATCTGGTGCGTGGTCTATCCGCCCGCCATATCAGGGCTCAGAGCACGCCCACCCAGTGCGGATTGGTGGTACCGTGGCGCACGGATGGATGGAGTATTGACGCCAGGCTTTGCCAAGTCCCCCCCCCCCCCCACCCGAACCAGAGCCCCCACACGGCAAACAATTTATTTGTCAAGACTCAAGTCGGTATGTACACCCGGAGGTACCACCCGCCACACTGCACCGGGGCCTTTATGGGATGCATCGTGCGGCTTGTTGCCGAAACAGGGTTGCATGCCTCCATTCTCCGAAATGTGTCAGTGGTTCTGCATGCTGTTCCCATCGGTCTCCCGAGGCCCGTACTCAAGCTGCTGCTGCTGAGGCTGTGAAATGTGCCATTGCTGCCACTTGTGTTCTTGCGGTTGTCTGTGGTGCAAGGGGAAGAGTGACGGTGGCAGCTCTGCCGGAAAAACTGGTGTTTGTCACAAACTCTGCCTGGCAAATACTTTCAGCTCGTTGCCCTGTGTGCTCTGTTTGCCAGCCCAGAATTGGTATGCTCATGTGGGTGGCTGGGTTGGGGTGTAGTTCAGTTTGTTCGTCGCAGTTATTGAAGCATTTTTTTGTCGCACAGGGGGGGGTTGGGGTGGGGGGGTCCAGGCCCGGACGTACCTGTGCAGTTATATCGCTCCCTGTGATACATACCTTTTGCCAGGTGGAGTCCTTGTGGTGCTCTTCCCTTGTTGTTTTCCCCTCAAAAGCTTAATCTGCCCCACCCCCACCCTCACGCGCACCTCGTGCACTGGCGGGTGGACCGCCAACCGCCGTCGGTTTCCTGCCAACGGGCGTCGATTGACAGCGGGCAATGGCTCCAACTTGCTTTCTTGTGTGTGGGGGGGGGGGCGGGGTGGATGGCCGTTGAGTTTGATTTGTTCTCAGCAGTTGGTGCAGCCCTGCCATCGGACAGGGCGTGCAAGTTCAGGGTGTGCTGAACGCCCGAGAGCAAGGCACGGCCCTAGAGGCAGCAGCACAGGCCCGACCCACCACGACCGGCTCACAAACATGTCATCTTGCAGTGCTGACGACAAAGCCCGCGGTCAGAAAAAAAAGGGTCGCTGTCGTTAGACAAGGCCATGCAAGCGCAAGGGGGGTCGTCAGTTGCGAGACAGCCACTACCGAGGGCGAGACATGTCTCGGCAACGGAGGGTGTTACCCACTCTATGATATCCGCTGCACCAACAGAGGCTAAGATGCTCGGGTTGTGTGCATTTTGGACTGTTTTGCTGGGTCATCGTGGCTCTATTGTCCTCCACCCATTTGACTCGCATTCACTTGAGGCAGATTGATGGCATTGGGGCCGGTTGCGCCCAAGTGCCCACCCTCCCGAAGACCTGCGTGTCTGGGTCCGGCACCCCCCCACCCGTCGCAAAGCACATGTCTGGGCAGGCATTCGACGTATCGTGGGCGGAGCACGTGGTTCGAGAAACCCCCAGGCCCCTGAAGTGGGTTGAGGCTTGGTGCCTGGGGTTTTCGTTGGTTGATGTCCATGGTGCCGATGTTTCACTGTTTTGTTGGTGCAATACTTCACTGCTTGGCTGTGCACGGGCTCCGGTGAGTGAGTGTGTAGGTGGGTGGGCCGCACGTGAATGGGTTGGTGCGTGGGGGTGGGGGTGGGGCTGGGGGTACCGCTGTCGCTTCACACACACACCACCAAACAACAGTCACAAGCAATTCCCAACACAACCATCGGAGCAGTTTTCCCCCGCGGATCAACAAAGCCCAAAGTCAGCTGGGGCACCAACCATCACGCGTGCAGAAGTATGCACACACACAAGCACAGAAATACAACAAATACAAGCAAGCATAGCACTGGAGACCCCAATCACGCAAGCCGCATGCGCTCCATGGCAAGCCCTCTCCTTCCCCCACGCCCTACACCGCCCCTCCCTGGGACCATGAATAATATGTCCTCCGCATACAACAGTACTGAGACCTCCACTCATAGCTTCTGAAGATCGTAAATCAAAAAGACCGTGATCAAATCAAACAGCAGAGGTGTCAACCCCCCCCCCCCCTCCTGGACTAGGTTGTCCACCCCACCCAGATCCCCACTCCACTGACTGGCTGTGTTGTATGTCAGTGACCTTAACCAAACCTGAACCCACTGGGTTTTTCAACCAAAGGACCACAACCTACGATCCCAGGAGTATTGGCCGAATGGCCCCAGCAAAAAGCAGGTACACCGCGAGACTGACCCCTGACCGGTATGTACGCCCCTCACCCGACAGAGTCGAGACTGCATAAGCCCAGCAACAAGTGTGGTCAAAGGCAAGTCCATATGGAAGCAAGGCATATGGACATCGGCGGAAGCACTGGGACAGTCGCGTAGCAAAAACCCGGACTCTGTGGAACTTGCTGATGAACAATGGCTGGAAGTGTCTATGGCGGGGATATCCAGTTCAGCTGACCGACCATTTGATGCCTCCTGGACCGTAAAGAGCAGTCGGCCAATATAGCCCCTTTTCTGAAGCCCTTCCGTTCCATTGCAGGTCTCTTTCGTGCCGCCCACGTGCCTCCCACTGCACGTGCACGGCCACACGTTCCCCCCAATGGGCTTCTTCACCCCCGACGGACACCTCAACAAGCACGCCATCACGTTCCCGGCGTGCCACCCCTCGGAGCAGAACCACCAGATCCTGATGCTGTCCAATACCGGCGGGCAGCCCATGCACTGGCACATCACCATCGACTCGACGGTGTCGCAGCATGACGAAGAGCTGAAGAAGACGCGGGCCGTCCGCGAGCAGATGTCTGCGATTCTGGACGATGGCAGCGGCATTATGGACTCGATGGGGGGGACGCTGCAGGTGCCGCCTTCAGATGAGCCCATGCTGCAAGATCCCCCCCCCCCAAAACGAAGTGCAAAGCAAAAGCCATGACCCAACTCAGAGCGATGCCCAGGCGTGACCAGGCGATAATGCTCAGAACCAACGAGAACCTTGCCTCTCGCCCCAGCCAGGGAGGGTGCAGGGAAGAATGATTCCCCATCGGACATTATGTGGCCAGCCGGACAAGCAATGAACTGAGAAGGCGAGAAAGGCCGTGCGAAGGCAGGCGCAGCTGGAGCTAAGTGGCGGGTCCACACATGACCTTTTGAGGCCTGCTGTCATTTCTCAGGACCACGGGAGATGATGCACATGATGTGCCATCCGAGAACGTGTCATCAGATGTCATGCAACACGGCGCGGCATAATGTTCACTGTCGCGTTGCGATGTGTTGTGTCGTGCTGCACTGGGCCGCAACGGAACGTGGCGGAAGGTCGCCGCGTGACATCGTCATGTGATGTGATGTGATGTGATGTGATGTGATGTGATGTGATGTGATGTGATGTGATGTGATGTGATGTGATGTGATGTGATGTGATGTGATGTGATGTGATGTGATGTGATGCGATGTGATGCGATGCGATGTGATGTGATGTGATGTGATGTGATGCGATGTGATGTGATGCGATGCGATGTGATGTGATGTGATGTGATGCGATGCGATGCGATGCGATGCGATGCGATGCGATGCGATGCGATGTGATGCGATGTGATGCGATGTGATGCGATGCGATGTGATGTGATGTGATGTGATGTGATGCGATGCGATGTGATGCGATGTGATGCGATGCGATGCGATGCGATGCGATGCGATGTGATGCGATGCGATGCGATGTGATGCGATGTGATGCGATGTGATGTGATGCGATGTGATGCGATGCGATGCGATGCGATGCGATGCGATGCGATGCGATGCGATGCGATGCGATGCGATGGGATGCGATGCGATGCGATGCGATGTGATGCGATGTGATGTGATGTGATGCGATGTGATGCGATGCGATGCGATGCGATGCGATGCGATGCGATGCGATGTGATATGATGTGATGATGTGATGTGATGTGATGTGATGTGATGTGATGTGATGTGATGTGATGTGATGTGATGTGATGTGATGTGATGTGATGTGATGTGATGTGATGCGATGTGATGCGATGCGATGCGATGTGATGTGATGTGATGTGATGCGATGCGATGTGATGTGATGCGATGTGATGTGATGCGATGTGATGTGATGCGATGTGATGTGATGTGATGCGATGCGATGGGATGCGCTGGATTGTTCCGATACCCTGCTTGTGCCCTCATGCATGACGCAACTGACCTCCACCCGCCCCTCTCCCACACAGGCGGCAGAATCACGGATCATCTTCACCTGCTTCCCCTCTTCTGGCGTCGTGCCCCCCGGCGGTCAACAACTCATTGCATTTCGCTTCCAGCCGCAGATGGCGACGACGTACCGGGCCCGCGCCCGCTGCCGCCTCAACCGCATGGACTCTGCCGTGCTGGACGTCGCCCTGATGGGCCAGAGCTTCAACCCCAGGCTGCTGCTGGCGGACGAGGGCTCCATCTTCTTCAAGCCCTCGCACGTGGGCTCCACCGCAACCCGCAACTACATGATCGAGAACCCGTCGCGCATCGCCTTGACCTTTGACTGGCAGATTGCCCAGCGCCACGGCGGCGTTGTTGCTATCGAGCCGGAAATGGGGATCCTGCGAGGCAACGAGAGGCTCCAAGTGAAGGTGGCCTCCTGTCAGACGCAGCACTTGTGGACTGTTGGTAAAGAGGATTGGTTGGATACAGGGCGCGCGTGAGTGAAAAAGTGGGAGAGGGGGGTGCGTGGGTGGTGGTTGGGGGGGGGGGGGGGCACGGGGTGGACGGCCGGTACAACACGTGGAGGAGCACCTGGGCCTCACGCACACGGAAACACAGCGAGGCAGGTTGTGGACGGCCTGAGGGCGGGTGTGTGGGGACAGCAAAAACAGTCAAACGACCCCCGCAACAACCAGCACAACCCCCAATACGCCAACTACTGAGCACCGCTAACGCGCAAACGGCACACCCTGCCATATCCAGCACAGCCCCAACACACCAACCACTGGGCTTCACGAACGCGGAAACGACACCAGCAGGAGCACCGGCCGCCGCCGCCGACAAAACGCAGCGACCCGACGCAACATGCGAAGGGAAGAACGGGTGACTGTCCAGGGCCCCGTAAAGAAACAACAACCGGGAGCGTGTTTGGCCGACGGCAGCTGCAGGTCATTTGAATCGCTTGAAGTCTGCGTGCGACGCAGTCCAGAATTCGTTCTGCGTTTTTCTGTTTTGGCGTCCGGGACCGCCGTTGCCCGACGCCAGCGCATGAGCGCGTGCACCTGCGCTGCACAGGTCACGTTCCGGCCGAATCAGGAGAAGAAGTACATGATCAAAGTCCCGTGCAATTGCACCGTCGTGGGCATGGACGACGAGCCCACTGCGAAGTACCGGACGTCACTGACCGTCGTGGGGGAGGGCGTCCTGGGGGGCCTGACCATGGAGCCGGCGGTGCTGGACTTCTCGACGGTGCGCATCGGGGCCTCGGAGAGCCGGCAGGTGCGGGGGTCAGGGCGGTTGCATGCGTGCGTCCAACGCACCGAGAGGGTGCCCCCCACCCCCTCTGCATTTATGGCAGCCACAGGCAGGCCGCTGGTGTCCGTGAGGTTAGGTATTGCTCCTACCGGGCCAGACACGGGAGGCGTTGAGTGCTGGAAAATGCTGGTCGCTCCTGTCGAGGGAGCTCCCACACACCGTTCACGGGTCTTTGGTGCAATGGGATTTGTTTTCCGGCCTTGCGCCAGTACTGACGGGAGGGTGCAGGATGGGAAGGGGGGATGTGTGCAGCAGCAAATTTTTTTTGTTGAAATTTTTCTTGTTGGAAGATTTTTTGTTGGAATTTTTTTTTGTTGGAAAAGCCGCACACGAAGAGCTGTGTGCTGCTTGGATCCGTGGTGGCAAAACCCAAACGCCAACATCTAAAATGTTTGATGGCATTGCCAGGGCAGAGGCTGTTGTGGAGGTTCGGGCTTTATCGAATTGAAACCAGCACCGGTCCGACAGACTCCTGTTGTCGGACAAGGAGGTCGGTGGACAACGCCGGGCGAGCCATCTCGGTGATATGAGACCCGGGGCTGAGGTGTTGACAGCGCATGGGTGTACAGCCAGGGCTGTCCTTGATCAACAGGATTGTCACCTCCTCTTGTTGTATTGGATCAGGACAGCCCAAAGCGGGGGGAGGTAAGCAAACATTGTGGGGGGGGAGCACTTGCTGCGCAGCGCAACGACCAGAGCAACCGGGCGCAACCCGGTGTGGAATCCGCCAAGTGGGAAGTGGGAAACAGTGGGAAACATGAGGGGGAAGTGATTTGGCCGTCCCTGGAATGGCCACCTCAAAAGGTGTGTGCCGGCAAGTGGGGGCAAGCAGACATGCCATGGCATGATTGGTGACTGAGTTTCGGTAGGAATCAGCCCCGGACCATGTGCCACTCTCAGTACGATCTGCCCTTGCTGCAACCGAAACTGGCGAGGACTTCGTGTCCGACCCAGTCCGAACCAGGTCCTCCTGATAACGTCTGACCAAGCGCACTTTGGCGTATCCTGGCAGGTGTGGAAAGTGCACAGTAGAGAAGTCCGAAATTGTGGGAAATATTTCGGCCGCTTCCGGCAACACCACCACAACAGGTGCGCGCGCGGCGCACGTACCCCCCCACTTTGGCCCAAGACCGTTCCTTCGGCATTGCTCAGTGCGCGCCTGCCCCACAAACAAGCCCACAAACGCTCCCCCGTGGATGGACCTCCGCAGGTGATGCTGTTCAACAGCGCCTCCTGCGCTGTGCCCTTCACGCTGGGGTACACGCTCGCGCCCAACGCGGAGGCCGACGACAGCGGCAGCCTCCTCGAGTTCTCCACGAAGGAGGGGGTCCTGCCGGCCCGCACCCACATCGCGGTCAACGTCCGCTTCAGCCCCGTCCAGCGCATGCCCTACCGCCTCGTCGCGTACTGCGCGCACGGCCCCGGGGCCGTCGCCGGCCGGGGCGCGTCCCCCCGGAGCGAGGGCTCCCCCGTGAGTGACCGCGGCGGGACGACCCGGACCGGGGCCTCCGGCGTCGAGCCGGACCTGTCGGCGCTGCCGTGCTGCGAGATCACCGGGGCCGGGGCGTACCCGTGCCTGTGCATCAGCGACGTGCGGGCGCTGCGGGTCAGCAAGGCGCACCTGTGGGAGCAGTTCTCCGTGAACGCGATCAACGCCGCCATCGCGGAGGAGCGCACCGACGTCGACAGGAAGACGACGGAGTTCTCCATCCAGCGCCTGATCGCCGACAGCCCGGCGTTCCGCATGGACTTCACCGCCGGGCCCGTGGGCTCGTACCCGATGGTCGTGTACCTGCAGTTGGCCAACAACGGGGCGATGCCAGCGCACTTCAGCTTCCGGTTCCCGCACGACACAGACCTGCAGGTGCTGCCGTCGGGGACCATGCTGCGCCCGGTTCGGGCCTGAATCGGGCGACTGTTGCAGCGTCCCGTGCTGCCTGCCAACCCGTCTTTAAAATCTTGACTGTGTGAGCTGCGTATTGCCATAATGCAGTTGCATGCAATACACATACAAACACTGCAGGACCACCCACTTCCTGCACTTAGTACAGGCATGTTGAAGAATGGGGTGCGGCACATATTTGTGTCAAAAATGAGCATGTGCCTTTGGGGGATCATAGTCTCAAGGAAGGTCCACTAAACAATTTGGCAGGATGATACTCCAGAGGGTCAGGAGCCACAAATTACACGAATCCGGTCACAATCATGTTTGAACATGCAGCATGCAGAACGCTCTATTGGCTACCTGTAGTCGTGAGAAACTGCTCAACAACAGAATGAATGAAAGAAGCACAAAGGAAATGGGACACCTGGTAATCACATATCCCGATATGATGAACCTGAACCGTGAGTTCCAGGCCAGCCAGATGCCAAGGAAAGCTCCTGCCCCAGCCCGGGATGGAATTGGTGCCCTCCCGATCGCAAGTCCCGTGCACCGCCACTGCACCACAGCAATGGTGGAAGAAACGGTGGGTCTGAGAAGAGTGGCTAGATCAAATCCCCAGCACGGTGCTTGCAGCCAAGCACACCTAACCCCCCCTCCCCCTGTGGCCGCCGGCGAAGATTTGCGCGAATGCCTAGCGGAATCCCAACCCTTCACTTGTGCACACCACCTTGTGCACACCACAAATCTATGCAAGTCCTGCACATCTATGCCGCATCTCCTACACAAGTGTAGTATTCCTGCACAAATCTTCATAAGCAAGTCCCACATTCGTTGTAATGCCGATCCTACACATGGCACCCTGGCACCTTGGCACAAGTTTCACATCAGCAGTACACGGCTCGATACACATTGCGCACTTGGCACATCACAGGGGGCAGTTCTCATTGTCCCCCAAGCTTTGCTTGTTTGGTCTTCAGGCTGCAGCCATCGACACGGGAGGGCTTTCTCTTGCGTGTTCCACACACTCTGGCCCAGTACCTGTCATTTTGTGACAGCTACACATCCACCTTTCGTACCAGTCCTTACATCCATGCGCGTGGCCGCATGCATCAGATTGCCGAGTACCATTGCACCATTGCACCGAATATGGCGTATGAAGGCACAGAAAGGGATTCTTGGACCATACGGGGGGGGGGGGGATTTTGTAAGGGGACAATTTTGTGGGGCTGACTCCCCCCCCCCCCCCCAAGTGGCCTCCGGCCAACAATTAGTTGTCAAAGGTACCGGCCAAAGGAGTCCATGATGGTCCACAAGCACCAGAACCACATGTGTTTACATACTCAACGCTTTGAGAGAGGCTTGCCAGATTGTGCAAGACGAGGCACTGAACAAATGTTGTTTGTTGCTCTTTGAAGATCCCGCCCTTGAAGCCCCCCAAAAGGGCTCAATTGATAGCCCCCCCCAAAATCCTGCCCAGACTGACCCCCGGGCCCCGGAGGTGACCCAGGGGACCAAAATTCGGCAAAATATGAAAATGGGATTTTGGAATCAGCGCGTCGAGAGGGTTCAGAAACGTCATCATTTGCCATGTATTTGGTGAAAAAAACAAAATTTCAATGCTCAAAAAAAATTTCCGCGCCTTCGGCGCCAGCGGCCCAAACACGGTAGCGGTTGGTGTGGGGCAAACCTTGCCGCTAGGTTGCTTTCCGAGGATCCCGTGGAGGACGGACATCCTCTTGTAGTGTTGTTGTGGTGTGGTGTGTTGTTGCGTTGTTGTGTCCAATCCTTTTGCGATTGGGGATTGTTGTTGACCTTCTGTTATCAGAGTGTAAAGACGACTGACAATCCACACACGCGCATTGTGTGGCCCCTTGGATTAGGGATATAGACCTGCAATCCATACATTTTGGTGTGTGGCCCCCTGAGTTGGGGAGATGGACTCACAATCCACACACCTTGACAAGAGGTCGGGAGGTGCCCCCCCCCCCCCCCGGCAAAAGCCCCTCCTAGACCCCTCCCCCCCATCGCCCCTCCCAGAAGCCCCACTCCCCCCCTCAGGGGGCCTCCAGCCAGCGGGTAGTGGGGGGGGGGGGGGTAGTTGGTGTCCAAACCCGAGGAGTCGCCCCCCCCCCCCCCATGACGCAGGAATTGCTTAGTGGCCGGTCGATGCCATCCTGGGGGGAGGTGGTGTTGCGTTTTACTGTGGTCTGATTTTCTGATCTGTGTATGTCTTTTGAACTCAAATCAGTGATACGGTGGGTCTGGCGGTACCCGCTTGGTGCTGGTCCATGACTTATCGCCGCGGGTCAGTCACTTGTCGGTGTCCTCTCCCCAGTCATCTCCATGCCTCACTGTTTGTGACAGAAAGGTACCAATGGTCTCTTAGGCCGCTGACGAGCCAAGTTTCTTTCTGCGCTCTGTGCAGGTCGCCTCCTGTGCGCACGTGCAGTAGCCCAGGCTTCCTCCGGGGGTGGGTGGGTCTGAGGCCACAAAAAGGTTTAGGTGCTTAAAATTGGCCTCCATTCCGGCTCCTTCAATAGTTTTCATTTTTCCCCTGAGGAAAATTTGTCTGAGCTTGTGGGGGCGTGGGTCAGCCACACTTCCAGGAAGGCCAGAATCCCCCCCCCCCCCTGTCTCACTAAGCAATGCCCTGGTGCCAATGGCACCCCCGCTGCCGCAGGTGGAGCAGTGGTGGCCAGACAGTGTGGAGACCGACGAGGAGAAGGTGATGGAGATGATCCAGGACCATCGCCTGTTCACCATCGAGCCCGCCAGCGGAGACGTGCCGGCGGGCGGCAGCGTGACCGTGCGCTTCGGCTACCAGCACAAGTTCGCGGGCGAGCACGTGCTGCCGGTGCTGTTCGACGTCAAGGACGCCAAGCGGCTGTCGCTCGTGCTGTGCGGCAAGACCCTGCGGCCCGACGAGCGGCACCTGCACTTCGTGACGGACCGCCACCGGTTTCAGCCTGTGGCCATCGGGGACGCCGACCCGCCGCTGCAGTACTACGAGCTGCGCAACCTGTCCCTGGTGTGCGCGGTGCACGGGGGGCGTTGGTCCAGGGGGGCAAGAGTGCGGTAGGGGGGATTGTTGTGTCGACGAAAAGATGAATGCTGTTGAGGGGGTAATGCAGCATTTTACTGCCTTGTGATGAACGTTGACCCTGACCCTGCAGGCGGCAGTGTACGAGTGCCAACAGCCCAAGAAGATGTCCAACCCCAAAACAGAGGGGGCCACATGCCAAACACCGAAACCAGCAGCGTACTGGCAGCAGAGAGGGGCCTGGGGCGAAAACCCCAAAATAGAGGGGGCGTTGGATGCCCAAAACTGGCCGCACGGGGGCATTGGGTGTTAAAGACATGAAACTGAGAGTGCTGCATGCACAAAGCCAACAGTAAAGGGCCCATGCCTTGCAAGCTCTCCGCCTCTCTCTCCTCTTGGCACTCCAGGAGCCCGTGCAGTACTCGCTGGACCCGGCGCCGTTCGAGCGCATCCGGGAGGCGAACTACCAGTTCCCCATCTTCCAGTGCCAGAACCCGGAGGGGGTGATCGCCGGGCAGGACAGCGTGTGGCTGCGGTGGCTGTTCACGCCGCTGGAGCCGCAGGTGTACGAGCTGGACTGCCCCATCCTGGTCGAGCATCAGGGGGAGAAGACCCCGTGCCGCGTGATTAAGTTCTCGGCGGAGGGGTACCACAGCAAGAAGATCGCCCCCGAGGAGTTGGAGGCCATGCAGGTCTGGGGGCAGGGCTTCTTTAGAATAATTAAAAACCAAGGGGGGGGGGACCCCTCCCCCAAAACCCCCTCCCCCCCTCCCCAGACCAAAGTGACCATAGTGGGAAAAAACGAAATTTACAGTAGGGAAAATCTGGTCAGGCCATTTTTGGTACACCAAGTTTTGGGTCCAAAACCCCCTCCCCCCCTCCCCCCCCCCTGCTCAAAAGAAGCCCTGTCTGGGGGGTGACGCATATGGGGGCGCACCGTGCGCTGTGCCCCGCGCTGTGCGAAACGTGGGCCATTTTCGACCCGTTTTCCCCGATGACGGCGGTGACTACTGTGTTCCCATACACACGACTGCTCAGATTCTTACTCGGCCCCGAAACTCAGATCATGACTTGTAACAAAATTATGTTTTACACTGAAAATGCCAGATTGCTGTGGGAATCCGCTGGTTTTGCTTTGTGGACATATGCTTCCCCGGTGGTGGGGGATTTTCAGGCATGGGAAAACTCACTTTTGGGCCCTGTGCCCGCGCTGTGCAGAAACGCCCCTTATGGTCGTGGGCAGGACACTTCTTGGGAAGTCGGGTTTTCCTTTCTGGGGGGGGGGGGGGCGTCGATAGAGCCCCCGAAAATTGTGGGGGATGGTTCGGTAAAAGGGCTCAATTGACCAATTGACAGGACCATTAATAAGTTATCATGAACTCTGGCGCCGAAGGCGCGGAAAATTTTTTTGAGCATTGAAAATTTTTTTTCACCAAGTACATGGCAAATGATGACGTTTCTGAATCCCCTCGACGCGCTGATTCCAAAATCCCATTTTCATATTTTGCCGAATTTTGGTCCCCTGGGTCACCTCCGGGGCCCGGGGGTCAGTCTCGGCAGGATTTTGGGGGGGCTATCAATTGAGCCTTTTTTTGGGGAGGGGGGGGCTCTAGCCAGAGGGCTGTATCGACCCCCCCGCCCCCCCCAGAGACGAAAGCCCGCCCACCCCTTCAGGAAGGATCTATTTCTTCCTTTTTTTTGTATGACACTGAGCACAGCCCAGGGGATCCTTTAGCAACGAGATGATTTGGTAGTTTCACGAAGGAGCGCCCGTCAAGTACAGCCCTCAGGGACGGGGGCTAACTGCCAACCACCGGCGGCTAATGGCCAATGTCTTGTTCGTGAGGCACCGGCTGCAGGTGAAGATTCATACGTTGTCTCTCTACCGATGGCAAATTTAGGGTCTTTGACGGTGGCAGGCAGTCAAGCGACGGCGGTCGGCAGGAAACGGGCGGCATTTGACTGTCAACCGACGCCGGGGGGGGGGGGGGGGGCGGTAGTCCCTGACCGACCGGTGTTTTGTTTCAGGGCCAGGCGGACCGAAGGCTCTCAGTCGTTTGGCATCACGAGCAGCCCTGGCTGTGGGCCACCCCATCCGGGAACCCTTTCCTTTCCTTTTTCGATCTCCAGAGGACCCTACTCCCCTCCATCCTCCCCGCACTGGCGGGTTTACCGCCGGCTGTGGTCGGGTAACCCGCAACCGCCGTCGGTCAATCACCAACCGCTGGCGGGTACTCCCATAGTTCAGGTCAGAGGCATGAAATCGTAGGCATCTCGCCACGGGTCCGACGGGCCTACCCCACAGAATCACACGCGAAGGAGGTCTTGAGAAGGGGTCGTGTTCGAGCCATGAGGGGCCGCTCAATCTCACCCTTGGAGCAGGTAGCTCAGTGGTTGGCCACCCTGGATTCAGGCATGTTCGTAGCCAGTTCGAACCCGGCCGCTTGCCAATTACCCTCCCCTGCTGGAGCCAACCCTCCCTCCCGGTAGCGTGCTACAGGGGCGGCAGGCACGGGTTCCACATCAGCGTCCGTTGCCCCGCTCAGAACCACCAATCGCGGTGATTGGCACTCCAGACCACAAATACCCGACCGGAGACTGGGGCCTGTGAGTCACGTTGTTCGGCGGCTCATTGCCCAATGACCCCCTTTTCACTGGAGTTGTTGGCGTGGCCGGTGTGCCCGTGGGGGTGTGATGGGCCCCTCCTGGCGGCATTGGTGCCCTGAGGAGCAGCCCGGGACCTGGCGGACTGTGCCCGCGGCAGATCCTTCGTGGTCCAGACAGGCCATGCGCCTGCGGGGCATGTTCGGGGGCTGCCATGTGTTGTAATGTGTTTGAGGAGGGGGGGTTGTCCCTGGGAATATTGCATGGCTCGGCTGCACGGATCCCTCATGGCACCCTTTGCAACCGAGCCCATTGCGCAGGGGAGGGGGGGGGGTTGGCACAAGGCCTCGGTATCAGATTTTCTGCCTTTGGCGGCGCCTATTGGCCTCTCGCCACTGCTCATTCTGACCCTCTGTGGGCCCGAACGTGTTTTGGTTGTGTCAACGGAGCCCCCGGATGACTTGTCCTGTTTGACTACTCCGGGGGTCGGCTGTCCCAGAGACGGGGCTGTTGCCCGTGCCGTTGACCAGGTGCATCCGGATGCACACTCCGAGTCCATGCGGGATTTTGCTGAATCCAGCACTGACTTGTGCGCTGGGGTGTGCATCTGCAGGATAATTTTCCTGAGGGGGGGGGTTGTCCCTGGGAATATTGCATGGCTTGGCTGCACGGATCCCTCATGGCACCCTTTGCAACCGAGCCCTTTGTGCAGGGGATGGGGGGGGGGGTGACATGGACCCAACTATCCCAGTGGCAGTCACGAAGCGACGTGATCAGGATCAGGCCCAGTTGCGACGGCGGCAGCGGCATCACCCCCCAGGCCCCCAGGAACCAGCTGCTCAGGGCCAGCAGCCCCCCGTAGCATCGCCAACCCATGAAACATGCTCCCGCGCTCAGCAGCAGCAAACAAACAGCGCAGATATTGATCTGCTGCTGCAGACTCTACAACCACGTCCACCGATCCTCTAGTGCATCGGATTTCGGGCGTGGGGCACAGATGAGGGGGGGGGGGGGGGGGCGCTGCTCTGCTTTTTGCAGTGGGACGTAGGCGGAGTGGTGCCCTTCTCTGTCCACACCCCCTCTTGTGCCAGTGGACACATGAAGTGACGGGTACGAATCGATGTCCACAGTCCACTGCACCGACTCATACCCCCCCCCCCCCTTGTATAAGCTACGCCCTTGTCCAAGCTACAGTAGGCGTAGGGACCGTAATAATTGTGTACGTAATTTTAATTACGTACGAAATGTAGTGCTGCCACATAAGACATGGGTTTGTCGTCACATTTGCCAATTGCATGGAGCCATGGACACATGCAACATGCCACATGCAAGGCAAATTCATTCACAAGAATTTGAAGTTGTCTGAGCCCAAACCAGCCCCTAAGCCTCAGCCAAAGGCATCTTCAAGTGGTGAGCATGTGCAATTGTTCCGCATGGTGTATGGTCGCAAGAAGGGTTTCCAAGCCGAACATTTGTAGGCTTCGCATTCTTCATTGCTTGTGCCAACATGGGTGTAAACCTGAATTTTCATGTTCCCAAGGCTGTCTTGTGTTTGCATACACTTGGAAATGTGGGCAGAGGTCAAGGTGCACCCATACCATGCGCGCGCGCACGTTTTGTCGGTAGCTGTATGTGTTTCGCGCAAGCTACGCCCTTGTCCAAGCTACAGTGGGCGTAGGGACCGTAATAATTCCGTACATTGGCGTAGCTTATACAAGGGGGGGGGGGGTACAGTTCTGTGCATATGATGCGCCCCCCATCGACCACCGTATCTATGGTCTTTGCCAAGTGGTCGGGTCAATGCTTGACCACAAACCTGCCGCTGCCCTGTGGCACTGGACCTCTTTCGGTCCAGCCCCACATACACGCCCGACACCACAGGCCAACGAGTTTGAGGACGTGAACGACCGGCCAGAGATGGCGGTGTCTGCCATGCCCGTCAGCCTGTCCATGGACGTCGCCCGGCTGGGGCGCGTGGCCTGCCACTCGCTGCACCGGCGCTTCCTCGTGCTGCGCAATGACTCGCCCACGGACACGTACTCGTACATCTGGAACACGACCCTCCCCTATGGCCCCGCCGAGATCAAGGTCGAGCCCGCCAAGGGATCGCTGGCCCCGGGGGAGCACCAGGTGTGCGGCGTGCTGCGGTCGGCTCAGGGCGGAAGGGGTCGCGGTGCAGGTCGGTGCGCTGAGAGGCGCAGGCAGACGTGACTCGATGGTCTGGGCTTCGATTCGATGGCCCGCCGTACTGTCAGGCGTGCCGGGTCTCGAGTGGTGAAGGGATGGCGTGAGACGGTCCACGGGAGCAATCCCACGGCGTATTGCTTCGCCTTTGGGACGGGCGTATCTCAGGGGGCGCATTGGGGGACTGTTCACGCGCTGTGCGCCGATCGGGCCGTTCCCAGACCCCAGGCCCGGGCACCCCTGCGGACGCCGCGATTTATGACCATCGGCTCTGAATGGCGTGCAAACCCCCTCGGCCACGCCCGACCCCCGTGTGTGCACTCAGGCGGGCATGTCCACACGTTTGGGGCCGTGCATCGGGCTGTCAACAATACACGGGTGCTCCTGCGGGGGGGGCGCTGCACAGCACTTCAACGTGCCCTCACCCCGGCCAGTGCCGACCACGAGGTCTACCCCGCATTACATAATCACGGCGTTTGGATCGCTTTTGGAAGGGGGTTTGTAATCTCAGGGGATGCCGAGCATGAGGATCGTGTTTGGCCGACGGGAGGGGGTGGGGATGAGGGCAAAAAAAAGTGTGTACCTAAAATGGGCCTCTCGCCCCCAATCAAAATGTCATTTTTCCCGAGAGGAAAATGTTTTTTGGTTTTCAGTGGGTGGGCGGTTTGGCCTTGGGGGGGGGGGGTCCGCCGGATCAACCCCCACCCCCCTGCCCCCCTCCCCCGTGGATAAGCACATCCCTGATTTGCATTCGTGGACTGTTCACACGCTGCGCACGAATGGGGCTGTCCTCAGACCCCAAACCCCAGCACCCCCGAAGATTCCACGGCGTATGAGAAACGGATGGTGTTCGGGAGGGGTCTGAAGCAATGACCCTTCGCCCTTGCCCTTGCCCACGTTGTTGCAAGCCTCAGGACATCTTAGGCACAGCACCATCACAGGGACATGGGACAGCCTGGGCCAGGGTGCCAGGCACGGGGGGAGGGCTTACCTGTCGGGCTGGACCCCCCCCCCCACCCAGGACCCCCCCCCCAACCCACGCTGATGGTGAACAACGAGGAGCAACATGCTCGATTTGCCATGTGCCTTACACTGCTCGCCGGGCGCCCTTGCTGGTTCACTTATGCGTCTGCGGGAATGCCCCACTCTGTTCATTCGGTGGTGAATGGTGAATAGGAGATTGCACTGCAAGGCGTAAGAGGTGCTCTAGCGCAGTTGCACTGGAGCAGAAACCTAGGGGATGAGGGTTCTGGAGGCACACCAGGAAGGCATTGGGAGGGCGGAGGGCGACGAGTAGGAGGAAGTGGGGGGCACGGTGTGGGGGGGCTGCAGAAGCATTGACGAGTGCCAGCAGCCAAATGCATCAGACTTCGTCTGACACTAAGACCGGATGCCATATTGGGCACAAGCAGAGGTGCAATGGGGGTGCCTTGAGCGCAGCGTGCACACAGCGCGTGCACAGCGTGCGTACTGGGCCGTGGGACCAAGGACCTGCGGGGCAAAGAAAATGTGCTCACCCGCTGCCACTCAAAGATGGTTCCAAGGGCAATATTATGTGTTTCTACCCTCTCTAAAGGGGCTCTAAGGGGCGATCCACGGGCTATAGACTGGGTGGGCGTTTGTAAGGCGGTCAATTTGCAGGGTTTCTTGATATGTGTTCACAGTGGCGCGCAGCACGCCGTACGTGCACACCGCAAAGGGTTCCACCAACGTCGCGCAGGGGGGGGGACAGGGAAGTCGCGAGGCAGGGTGTGGGGAGGAGGGGAGGAGGCAGGCTTTATTTATAAGGAACTGATACCAAAGGGGGGGGGGGTCTGGGGGGGTCCCACAAAGGGGCCGCTTAGTCAAATTTGTTTTTTCCCTCAGCCAATTTTTGGGTCAAGTTTTTTTGGGATGGGTGGGTCTCAGAGCCAAAGACCCCCCCTCCCCCTCTGATAAACAAAGTCTGGGAGGAGGTGGGGGGCAGAGGGGTGGGCAGGAGGGAAGGCCCCGGCGCTCATCCCCTCCCTCTAACCGACAGCCCCATTCCGGACCGCGCCCCCGGCCCTGCTCAGGTGTGCAAACTGGTGTTCGACAGCGGCAGCCTCGTCCAGATCATCGACATGAACGTGGACTGCATCGTGCTGAACACGACCCTCCGCGGCGCCCGCGAGGAGGAGCGCCGCCGCGCGGTCGAGGCGGACCACCTGCTGCAGCACCCGATGAACGACACCTTCTGCGAGCACATGGACCCCAAGACCGCCAGCCAGTCCTCGCGGGCGAAGGCCCAGTACGACCGCCAGGGGATGTTCGTGAGCCAGCGCAAGTACCGCCGCCCCGTCAACGAGCGGCAGGACCAGACGTACGCCAACGCGATGACCACGATCGTGCAGCGCCAGGACATCGTCGCGGAGGAGGTGTGGCGTGCGGACGGGGGAGGGTGGGGGTGGGGGGCGCCCCCGGGGGCCTGCAGCGCGGGTGCCACACCAGACCTGACCCGGAGGGGGGCACCCCCCCCACGGATGAGGAGGGGAGGTCGCCGTCCTCGAAGCCGCGAGAGGCGGCAGTGGAAAAGGTGGGCCACCGAGGAGGAAGAGGCGCTGCGAGGAGGGGCGGGAAAGGACGGGCGCGACGGGTGCACCACGGCCCCGCAGCCCACGCCGACGGACCGGGGATCGGCGTCGCCGCTGCCGCGGCATTTTGCGAGGAGGGAGCAGGGTACGGTCCGGGGCTGGAGGGCGGACTGAGCGAAGGTTAATGCCGTACGGATCCTTCTAATGTCTGGACCACCACAACCCGCCGCCGATGGAGAAACAGAAATGGTGGGGTCAAGACAGCGGCGTGGCGGACCTTCAGGAGAAGATAGGGACTGCGTCATTCGGTGAAGAATGAACGGGTGACTGTCCAGGGCCCCGTTAAACAAACCACCGATGGACTACATGTCACATGTCACAC